>JAJMEC010000013.1:286630-297996 GCA_030573955.1 Yamadazyma triangularis
AATGTCTAATTTACTGATATTAACTTCTAAGCAAAAGGGTGAATTGAACAAGGCACTTATTCAGTACTTAGAACCATTGTTGAGTGAGAATGATGATAATAGTGACACCTTGAATAAATTAGCCTCACTCTTGAATGTCGATACTACATCAACTGACGAAGTGATTCCCAATTATTTGGAGAAAAAATGGTCTACAGTTCTTCGACTCCAGAAAAAGATTATGGATCTAGAAACTAATATTGAAAGTATGAAATCGGCTATGGAATCTCAAGCTATTTCATCATCCATGTCTGAATTGAATATCTCAAAAGATAAAATCAATTGGATACCGAGTGGTATAAAACAAGTATTTAAAACACAATCCCATCAACAAATTCTTACTGTAGCTATACATCCATTTTTACCAATAATACTATGTGGATGTTCAGATGGTACTATAATAATATGGAATTTAGCCGTGGAAGATAATATACCTGAAAAGATAATTAAGGCTCATACTAGAAGTGTCAATTGCATAAAGTGGTCTAAGGGTCCAATAGATATAGGAACGGGACAATTAGAATATCTTTTTGTATCAAGTTCTTCAGATCTATCAATGAAAGTATGGCATGGATCTAATTATAAGTTATTGAGAAACTTAGTGGGTCATGAACATACAGTTTCTTCAATAGCGTTTTCTAGTAATGATTATAAAACATTATATTCTGTATCTCGAGATAAAACTGTTAAAATATGGGATATAGTTGATGCTAGCTGTAAGAGAAGCTTTGTGGGTCATAGTGATTGGGTACGAGATATAGATGTTATAACGTTAAAGAATAAAGACCAAGTATCGGTTTATGGTGACTTTATACTAACGTGTTCAAATGATCATTCTTTAAGGTTATCTCATGCTGAATCAGGTACAGGATTGGCCTTATTAATAGGTCATGGTCATGTGGTTGAAAAAGCCAAGTTCCTTCCTTTATATTCCAATAAATTCATTGATAAATACTTAGAATCAAATTCAACCAAATTCCCATCATTATCAACATCTTTAATTAATGATCCTATTTATACTGATGTTTTAGGATTCAAGTATTGTATATCATGTGGTAGAGATAATTCTATTAAATTATGGTTGTTACCTCCACCTAATCTTAAACCTCATAGGCCACCCCTCCCTTCTAGTGTAAATAATAGTCAAGGATGGCTTATTGATAATATGGTAGGTCATACTTCATGGGTTAAATCAATAATTGTTCATCCCAACGGAAGATTTCTTTTAAGTGCTGGTGATGATAAAACCGTTCGAGTTTGGGATTTGAATACTTTGGTTACTGAGGCTAAAGTAAGATGTATAAAGACATTATCATGTCATGAAAGTTTTGTTAATGATATTGAATTTGCCAGTTTTGAAACTAATGGGGAGTTAGAGACCACTAACGATTATGATTCCTTAATGAAGTATATCCAATCCAACATGAGATGTATTTTTATTAGTGGAAGTGTAGATAATACTGTAAAATTATGGCACTAATAGTTAATTTTTTTTTTTTTTTTTAAGAATATATATATATACATACATACATACATATATGTATATATATACATATACATATCCATATTCATAGACTCAATCTTTGACTATATACTCTGATGGAGCTCTTTGAGCCCATTCAGTCCAACTACCATCATAGACTCTTACTGGAGTAGGGGACTCGATAACCGAATCTATAGCCATTTGTAAGATCACAGCAGTTACACCAGTTCCACACATAACTATAATTTTCTTCCCATCAGGTAATGGTTGAGATAAGTCTAAACCATAGTCATGTTTGAATAATTCAATCAAGTCATCTTTGGACTTGAAATTACCATTTTCAGTAAGAACTTTTGGAAACGGTAATGATAAAGCTGTTGGTACATGTCCAGAAGATAAACCAGGACGAGGTTCTGGGGCTTCACCCGTGAATCTTGGCGTAGAACGGGCATCGAAAACAACATATTTCAGTCCCAATTCATTCAGCGACACAAGTTGCAATAATTCATCATAATCAATTGAATGTGCCTTAACATTAGCTTCATATTTCTCCTCACTGATCATATTATAGATCAATGATGCTTCTACTGCATCCGTAGCGGTAGAGGAGATTTTAGTCGTATCCAATTCTAATCCTTGAGTCTTATAATCAGGAAAATGATCCAAGAGATACACTTCTTGGTGACCAGCAATTAACAAGTTCCAAGCAGCTCTTGGAGCTGAAAAAACTCCCAGTCTATCATAAACCACCAAATGATCCGATTTGTTCAATCCCAAGTTATTTAAGGCATCATAACAAATGTCATAATTGGCTAACATATGAGGATAAGGGGATTTGGAACATACTTCATCAAGGTTAAAGAAGGCAGCTCCTGGAAGTCTATCTTCATTGAAAAACTGTTCTTGACCATTTTTGGGCACATTAGGCATATACCACGTAGCGTCAATAGGTACTACTCTCTTTTTGGGAGTACTCTTGGAGAGCAATTGTACGAATGTGTTGGGTTCTATAACCTTTACTCTGACCATAGCAATAGCAGTAGGGATTTATGGATCGCGAGACAAGTGAGAACAATGAGAATATATAATATATATCAAGTTTAATCTATACAATGAAATGTTATTCAATCACTTCCTCTGGGAATAACACGAAGATTATCACTTAATCTGGCGGTATCGGCTTTCATAAACTCTCTCAAGGCCATTGTCGCATATGAACTAACGCCAAGTTGTAATTTAAGGATAACGGCTGTTTTATCACCCTCAGAATCAGGGGTAATGATTCTAGAAGTGGTTTCTTTATTTTCCAGATGCAAAATATCAAGATCAGTTCTCATTAAAGGTTGAGAATCATCATTATATTTTATGATGTCGTACAGAAGGTCTTTAGGTTTACTCATGATGTTTCTATAAGATCCTGCCAAAGAGAATTCTCTAATTCTTCTAGCCATTTTGAAAGGATCCAAACCGTCTTTACCCATTTCATCGATATAGATTTGCTTTAATGCTTCATTTTCTGGGTATACCACATCAAATCCTGGCAGAGGCAACACAACATCATAGATGGTATATTTCCCACTATCAATATCTTCTTTAGTTAAAGGTCTAGCCCGAGCAAACTTATCTTTAACAACATCTTCTTCAAATTCCAAGTTTTCGGCATCTTTAGAGGCTTGTTTCTCTTCCTCAGTGATCAATACCAAATCTCCTTCAGTTACATTAAGACCAAACATTTCGATTCTCTTGGAGGTGACGAGATTCCAAATGTACGATTGATAGGCATGCCCATACATAACCCTTAAGTTTCTAGGGATAGACATTATACTCTTAAGACATGATTGACTACTATAATCTTCATCTTCAGTTAATTGTTCTTTGGTTAATGCTTGTAAAACACAGTACTCAGCCGTACAACGATGGGGCATTTTCTTTAACGCCATACTGGCATTAGCTGTTTGGGCCCAAATACTTCTGGCTTCTTGAGAATCGGGGGCCACAATGTCTTGTTCAGATAAAATCAAATCTACAGCTCCTTTCCAATCTTCATTTAACAATTTTATCCCCAAAGTATGAGTGGATATAGAAAAGGTTCCAAATCTTTGCATTCCGTAGTAATTGATAAATCCTTTATTTTGTAAAGAATTAAACCCTTCATCGATAATTGGTTTCACGTCTTGATCTGGATTCATGGATTTCACATCTCTAATGGCAATCAAAAATTCATTACCTTGAAGATCACCTAAATCTAAATTATAATCCTCATAAGCAAATCCTCCCAAGGCGACATTTTTTAACCCTTTACTAATTTGTGATACTCTAGCGACTTTCCCCTTATGAATGGCAAATCTTTGACATGTCACTCCTCTTCTATCTTTAGTACCAGCAAATCGAATGCTTTTAGATGGTACACGAAGAAACTTGGAAATCGTAGACGCCACTTCCATGGTTTCTCTATTTTCTTTAAACACAGTAAAGTGTAAATAGTTCTTATATGGACCTAATCCATAGTTCATAACTCCATTTTCGTCAACGTGGTTAATACTTTCTTGAGGATTTCTTCTTCTTGGATTATTTGAATTTTTGGCCAACGCTATTCTAAAAGTATTTTCTGGTGAAGTAACGGTTTCCAACTTTCCTTGAAATGATTCTCGAAGTAATTGATGTAATTGTCCTCTAACTTTTTTATCATTAAATTGGGTTTTAGTTTCCGTATGTCCAATACTAGAGAAAAGCTTCTCAATACCGGCTAATTCTTCTTCAGTAATTAATTCAAGTAATTTGATTCTATTTTCTTCACTTAATTCATACTTGGGTTTGTTTTCTTCCTGTTGAAGTTTCTCTTCCTTTATAGCAGCAACTTCTTCTGGAGTTTTATCTTGTAAATCAGCTCTTTCTTCTTGTCTTTTCTCAAGCTTACGTTCCTTTTTAGTCTTCCCCAAATCAATACCTTCATCAGTTAAACGAACTACTTTACCATTAATATCAATTTCATTCACTAAAAAGTCAGTATAAAACTGCTTTAATAATCCTGAAAATCCAGTATACTCCTTGTTATTAATATACTGAGTTATTCCAACTTCGTGTTCTTGGACAATCTTGGATGCTCTTTCTTCATTAGTATATTTTGTCTTTTTTAAATCATTTCCGAAATTGTTATTTTCTAAAACTCGTTTAGTTCCTTGGACTTCTTCTGTCATAATAATATTCCTCACTTTAGATTTATATAGATTGAGGACTGTAGCTAGTTAATTTCTTATACTCATAAAGTGATGATTTGAAATTTTTTTTTTTTTCAAGATGCGAAGACCATCACCATTAATGAAATAAGATAAAAGGCTAAAGAAGACTATGGTTTAGGGGTATATAATAAAAGAGTGTAGAATAAAAGACAATAGAGTGATATTTTTATGATTTGATAAAAGTCGTCACATAGATTTTTACGTTTTCAAAATCTTTTGAAGGAAAACCCATCTTAATTAAGGCTTCTATTCAAATGGCTGCAAAAAAACTTATTTGTTCCACACCACAAATTCACAAACTTTACAAGTATGATTAAAGCCACAAATTTCAATTCTCATATAAAAACAACTACTAATTAAATTCAGATCACCACACTAGATTATTTGCTATAATTGCTATGCTTCCCATTAACGTAATACCTTCAGATTATAAGTACCAGGATCATCAAACCAAGAGAATTCATTCTATAACTAGCTATTTAAATGAAGCATTATACACTAATGATCAATATACTCAAAAGAATAGAATATCCGGTCTTAATATTTTAGGATCTAGGTTTTTCCGTCAATGGAATACTCCACCAAAATCATTACCAGAATCTTTTGCTGATAATCTCTCCCTTGCATCAACTAATAATCTGGAATATGATAATAGGAAATCAGGGATTCAGGATCCTATTTCTTTCACCAGATCCAGAGAATCTGATATCCCAAGTCTTAGAAAAAAATTATTCAATTCTCTGGACAATGTGAAATCTTCCCATTTAAAAAAGTTGAAAGCTATTACTACTAAAGAACAAGAATTTAGAAGAATTGTGGTGATAAAAAACTTACCAAAATGTTTTGGATTAAATGGAGTGTTATCAACAATACGTGGAGGTCCCTTAGAGAGAATAAACTTTCATCCTTATAGAGAAAACCCAATGTTGGAAATTTATTTTATGTTTCCTAATGATGCCAAAAAGTTTTTCTCCTACGGTGAAAGTGGACTCTTTGTATTTAATGGTGTCCATTTATCAGTGGAATGGGCTGATGAAACTAATACTGAAGATATTAATATATTCCACCCTCAGATTTCTAAAACCTTATTAAATCAGATCAATACTGGAGCAAGAAGAACTTTGATATTCATTAGAAATGGTCCAAAAAGAAGTAGTAACATTGGTGAAGTTGGTACTAGGTACCCTGATGCCAAACTGAATTTTTCTGACTTTAACATCAACAAAGTATTATATGAATTTTCGAGTTTTGGTAATATAGTTGATTTCACTCCTATAATTTCTCAAAGACTTTCATTTGGTATTCATTTTGATGATATCCGATCGGCTATATCACTTAAAAAACACTGTGAAACTCCAGGGACTGCTTTATATTCCAAGTATAAAACATGGAAGATTTGTTATGGGAAAGATCCTTCAGAAGCTCCATGTCTTTCAGTATAACTTTGAAATATTAATAATATATTCTAATTCTATTGATTTCTATAGTACAATTGTCCTTTAAAATATTAACGTCTAAAATGTTCATTCTCTTTATTGTTTCTTCTATTGTAGCTCAACTTATCATGAAATGAATCCTGTGGCGTATTTATGGCATCGGAATCAACCAAACGCCTCAATTTTGATGTTTTGGTTAAACTTTTAATAAAATGATCTTTGTCCTTAATAGCTTCTTTTAAGTGAATTATTTCTTCTTCTTGGTCTTTCATTAGGGCTTCAACTTGTCTATCATTTAATCCATGATTGGCTTTTTGACCACTTTGTAAAGATGAATTTTCATGGGCTTGTTTCAATAAGGTTTCCAAGTGATTTATATAAGATCTGTATTCATCCATTTCATAATTAACTCGTTTATAAAACTCTTCTAAGTTAGCAATCATTATTTGCAGGGTACTATTATCGATTTTTGATCCTAATAACTCATTTAAAGTGTCATTTTTGAGAATAACGGTTTCAGTTTTTTGTAAATCAGTTAGCCTAGTTAAATGTTCTAGTTTTTCTGTTAAAATATGATTTTCTGCTTCCACCGAAGCAACCCGGGAATTTTCATTATCTTGAATCGGAAGAGGTTCATCAACCTGCATAGCATTAGCCCTAATGTCAACATTACCAGAATTGTACTTGAGCATAGAAATTTCTTCCTTTTGAGTTTCGATAGTTCTTCTTAAACTGTCAATGATCTTTACAGTCTCGTTATCACCAACCATCAGTTGTTTGTTTTTTTGTACATTGATTACAATATCTTTAGCTCTCGCAGCAAATCTTAAAGTATTGTAAGTCTCAGATACAAATTGGTTATCAATATATTTAGTATGACCAACACCAGCCGAACCAAGATGAATGGTACATAATATCAGAACTAATGAAGAGCCTGATAATGCTGGTTGAAGTAATCGTGTTAATTTTGAATCTCGATAAGGAATATGATCAGTTGCCGAAGCGGTATTTGATGACACTGATAATTTATTTATTACAGTGGAAAGAGCCAATAATGATTTATTAATAAAAGACCCTTCTTTTCTTCTTTCGACACTGGAAGTTGCTCTTTCAGAACCAGCTAAATCACATAATGATAATGTGGAGTTTTGTTCAAAGCCAGTGGCTAAATCAACAGCATTTAATTTTAATTGAAGAATAGCATGAGATCTAGAAGATCTAGAATTGAAATCAGTTTCACTTGTTTTCCTATTTTGATCACCACTATCAATCAAATGAATAAGTTGTTCTCGAGAATGGATAGGAATTGTGGTAATACCAACGATTTTGGTACCATAGATGGGATCATCTCTTATTTTCAAGTCACTAGAAAGAGGAGGACCTGAGTTCAATAAATCAATAATTTTTTCATTATATATCTCAAGGTAAGATACACTTAAATTATATTGTTTACTAGAAATTTCATTATCAAATTTATTGAAAATATCATCCACGGCCAATTTAATAAACCCAGGATCATATTCATTACCCTTAATGGAAAACGTCTTACCAGAACCAGTCATACCGTA
The DNA here is from genome assembly GCA_030573955.1 of Yamadazyma triangularis. NCBI lineage: Eukaryota > Fungi > Ascomycota > Pichiomycetes > Serinales > Debaryomycetaceae > Yamadazyma > Yamadazyma triangularis. The sequence goes on from JAJMEC010000013.1 coordinate 294,396, forward strand.
AGCAAACACCGTACTATTATACCCCTCATTAAGAAAACTTTGTACCAATTTAGAACATGACTTTTCATAAACGTTTCTATTAGTCACATCAATATCAGCTCGGAAAACATTATCAAAGCCAAACTCAGAAGAATCATTGATATTGATAATGGAATTATTGGTCTCATTTATATACCAATGACTATCTTGATGTTGATCTACACTTTGAGGATTGGGCCTTATCGAAACACTAATGGAACCTGTATAAGGATCAGGACGAATAAATGAAGGGGTTGATGGCCGGCTTGATCTACCTGAACCACCATAGCTACCACTCATTGAGGATGAGGGACGTGATCCTAAACGACTGGATGATGTAGAATTATTCATACGAGGAGATGCTGGTCGGTAACTTGATCTAGCTGAAGGTGGTCGTCTTAAATCAGTTAAACTAGCGCGTGGCTTTAGTTGACGCTGAGGAGGGGTGTTACTACTCTGAGCAGGATTTCCACTGCTTACAGAATTAGTTCGGGCAGGCGTTGTCAGTTTATTAGGATTAGTGGAATGACCCAATGAGGATTGTGATCGCATGGGTGTTCTTAGCGACATAAAGTGATAATTTAGACGAAGAAAACAAAAATAAAGATGGAAATAATTACAAATAAACAAATTCGCAGAGACGATAATTTTCCTTATGAGGACAATAAATGAAGCGCGGTCTAAATATACGGGGAATCGGAGTTTATATATTTATTATGGAAGTGTCATGGAAGTGTTATGAAGAAGTTTTTGATTTTGACTTTGATTTTGACTTTGACTTTGACTTTGATTTTGATTTTGACTTGGTGCTGGTGCTGGTGCTAGTGCTCTCGGTCTCCCGCTTTCTTTTATTGTTTGATCTCTTTTCACCAAAGTTCTCTCTATCCATCTCCATTAAACTTTCTCTCTTAGCCGTACTAGTAAGTTGTAAGTACTGCTTAATTAAGGTGTTGTCATTTATATCGTCAATTAATTGCAACTTATCGTTAATTCTTTCTTCGATCGCAAGCACTCGAGATACATCTTTTTCGGCCACAATTGATACGGCGCATCCCTTTTTACCAGCTCTGGCAGTTCTACCTACACGATGAACGAAATCGTCAGGGTCAGCCGGAAGATCGTAGTTGATAACAAATTCCACATTGGGTATATCTAACCCTCTTGATGCCACATCAGTCGCTATTAGAATCTTGGCTGCATTGGCTTTGAATCTGTGGATAGAATTGACACGTTCGCTTTGTGCCATTTCTGAGTGTAACGAAGTGACTCTGAATTCAAGTTTCCTTAACATTCTTCTGAGTAACTCGGCACTGGCAGTCCTATTGACAAATATAATCCCTACTTTGTCCTGACATAATGTATGATTTAAAAGTTGATGTAAATAGGCTTCTTTGATGTAGGAAGGAACAAATATGTAATGTAATGATAATGTTGATGGAATGATATATTTATCAAAACTTTCAATTTCATGGATGAATGCTTTATCGTTTTTGTCCTTTAAGGATCTCACCGCATCAGTGACAGTTGCTGTGAATAAAAGAGTTTGTCTTTTAGATGATTCGGGGATGATTTCAAATATTCTACCTAAATCTTTACTGAAACTATTACTTAACAACCTATCGGCTTCATCTAGAACCAAATATTTCACTCTTCTGAGTCCATTTATCGTATCTTCGCCACTATTTAGAATATGATCAGCTAATCTACCCGGTGTGGCAATAAGAAAATGAGGTTTTCTTTGAATATTAATCGCTTGTTCAATCATATCATCTCCTCCTACAATCACATTAACTCTAATATTAACGGACGATCCTAACGCAGCAAACTGTTCTGCCATCTGTAATGCTAACTCTCTCGTAGGTGTTAATATAAGACCAAATATTCCTATTGGATCTTCAGAACATCTTTGAATCATAGGTAATCCAAAAGCTATTGTTTTACCACTACCAGTTTTAGCTCCTCCTATACAATCTCTGCCATTCAAAATCTCGGGTATACATGCAGATTGAATGGAAGTCGGTTCAAAAATCTTCATAGATGCCAAAGTTTCCGTCATCCATTTGGAAACACCTAATTCCTGGAATCCCATTTTTAAAAATTACTTATATTTTATGAAAATTAGTTATATTTAAAGAAAATTTGTTGATGATCATCGCGACATTTAATTTTTGTTGCAAATTCATTATGAGACTGTTTATTCGCCGACTTCATCTGACGGCATTGTTACGAAATGCTGAAGGGAATGTTGCCACTGACTCGTCAGCATTACCTTTGACGTATAAGATCTATAATAAACAAGAAGTTTTACCTTTCCAACAGCATGAACCGGAAGTGATTCGGGTCCAAAATAACAAGTTTTCCTTTAAAGATATAGGTCCCAATGACGCCGGTTACAGTCAAATGTTAGTAAAGTTGACTGATTACTTTTACGGTAATGAATACCAATCGATAAATGCTATAAAAGGCCAGAAAAATTGGAAAAAAGCCCAAAAGATTGAACAACGAACGTTTCAGGATCTTAAGCTAATCCGATTAAAAACAGGGAAAGGAGGTAATGGAGCCATATCATTCTTTAGAGATGCTAGTCACTCTCAGGGACCCCCTGATGGTGGTGATGGTGGTAAAGGTGGTAACATTTATGTACAGGTTGTAGACACTGTGAATTCTTTGCATCGAGTCAAGAGATCATATCAGGCTAAGGGAGGACAACCAGGAAGGGGTAAACAACTTGATGGTAAAAATGGAGAAGATTTAATCCTTGAAGTACCTGTAGGGACTACAATGAGATGGATACCGGATCCATTAAGTATGAGAGATTATTTTAAATCTGTGGGGAAAGATGATATATGGTTAAATATTCTTGGGGATAGTGAAAATAAAGATATTCAATTGTTTAGAAATTCATATGGTCCAGGAAAGGGATGGAATTTCAAAGAACATGATGAGGAGTATTACAGAGAAAAAGACTATTTCCAAGATTTGGATAATGGAGTTAAAGTATATGATCAGGAAATCATTAATGAAGAAATATTTCAAGATAACTTTCCCTTACTAGGCATGGATTTCAATAAAGTAACACATGCGCCAGTATTACTTTTCCATGGTGGTAAAGGAGGTATGGGTAATATGAACTTTTTAACCAAGGATATCAGAAACCCCAATTTTAGTAAACAAGGAAGAGATGGATTAACAGAGTTCTTTTTATTGGAATTAAAGTTAATTGCTGATTTGGGATTAGTAGGATTACCCAATGCTGGTAAATCGACATTATTACGGGCCATTTCCAAGGCTAGGCCTAGAGTTGGTCATTGGGAATTTACTACTTTACAACCCACTATTGGTACTATCAATACTTCTATAGATAAGGATCCTTTTACCGTGGCGGATATTCCTGGGATTATTAAAGGTGCTAGTGATAATAAAGGTATGGGACTTGATTTCTTGAGACATGTGGAAAGATGTAAAGGATTAGTGTTTGTGATATCGTTAGAGAATAACCCGGTATCAGATCTAAAAGTGTTAATGGAAGAGGTAGGAGAGAAAAAATTACAAAATAAATCCAAATTGATTATTGCTACTAAAG
>JAJMEC010000013.1:298096-330929 GCA_030573955.1 Yamadazyma triangularis
AAAAAAAAAAAAAAAAAAAAAAAAAAAAAAAAAAAAAAAAAAGAAGACGAAGAATTCATGATAATTAACCATATAATTGACTGAAATCAGTTCCACCTTCTTTACCGGGTGGAACTTGTAACCAATTCAATTTATCATAATTAGCCTTTCCATCTATAACATGGAACGTATAGGCGAATCTTGATTTATTTGACCGATTATTCTCCGATTTGTGTAATACTGAATTATGAATTAATACCAAAGATCCTGCTTTACATTCAACTTTTTTATACTCCAAATCAGAAATATCCTTTTCAGTGGATCCTGGTATTGGTACAAATCCACAACCATCATCACCACCATTGACCTTTACAAATCTTTGGGTAATATCATGGGTTTTATGAGTACCTGGACTATAATAGAGACACCCGTTCTCCACAGTACAATCTTCCAAGGCAAACCAAAACCCAACTGCAGTTTGAGGATCAGTGAATAAAAACGTACCATCAGTATGAGGTGGTACAAGGTTAATCCGTTCCTGATCCTTATCATCCACTGGATGCTTGAAAATAACCATACTTTGTAAAACTCTGGGATCTTTAAAATTTAATGACTTAGCAATGCTTTGAACTCTTTCATCAAAGGTGATATTCCTAAAGGCGGGATTCTGTTCATGAACAGCGTGTCCTATCTTATTGACAACTTTATCCTTGGGATACTTTAAGTTCCCCATTTCATCAAAAGCATCTACATCATAGAAATAGGAAACTTTGTCTGAAGAGTCAAAAAAGTATTGATCTCCAATGTGTCCATCTTCACCAGTTTTAAACTGTGATTTAGGAGTCCCCTGAGTATCAAAGTCTTCCAACAACTGTCTTGAAGTTTTCATCAATAGCTTAACCTCTTCTGGACTCAAAAAGTTAGGGATACATAGTATTCCTTCATCATTATACGTTTGTAATTGTTGTGGTGTTAGATATTCTACTGTCATTTAAAGATGATTTAATAGTTCTCACCTTATCATTGGCGCAGTTATAGAGGCCTTAAAGTCGCATAGAACTGTAAGCGCATAATTATTGTCACTTTATAAACTATGGAGGTCGACGTCAAAACCAATTGATTAAAGTTATCAATACATTATGACAGCTGCTGAAACATTATTAGGGGAGAATAAAGACCTTTTTCAAAGATCAATTAATCATCCCTTGACAAATGAATTGTGTGATGGGACATTAAGTAACCCAAAGTTATACACATATTTGGTTCAAGATAGTAAGTTTTTTGCCATTGGATTACAATTCTTTGCCAAAACATTAAGTCTATGTGTCAATAACAAATCAGCTATTACATTAGGAAGACAAATTGGTTTCATTACTAATGATGAGAATGATTATTTTGAAAAGTGTTTAGATTTGTTAGTACAAATGCCTGAAGTTAAACAGAATACGGTTATGATAAATGATAAACCAAGTTTACCAAAAGTAGCAGATTATTTGAAATTTATCGAATATTTGGTGTATGAATCCAAGTCATATGCAGAATGTGTCACTGCTTTATATGTTATGGAAAAGGTATACTTAGGATGGGCTGATTTGAATTTACAACAGGGAAGGGTTCCTCAAGATTTAGATTATCGATACAAGGAATGGATTAACTTACATAGTGGAGAAAAATTCACGAAATGGGTTAAATTCTTAGAAGATGAAGTCAATGCTGTTGCTGATGAGACTAATTGGGACCTTTGTCAAAAGGCATTCTACGATTCAATTCGATATGAAGTTGACTTTTTCGATGAATGTTATAATTACTCAGAGTAGACACATATCTATATATATACACGATAAACAACAACTCTATTTACATGTTACTTTAAAAAGCTAAACCAACTATCGTCACCTCCTGAAGCTTTATTAACTTCATTCATATAGGCCTTAATCTTTTCAGCTCCACTCTTTCCATCAACTTCCCGTCCAATCACATCAACAAAGTTCCCTTGGTTGTCCATTAAATAAAAGAAAATAGAATGATCCACCAAATAATCTTGACCAGGTTTAACATCAGGTGGTGTGGAAAAATAAACTCTAAATTTCTTACAAGTACTCTTTACGGCTTCATAAGATCCAGTTAATCCAATAATAGAGGGATGGAAATCCATTAAATATTTTTTCATGATATCAGGTTTATCCCTAGCAGGGTCACAAGTAATAAAAATAGATTGTAAAGAAATATTATCTTTCTTCAATTCTTCAATGATATCACCCAATTTTTCTAATTCTTCAGGACATACATCGGGACAATTAGTAAACCCAAAATAAATCATGGAAAATGTTCCATCTTCATTTTTCAAGTTTTCATGAGTGAAAGTTTCTCCATTAAAATCAGTCAATTTAAAAGGTCCTCCAACTAATGGTTTCCCATGACTCTTTTTACTATTGAGTTCTCGTTCTCTCTTAATTCTAGCCCGTTCTTTTCCAAACCAAAAACTACCTGCACCACCAATTCCAAGGAAAAGCAAAATAGCTTTCCATGAAGCAAACTCAATACTATTAGATGATGCATACTTTTGTTTTGGGTTTGTTCCACCAATGGCTACTCTACTTAAAGGTCTTCTAGAAGGTGACTCGGAATCTACTTTCTTCTCTGAATCAATCTTCTTCTCTGAATCAACTTTCTTTTCTTCATTCAATCTTAAAGCAGTTCCTGCAAAATACCGAGTACTTGACTGATATTGCAAAGGAATAATTGCTTTACTCTGACGCTTTGTAATGGCTCTGAGCACAAACATTACCAGTTAAACACTGAAGAAAAAAAAATTTTTGATGATTTCGCAAATTTACTTATTACCTTTCTTTAAAAATGACTACGGCAGATGACGTTATTCAATGGGCCAAAGACCAAGGAGCATTAATTTCTTCATCCCTTGAGTTTCTTGAAGTGTCACCTAATAATATAGGAAGTATTTGTAAATCGACCGAAGAAGATCCTGCTCTTTCAGGGTATCATATTAGAATCCCATTAGATATCGCCATCACATTGAAAGATGCCATTGATTCCTTTAACTATGGTGCTTATGGTGACTTTAAGCAAATATCTAACCAAACCAAAAACATCAATTCGGTGCTTAAATTGTACTTAGCCAGAGAAAGATCCAAAGAGTATATTGATAAGTCATTGTATAGACCCTACATTAAGTGTTTACCAGGATTGCAAAATATCACCTCACCTTATTGTTGGACTCCACGGGAGAAGCTGCTTCTTAAGGGAACGAATTTGGGACATTCATTGAAGGATAATTTGGGATCATTGGTAGAAGAATGGTGGAATATAATCAACCTTTTGCCACAAGAGTTGCCTAAACCTAAGGACCATTTTATCAATATGAAATTCTATTATGAGTTCAAATTCCATAATGATGATGATTTATATAATTATCTTGTCAAGGAGGAAACTCCTGATAACTGGACAAGTTTCCCTAATTATTTATGGTCATCTTTTATTTTGAAATCAAGAGCTTTCCCTGCATATTTAATAAAGAATGTTGATCAAACCCTGGATATTAAGCTTGATGAAGTGATTCTTTTACCGGTGATTGACTTTCTTAATCATGAACCATCGGCGAATGTTGAATGGTCGGTAAGTAATACTGATTCTACCAACTATTTTAATCTTAAGTCTAACTCTTTGGAAGCTGGGTTGGAAGCATTTAATAATTATGGTAGGAAAGGTAATGAAGAATTATTATTGTCTTATGGATTTTGTATAGAGAATAATCAAGCTGATTCTTGTGCTTTACGGTTAAAGCTTCCAATAGAATTTTTACCTGAAGTGGAAAATAATGGTATCCGGTTACCTAAGATGGAAGACTTCACCACTAGTGTAGTTAGAGGTCAAGAATCTGAAGGGAATTCCACAGGAAAATATGATGAATTTAAAGATGGATTATTATTCTTTGTCACTGCAGATCATATTCCTGATGATTTGATCAGATTATTTCAATTTCTTAGTAGAAGTAAATGGGAACCAAATTCTAGTTTAAGACTGGAACTTTCAGGTTTAAACAAACTTCGTGAGGCATTTGAAGCTAAACTTGAAGTTATGGGACCTTTAAATCTTCCTGATGATAATTTTAACAGCAGAAATATTAAAATCTATGTTGAATCCCAAAGCCGTATTCTTAATTCAGCTATTAAACAAGCCAAAAGAATAGAAAAACAAATTTTATCAAAAGATGACAATAAACCTAAGCTTATAAGTCTAAAAACAGTTTATAAAAACGATAAAAAACTCGCCCAATCATTACTTGTTAGTTTAGGTGTAACGTCTTATGAACAGCTACTAGAATCCAATTTCCAAGATCAAACTTGGTTATTATATTTAATGAGATGTTACAACAAAAATGAATACAAAGATGAATCTGAAGACGATCAATACTTACCTGATTGGATTAAAACAGCATTCGATAGATTGGTCAAAGATTACACCCCTAATTCAAATGAAGTATTACAGTTTAAAGAACTTTATGAATCATTAATCATACCACTAAGTCAAACCGTTCCTGAGATTTATAATAGAGGTGACTGGACAGTGGAAAAAGTCATTATAAGTGCTAGATTACTCGATTTAATTAGCTTTGCAAGAGGTAAACAACAAGAGAGTATTCTCGTAGAACAATAAACTTTAAAAAAAAACTATGGGACATATAATTAAAACTTTATGTTAATAGATTAATCTGTCAAAATATATACGAAATCCAGTAATGATAAACATTACCTTAAAATGACAAACGAATTAATCTTCTTTAATACCACCAGAACCAGAGATTTCAGCAGATTCAACTGAGGCTTTGTCAGTCTTGATATCACCAGCAGCAGCACCACCAGTTAAAGCTTGAAGTAAACCAGGAGCTGATTTAAACGGTCTTTTCAAATCACCAGTAGCTGGAGTTCCAAATAAATGAATCTTAACAATGTTAGATTCTAAAGCTCCTTTAACCCCGGAAATGGATTGCATAACCAATGGGTTGGTGTACTTCATGTATAAGTGCATAAATCCCATCATAGCTAATGATTGCATTACACCTTTGATTTGACTGTCAACTTGTTTCAAATCATATTCTCTAACAGTAGTAACCACGGCCTTTGGTTCAGTTTCCCCGGCCATAGTGTTGGCTGGTTCAACGTATTTCAAGGTAGTTAAATCATTCTTCTTACTAATCATGAATTTAGTTAAAAAGTAAACCCCAAAGGTAACTGCTTGGAAAGAAATATAGATGGCTCTAACATAAAATAAAATAGTAGGATCTTCCATGTCTAAACGTTTGGTGACTTGCATCATCACCAACATAATGGCGATATTGGTTACAGCAGGATTCATGGCGGCAAATTGAGTCGATAAGCGTTGATGAAATAAATTAAATTATCTGGAAACTTCTCAGAGTTTTTTTTTTCTTCTTTTTCATCGACAAAAACCGAACAATCCAAGGTTACCCGGCCGGAGATAAGGCGATAACCCCAAAACCAAGTGTATTTCCATCGTATACAGACATAACTTTTATTGTATATAGACATATACCTATTTATATACATAGATCTTACTCCTCTTCATCAAAGGCAACCTTACCATATTTCCAACAACCTTTGTGGTTTTCCATTGCTGTCAGTTGTAACTTCTTAAGCTCATTAACATAGTCATTGGGCTTAGCCTTTGAATTCACTAAAGCAAATCCTTCTGATACTAATTTCTTATTAATGGTGTAATGAGGATCTTTAATTGATTGCTGGGAATCAAATAAAACGGCATCAAAATCAACACCAGGAGTTTTACTAGGTAACGCACTGATTACCAATTGCTTATCTAAGGTCAAAACATCCAATAATTCTAAAGCTTCAGTTAAGTAATCAACAGGATTAGTAGGAGGTAATACCAAATCTAATAACTTAAATGATTGACAAAGTACTGGAATAGTGTTGATAGAAAATTGACTTGGTAAACTTCTTAATGCCAGTAATTCAACATTATCAATATTACCGTAATCTAAATGTTTGACTTCAAAAGTGTTTGTGACTCTATCATGAGATAACACTTTACCTCTATAATACTTACCATTGTCTTCCAACATAACGGATACAAAATCACCCTTTTTAGGTGACTTAACTAAGTTGTAAGGTAAATCAATTGAGTCCTTACTGGCACTGGGGATTTGTTTATGGAACTCATCAAATTCATCTTTGAATAATTTCAAGTTCTCTTGAGTAGTAGAATCCAATTTTTGGAAGTAAATGATTTCTTCTTCTCCATCGATATAAGTGATTTCAACATCGAAAAATTGAGGTTTTTGTTCTATTTGAACATCTTGAACTGCTGCAGTGATAGCATTTACATCTTCAGGTTTTTCATTGATCCAAAGTCCTATCTTTTGAGATTTAGCCGACTCTTCTGCTTTCAATAAATCATCAGCAAAAGGATTCACATCAACAGCTAAATCATGGATCTTGGCAAATCCTTGTTGTAATAAATTTATTTGTACTGGTTTAATGGCATTGGAATTTAAGTATAAATTACCAATAAATCCTCCAATTTTATCCATATCATAAATATCAAATTCCACATTTTTTTGTAAGAATTTACTATTCATATATTTCAATCCTGATTCAGAAAATTCTGATTTCACATTAGCCAATCCACCTAAAATTAAAGTTAATTTCATTCCTTCTTTAGGATTGAATAATTTAACTCTGTTAAAGGATGGGATGAATTCTACATGATAACCTCCACTTATTCTTCCCTTTTGTTTGAAACCATTGATAAATGATTTAGCTCTAGCAGCATTTTCTGAAGCATCAACAATTCTAACTCCAACTGTAAATACTTTAGTAATATCACCTTTAAAGAAAATACCATTACGACCAGATTTCTTTTGGTTCTCTTCTAATTCAATTAATCTATCCCAATTTAAAGATCTTTCATCTAAAGTTTGCTTATTATGTCTAATGACTGAAGCCCAACCTTTCTTGATAATAGATTCACTCAAGTCATCAACATTACCAGCAATTTTGATACTAACCATAAATCTAGAATCGAATCCCATATCCTTATTTTCTTTTCTAAATCCATCGATATACATACTACAAGTTTTACCTGCAGCCAATTGTCTAGCACATTCTCTAGAACTGTTCACTAAAGCAAGTTGATGTTGAGAATTTGGAGTCACGGTAGTATCATTTGGTTTAGGAGCTCTAATAGAAGCTAATTGAACGGTAATTTCTTCATCTGAGGGCAACTTCACCACATAAGTGTCAGCAGAAAGAACTCTGGCAACCACAACATTTTCCACAGTAATTCCTGGTCTTAATGTCTTAGATGACACCTTTGAGTTAGGAACTGAAACAGCAGGTTCATTAGTAGCTGAAGAGGAAGTGGTTCCAGTAGCATATAATCCTTTTCCTAAAGCTCTAGCAGATTGTTCAGCTCTACGGAAAGTCTTCATCATATCGGAAGCAATCAAAGTGGATTGCCAATCTACAACTTCACCAAACCCATTTTCTAAAAGCTTTTCGTGAATATTATTACCTGAAGGATGATGGAAAATGGCTACCGGTATACCAGCTTGATTCTCACCAACAATATTAATCTTTAAATTGACTTTTGTGGTTAAAAGTTTTTCTTCAACAAAAGCTTTGGCTTGATTAGCCACCGATAATGACAATTTTGATTGACCAGCATCATCAGTTCTAGGACACCTAATCCCAGCCAATAATAAAGGAGTTACGACGTGTTCAGATTTATTAACAATAATTCTGGCCATGACTCTATCACCACTAATGACTCTTTCCACAATAGTAGTGACAGGGGATTTGGAAGACTTGTTGATTATGGTTTCATTTAAAGGAATAGTTTCAACACCAGGAGAATTCGTATCCCATAACCCTTTAGATTCAGTTCTAGCCTTATCTTCTAAAACATGGATGTTATCAATGAAATCAGATTCTTCTTTGATATTATCTTTTAATTTAACTATTCCTCGTTCTAAAAGGTATTCAATTAAGGAATTGAAAATAGGAGATTTAATGTCACCAAATTCCTTACCATGAGGATGCTTAGATAACACTTTGAATTTGATTTCTTTCCCAATAAGTAATGTTCTAACAAATTCCTTACATTCAAAACTATCGTTTGATCTCACATACGACAAAGTAAACACTCTTTCTGGAGGAGGGAATTGAGTAGTTTTTGATGGAACTAAAACCACAGTATCAGCGCTAACAACATTCTTAACTTTAGCTACAAAAACCAGCATTGTTTACTCTTAATTGGTTACAAGATCTCTTTAGTCGTTGGAAATTTGTCAGTGACTTGTTAAAGAACGCGATGGAAATTTCACTGGAGATTTTTTGAATTTTTCAAATAGTGTGAGATTAAAGGAAAACTAAAACCTTCTTTTTCAACAACTAATCAAATCATCCATTATAATTATGGCACCACCACGATCAACAGCGCAAAAGAGATTATTAAAAGAATATCAACAACTTTCAAGAGACCCGCCACCAGGAATCGTTGCCGGTCCGGTATCAGAAGATGATCTATTCCTTTGGGAATGTCTAATAGAAGGACCTAGTGGGACGTCTTACGAAAATGGAGTTTTCCCCGCCATATTGAAGTTCCCTAGTGATTATCCATTAAGTCCACCAGTATTAAAATTCGATCCTCCACTATTGCATCCTAATATATATGCAGATGGTACTGTATGTATATCAATATTACATCCTCCAGGAGAAGATCCCAATCAGTACGAAAGACCCGAAGAAAGATGGTCTCCAGTTCAGAGTATTGAGAAGATACTTCTCAGTGTTATGTCAATGTTAGCCGAACCCAATCCGGAAAGTGGGGCCAATATTGACGCCTGTAAACTATGGAGAGATAACATTACAGAATATAACCAAACCATAAAGGATCATGTTAAGAAATCCTTAGGTCTCTCGTAAAAGTATCGGCGTCAGGATCCCGTTATTTAGTACCATTTTAATAGATCAGTTTTTATAATACCACGCATCGAAATACCCGTTCGGGAAGGGGCGGCTTTTTATATAGATGAGGGTGTGCGCTAAAATAATAGAAATTGGTACACCAAAAACTATCTAAAATAATGACATCCGTTAGTACTAAATGTTGTATAGTAGGAGCTGGTGTAGCTGGTCTTAAGGCTGCACATAGCTTAATAAATGATAAGAATTCCCAATTTGAGAGCAATGATGTCATTATTGTTGAAGGTCAAGATTATATTGGAGGAAGAGTCAAAACTGATAAAACCTCTTCCAAGATAGGTTATTCTTATGATATTGGGGCAGCTTGGTTCCATGATAATTTGACAAATGTCACTCTTGAGGAATCGCTTGATGATGGAACTCTTGTTGATGATGATGTATACTTCGATGATTCTGATATGAAGTACTATGATAGTAATGGAGAAATTGCCATGAATGAATTAAAACTTAATCGAGTCATGGAAGAATTAGAGCATTTTATTGAACTTTATTATATGGAGACTCTTGATCGTCCTGATATGTCTTTATTAGAAATAACCGATCTTTATACCCAAAGATATTCATCTCGATTATCATCACAACAGAAGAAATATCTTAAACACTTGATAAGATACTTGGAATTATGGTTTGGTGTTTCGTCTGATAAAATGAGTGCTAAATACGCTATAATGAGTCATCAAGGAAGAAATTTATATAACAAAAAAGGTTATAGCTTTTTATTAGACAAGTTACTAGCAGGAATCCCAAACCAACAAATCCATTTGAATAATAAAGTTACCAAGATAAACCGAAAGAGTCATCATGGGAAAATCTTGGTTGAAACTGATAAAATGTCTATTGAATGTTGTTATTTGGTGGTTACTGTTCCTTTAAGTATATTAGCATTGCCAGAATCAGACCCTTATAGTATTACTTGGGAACCTAAACTACCTGATTCTGTAACTGATGCTATAAATGATATTCATTTTGGTGCATTAGGTAAGGTCATATTTGAATTTGAACACTGCTGGTGGGATGAAAAATGTGATCGGTTTTATATATTACCTACTGATTTGGATACCACCAATCTTTCACAACCATTAAATAACCCCACTGAACTAAAACATCCTATGCTTATGGTAAACTATCAGCCTATGCATAATAGAAATCAAACTCAAGGGGCGAGTTTGGTGATTTTAACCCAATCTCCTTTGACAGATTATGTTGAAGCTCACCCTGAAAATGCCTGGGGCTTAATGAAACCAGCACTTAAATCCTTACTAGTTCCAAATAGAACATTCATTGACCCCATCAATGTCATTACTTCTAAATGGACAACAAACCCTTTTATAAGAGGCTCCTACACTGCGGTTGAAGTCAACGATAATCCCGATGACGTTATTATCCAATTGAGTGGAGAACATCCAGGAACAGCTTTATCTAACTCGTGTGTTAGATTTGCTGGTGAACATACCATAAGTGAAGGTGATGGATGTGTTCATGGTGCTTATATGAGTGGAAATAGAGAGGCACAATGGATTATCAATAGAGAAAATGGTAACCGGTCTCATTTATAGATATAAATAGACATATTAATAAAGACGATTTTTAGGAAAGATGAATTTTTAGGGCTGCGAAATTGTCATGATTGCGATGAAAAATTTTTGTTCATCATTAAATCACCTATCATTAAACCACATTAAACATGTCTCAGTTCGACGCCAATAATGCCGAAAATTTAGAAGAGATTGAAATGCAATTTGCTGTTAAGGCAGTTAACCAATCAGAAGCTTATTGGGGATTATTAGAAAAGATCCCTGGGTCCAAATTAAAGTTAACCAGATACGATGATGAAATCTTTGCTAACTTATTAGCTGATTTCCCTGAATTTAATGATCCTAAAGCTGCTGCTGAAATAAATGAAGATCAAATGAAATCCAAAGAAGGTAAAGTTAGATGGAGAGTCTTTTGTGAAAAATTTAAAGATGTTGAAGATTATAACTTTGGTACCTTATTAAGACTTAAAAATACCGATGAGTATAGTCAGTTTGGTACTATGTTTGCTGTCAGAATACAATTTTATGCTATTGAAATCGCTAGAAATAGATATGGTTTAAATGATTGGATTTGCAAGAAATAACTGATTTTAAATCCCTGTAAATTATTATATACTAATAAAATATATCTCCATATAAACTAGACTTGCAGTGTGTCATAACCGAGTGCTCTCTCCGCTACAAAAGAAAGAAAAAAAAAAAAAAACACCCTTTTGATTGAATCAACGCAAAAATAAAATAATCTAAACTCATTCGCTTTACTATACCCATTGAGTCCAAACATTGTAGTAGCCATGAGTAATAATAGTGGATCTTCAAGGCTGCCACTATGGCAACTGCCTCAGCAACAAATGCAAAGTCATCAACAGGCCAATCAAGGAACCACATCCAACCAGAACCAATCGAATCAACATCAATCCTTACCATTAGCCAATTATACATTACCAGGGGTGATTAATTACTTAACATCGGAGTTTACTAATTTGGAAAGGTTTAAAATCATGACTAATTTGGAGAAATCGGAGATGAAATATCGAATCACTCATTTACAAGGGGAAATGAATAGTTTGAAATATATAAATGAGCAACAGAAATTGAAGATTCAACAATTGGAAAAAGAGAATTCAGAATTGAGACTTAATAATAATGAGTCTAAAAATACTTCCAAAGATAAACTTGAAAAGGAAACCATTGAAGACTCGTTAGATATTCCTGAAGTGGATTTAAAGCTTATTAAAGATTCTAGGTATCAATTGACTAAATCCATGAAAGAGGTAATACACCTTTTGAAAAGTCCTGTGAATACCAATATAGATTATCTTGAATTCCCTGATATAAACGAATCGAATAATGCATACGACGAATTTTTCAATAATGACCGGTTGGATAATTTTGTTTTTAATGAATATAATAATCAATCTAAGGGATATTCAAATGGTGATGATAATAATTATAACAATGGTTCTAAAGCTACCGTTCGTAAGTTTTTTGATGATAATGATTCTGAGAATCTAAACAATTCCATTAATGATAAATTTGATAAAATGAATATCGATGATGAACCCAATTTAGAAAGTGGTACAGAGACCGTTCAAGGAGATGTTGATTTCAAATTTAATAATGATGGTGAAATCGAACCTGATATTGATTCTCCTAATAAGGAAGAGAAATCTCCATCTAATCCAAAACTAGAACAAATACATACTCAATCATTATCGGATCCTGATTTGGATAAAGTCCGAGTGTTTAATAATCCAATTAATGATGTTTTGGTGTATGTGAATTATAGTAGTAATTCCGAACCTGAATCTGATGAAAGTAAAATCACTATACTTGATGTATCTACTAAACAACAAGTATTGGTATTCAATGCCAAAGTGGGTTTCATTGACAATATTGAATCTATTAATGATATTTATTGTTTATCATATAATGTAGAGAAATCCACAGCAAATTTGTTAATTATAAATTCTGAAGGTCGGATTTCTCAATTAGCTATTAATGATGATGATACTATTTCAACTTTAGTGTTGGATTTATCTTCTTTGGGACAAAAATTAAACTCTTCATCTTTAATCAAATTTGATACTAATACTTCACAAAAATCACCCACTTTTGGTTTAGTTGTTTGCATACATGAAGGGAAACAATCTAGTTTCAAAATCTATGAATTGATAACTGCTCCAAGAAATGGGTTAAGAGCTGAAGAAATAAATTCTTTCAGTAAAGAATTTTTTAAGAATATTAAACCTAAAAATGATATAGGAGTATTCCAGGCCATCAAATGGTATACTACTGATACAACTTCACCTGTCAATTCCAATAATCAATCACCTTCACAACATAAAAAACTGCATAAACCCACTGATTCCAAAGATTCCC
The DNA here is from genome assembly GCA_030573955.1 of Yamadazyma triangularis. NCBI lineage: Eukaryota > Fungi > Ascomycota > Pichiomycetes > Serinales > Debaryomycetaceae > Yamadazyma > Yamadazyma triangularis. The sequence continues at coordinate 311,034 of JAJMEC010000013.1, forward strand.
AAGATTCTAGTTTGACTCCTTATAAACTTTTATTGAAATTAGATCAAACAGTATTTTCATTCAATATCGTCTCCAAACAATATGATTTAATAACTAACTACTGTAATAGCACATATGATCATAATTTAGAGGCTAATGATCCAGCAGTAGTATTAACTAATCCTATTGATGACTCTTCCTACCAAATAGAAATCCATAATTTTACCACCTCCAAAGATCCAAACTTTGTTACTATTGAAAAAGAACTTAATGGAATTATTTACTTTGCTGTGGATAATCTCGTAGTTGAGGTATCTAGTCAGAGCTTAAATGTCTACAACTACTCATTTGAACTATTAGATTCTTTTTCTATATCTTCAGAAAATTGTTTCCGAATTGGTCATTATTTCAGTATTTTACATGATTCAAGTTTAACTTTATATTCTTTATCTACGAAAAACTAATTTAATATATGGGAATTACCTTGATCTTTATAGACCCTGTTAACTTTTTAGTTTCTCACTTCTCTACTTTCTCACTTCTCTACTAATTTTTCCGATAACGGTACCTCATCGTGGGTCGTAATGAGGTGAAAAAAAAAAAAAAATAAAAAAATAAAAAAAAAAAAAAGAAAAAAACTAAAGCGAATACTATTCTTTATCCCTTAATGGTTAATAAGTCCTTTGACGAGTTCCTTAAGGAACAAAAGCAATCCCAGCTGCAAAATAAAGGATTCGGCTATAAAAATGCCGGTATAGGAAGAAGCTTTACACCTCAACAAAGCTATCAACCTGACTATAATAATCAATACCAGCAACAGGCTTACCAACAACAATACTACCAACAATACTACCAACAAGCAAATGGTGGATATAATGACACTCAAGCACAAGGCTATCAATCACCCAAATTTGAAAGTGATAGCTATTATGATCCTGTGAGTAAGACTTTCAAACCAGGGATGAAAAGTCCTGGTGACTCCTTGCCAACTAGTGGAAGAAATACTCCAACCGTTAATTCTTCAACCACTTCTTTAACCTCATTGGGAAGTGCATTAAGTAAGCTCAATATTAAAGATCTGCCAATTCAAGAGCATTTGACGGGAATTGAAAGAGCAGGGAAAATTTCTGAAGTAAAAACTGAAATTAATGCTATTGTAACATTAGTTAGTGAAAATTCAATTACTGTTATTAATGACTGGAAAATTCTTGATATTGCCAAATCTTTATCTAAACCTAAAAATACTCCCTTGATGAGAGAATCTTCTGGATTATTAGTTCAACAATTGGCCTTACAATTTGGTGGTCAAACACCTAAAGAATCATATTTATTACCATTTCTTGGTTTTTGTTATGATTTAATGACTGATAAAGATAAAAATGTTATTAAATCAGCTCAATCTGCTATTAATTCTTTATATGGTATTTTCCCAGTTGAAGCTTTAGGAACATGTTTCTTTGCTGAAATTTTGAATTATCTTCAATCATCAGCCAAATGGAATTCAAAAACGGCTTGTTTAGAGACTTTTGATAAACTTGTTGAAGATGTTCCTAATGATTTACTTGAATTACAATTTATTAATACCATTCCAATTTTGACCGATTTATCTACTGATTTCAAACCAGAATTAGCTAAACAAGGTTTATCCATGTTAAATAAATTTGTTAAAGTTCTTGATAATTTAGATTTACAAAATAAATTTGATATAATTGTTGAAACTTTAGCTGATCCAAAGAAAGTCAGTGATTGCATTAAAAATCTTTCTTCAGTAACTTTTGTTGCTGAAGTTACTGAACCTGCTTTGGCCATTTTGGTGCCAATTTTGGATAAATCTTTAAAAATGTCCTCATCTTCTAATGAACAATTAAGACAAACAGTTATGGTTACAGAAAATTTAACTAGATTAGTTAATAACAAAAGAGAAATTGAACATTATATTCCTGTTTTACTTCCTGGGGTTGAAAAAGTTCTTCATAATGCTTCTTTACCTGAAGTAAGAGGACTAGCTGAAAAGGCTTATCATGTATTAAAGGAAGCTGAAAATGAACAATCTGATGGTAAATTCCATGGAAGAATTTCTCTTGAAGAAGCAAAGAACTTTTATACCAAACATGAATCAGAATATCAACCCATCATCGATGCCATTTCAATTAAAAATGATGAAATCTTTTCCAACTATTTGGGTACTATTTTGCAAGTAGACGCTCATGTTAATGATTGGAAACGGTTAACTGAATATTTAGATATGTTGGTTCCAGAATCTGATTCAATTGGTAAGGATATGAAGGAAAAATATATTAGTCAAGTTCTTGGTGATATTAGACAATTGTTTTCTTCTAATGATAATCTGGGATCTGATGATGATGAAGGTGCTATTGAAGTTGTTAACACCGATTTCTCCTTAGCTTATGGTGCTAGAATGCTTTTAAATAAAACCACATTACGGTTATTAAAAGGTCATAGATATGGTCTTTGTGGTAGAAATGGGGCCGGTAAATCCACCTTAATGAGAGCCATCTCTAAAGGACAATTAGAAGGATTCCCCTCACCAGATGAAGTTAGAACATGTTTTGTTGAACATCGTTTACAAGGTGAGGAAGGTAGTATGGATATTGTTGGATTTATTGCCTCTGATCCTATGTTAAAAGATGTTGGTCGTGAAGCCATTGCTGTTGCCTTGAAGGAAGTTGGTTTTGATGACGAAAGATTAGTGCAAGAAGTTGGATCCTTATCAGGTGGTTGGAAAATGAAATTAGAATTGGCCAGAGCTATGTTAATGAAGGCTGACGTTTTATTGTTAGATGAACCTACTAATCATCTTGATGTGACCAATGTGAAGTGGTTACAAGACTATTTGAATGAAAACACTGAGATTACATCCTTGATTGTTACTCATGATTCAGGTTTCTTAGATGCTGTTTGTACTGATATCATTCATTATGAAAATAAAAAATTGGCTTACTATAAAGGTAATTTATCAGCCTTTGTGGAAATAAAACCTGAAGGTAAATCTTATTATACTTTAAGTGATTCCAATGTTAAAATGACTTTCCCACCAGCTGGGATTTTACAAGGAGTGAAATCTCGTACTAGAGCTGTGGCTCGTATGTCAGATATTACATTTGCTTATCCTAATGCCCCAAAACCATCGTTAAAGAATGTATCTTGTTCATTATCTTTATCATCAAGAGTGGCTATTTTAGGACCAAATGGTGCTGGTAAATCAACATTAATTAAATTATTAACCGGAGAATTGATTCCAAATGAAGGTAAAGTTGAAAAGCATCCTAATTTAAGAATTGGTTATATTGCTCAACATGCATTTGAATATGTTGAATTACATAAAGAAAAAACTGCCAATCAATATTTACAATGGCGTTATCAATCAGGAGAAGATCGTGAAGTTTTATTAAAAGAAACCAGAAAATTCACTGATGAAGAAAAAGAATTAATGAAGAAAGAATTTAGTATTGATGATGGTAGAGGACCTAGAGCTATTGAAGCTATTGTTGGAAGACAAAAATTGAAAAAATCATTCCAATATGAAATTAAATGGAAATGGTGGTTACCTAAATATAATTCTTGGGTATCTAAAGATATTCTTTTAGAACAAGGATTTGATAAATTAGTTCAAAAATTCGATGATCATGAAGCTTCAAGAGAAGGTTTAGGATATAGAGAATTAACACCTAAAGTTATTAGAGAACATTTTGAAGGTGTTGGTCTTGATGGTGATATTGCTGATCACAACAATTTAGGTTCATTATCAGGAGGTCAATTGGTAAAAGTTGTTATTGCCAGTGCTATGTGGAATAATCCTCATTTATTGGTGTTAGATGAACCTACCAATTATTTGGATAGAGATTCTTTAGGTGGTTTAGCTGTTGCTATTAGAGATTGGAATGGAGGTGTAGTTATGATTTCCCATAATAATGAATTTGTTGGTGCTCTTTGTCCTGAACAATGGCATGTAGAAAACGGTGAAGTGGCACAAAGAAGTAATGAAGCCGTTGACACTAACAGATTCGGTGATACTGAAACCGCGGAACTGTCACCAGCACCCGAATCTCCTGTATCATCTCCAGCACCAACTAAGAAGAGAGATGATGATAATGATTCTCCAGCCAACATTAAAGTGAAGACTCGGAAGAAGAGAATGACTAGAAATGACAAGAAACTTCAAGCTGAAAGAAGAAGATTACGTCATATTGAATGGTTAAGTAGTCCAAAAGGTACTCCAAAGCCTCCAGACACTGATGACGAAGAAGATTAGATTAGGTAGCAACAACAGCTACAACAATTACAACAGCTACAACACAATATATATTCACAGAGGTAATATTTATATAGCGCTAATAGATTTTTGTTTTTCAAGGTGCGGTCGTGGCCGGTCTAATGCTCTATTCTCGCGGTAACATTTTGATATCGAAGGCAAACCTGTAGAATAGTTAACACCATTAGTTAATTGTGGCAATATTTACAGATAGCTAAGGTAATTAAATAATGGCTGATAGATATTCATTTTCATTGACCACATTCTCACCAAGGTAAGTATAATAGAAAGAAAGATTAAGTAAAAAAAAGAAAAAAGATGACAGTACTAACAAGTGTAGTGGTAAATTAGTCCAAATAGAGTATGCATTGAATGCCGTCAAACAAGGGGTGACAACTATTGGAATCAAATCGGCCAATGGAATAGTCATGGCCACTGAACGTAAAGTGAATTCCAATTTAATCAAAAATGATACTCACAGTAAAGTGGAATTGATTACTCCAGATATTGGAATGTCATATTCTGGAATGGGACCTGATTTCCGAATTCTTGTGGATAAATCTAGAAAATTGGCTCATACTAATTATAAAAGAGTTTATAATGAATATCCTCCAGTGAAGATTTTGGTGCAAGAGATTGCTAAAGTTATGCAAGAATCCACCCAATCGGGAGGTATAAGACCTTATGGTGTATCTTTATTAGTCGGTGGTTATGATAAGCATAGTGATGGATTCCAATTATATCAAGTGGATCCATCAGGAAGTTATTTCCCTTGGAAAGCCACTGCTATTGGTAAAACTTCAGTGTCAGCCAAAACATTTTTAGAAAAAAGATGGAATGAAAACTTAGAACTTGAAGATGCTATCCATGTTTCTTTATTGGCCTTAAAAGAATCTGTAGATGGTGAATTGACGGGTGAAAATTTAGATATAGCTGTGGTTAGTGATACTCAAGAAGAATTATTAGGTTTCCAAGGTACTGAAGTACCAGGTCCAAGGTTTAAAAAGTTATCTGCAGAAGAAATTAATGACAGATTAGATGCTTTATAATTATATACGACTTTAAATACATAACAGAATTACCTGAATTATTGAATTATATGTATTCGTTTAAATTACCCTGAATCTCATTAATGTCAATTGATTTTCCATTTTTCAATCATTTTCCATTTTTCAATCATTTTCCATTTTTCAATCATTTTCCATTTTTCAATCATTTTCCATTTTTCAATCATTATATATACGTGGTGATTTTGTGTAACTTAAAATTTTATACCATCGCATCGCATTAGATTTTTATCTATCAAATAAAGACATCAAAGTAAAGACTTTATTATGGCTAAAAAAGGAAAATCTAGAGGTAACTTTCTGAATAAGAAAAGTAATAACCGGATCCTTAATGCTTTTGAAATAGCCGAACAGCAAGAAAATGGAATAGATAATGAAAATGCAAACGATAATAGTGATGATGGAGAGAGTCTAAGAGATGGGGTGATGGATGCCAGAAAATTTATGACTGGTGACCAAGGTCAAGGATTTGAAGATGAAGAAATAGATTCCGATGAAGCCTTTGGATCTGATGATGATTTCGATGTTTTAGAGTCTAAATTTTCTCAAACAATAAGGGATAAGGAAAAGAAGAAGAAACTTCAACAGAAAAAGTCTAAAGGTAGACCTTTACCACAATCAGAATCTGAAGATGATGGATACGCCAGTATAGACGAAGATCAGTTAGTTCCTTTATCTGTGGCCTGGGATATGGATGATGTCAATTTGAAAAAAGCTGAAGGGAGTAATGACAAAAATAAGGATGTAGTTCTTGATGATAATTGGGATACTGAATCCTCAGAAGATGACAGTGATGAGAGTAGTGATGATGAAGAAGAAAGTGATGATGATAAAGAGAAAGAAGAAGAAGAAGAAGAAGAGGATATATTTGAAGATGCATCTTCCAATGAAGAAGATATTGATTTGAGTAATACTGTTTCTCATTTAAAAAATCAAATCAAACAACCAGAAAAAGAAAAACGTCGACTTATTACTGAAGCCACTGAAGAAAATGAATTCAATGTTCCAAATAGTGGGAATAAATTATCCTTAAATGATATGGTTGCTGCTGTAGATCAATCAGTATCTAAGAATGCTATATTAGTTAATGATGATGGTGATGATAATGATTCTAAACTGAAACCTTTAGATACTCCTTTACCAAAAAGAATTCAAGAAAGACATAATAGACTGGCTGCATATGATCTTACGAAAGAAGAAGTCGGCAAATGGGAAGATACTGTTCAACAAAATCGTAGAGCTGAAGTATTACGGTTCCCAATGAATCCTCAAACTAAGCATAATGATGTTGCAACAACATTCAAATCTGATTATACACCTGCTAATGATATGGAAACTAAAGTTCATAATCTTTTACAAACCTCAGCATTAACTGATGATAAAAAAGAATCAACTTTTGAAGATTTGGCTGTAGCAAAATTATCACCCGAAGAAATGAAGAAAAGAACTCAAGAATTAAGATTAATGAGAGAATTAATGTTTAGAGATGAAAAAAGAGCTAAAAGACTTAAAAAAATTAAGTCTAAATCATACCGTAGAATAAAGAAAAAGGAAAGAATGAAAGAAGAACAATTAGTCGAAGGATCTGATGAATCTGATGGTGAAGATCATGATAGAAAACGTGCTGAAGAAAGAATGAATCTTAAACATAAGACTAATTCTAATTGGGCCCGGTCAGTCATTAAGAGTGGATTATCCAAAGATGCATCTAATAGAGAAGAATTGGAAGAAATGTTAAGACAAGGTGAAAAATTAAGAAGCAAGCAATTGGGTCATGATGAAGGTGAGCCTAGTGATGATAATGTTTCCGACATAGAAAAAGATTATGCTCAAGATAATCAAGAAGAAGATGATCAACAAAAGCAAAAATTGGGTAAAGGTGTTTTAGGAATGGATTTTATGAAAGCAGCAGAAGAACGTAAACGTCAAGAAAACTTACAAGAGATTGAAGAATTAAAAACTTTGGAACAAGGTGGTGATAGAGAAAATTTTGAAGATCAACCTTCTAATTCTATAAATAAATCTAAAAATCAAGGTAGAAGAATCTATACTCCCTCAGCTTCAGCTCAAAAGAAAGACAATGAAATGGTTAATGAAAAAGTTATAGAAGAAATTAGAGATGACGAAGCAAGTAACTTGACGACAAAATTACAAAGTAAACCCAATAAAATTAATAAAAAACCTGATACAATTGCATCTAGTGAGCCTAAAAGTCCGCCTCCTGAAACTGAATCGACTGCATCTTCAAATCCTTGGTTATCTACTGGAGAAGTTAAAAAGGCATCTAAGATTAATGTTATTGACAAGGATTCATCCAAAATGCAAAAAGCGGCTAATAAAATTAAGAAGAAAACCAAAGGGAATAATGAATTACCTGTTGATGATGATTTCGATGTTGGACAAACCTTAGAAATGAATCATCATGATTCAGGTGATGAAGAAACTTTCCAACAAGAAGGTTTAATAAAAGAAGCTTTTGCTGGTGACAATGTTGTCACTGAATTCAAAAAGGAAAAGAGAAAAGTCGCTAAAGAAGAAGGTGATAAGACTGAAGACTTGACATTACCAGGATGGGGTGATTGGGCTGGTGGTAATAAAAAACTGAAGAAAAGAAAAATAACCAGAAAGATTGATGGTGTGGTTCAACAAGATAAAAGAAAGGATAAAAATATGAAAGATGTCATTATAAATGAAAGAGTCAACAAAAAGAACTTGAAGTATCAATCTTCAGATGTTCCATATCCATATGAAACTAGAGAACAATATGAAAGGGCTTTAAGAATGCCAGTAGGACAAGCCTGGACAAGTAAAGAGACTCATCAAAAATTAACCATGCCTAGAATTATCACCAAACAAGGAAGTGTAATAGATCCTTTAAAGGCACCATTCAAGTAAACCATACATTGAAGTATATATATATATATAATATCTAAATAATTTCTATTCATTAACTATACCATTTCTAAAGGCCCAGTTTTTACCACTCATAAATACTCCATGAGGATCCATGCTTTTTCTAACTTTATTGTAGTTAACTAAATCTTCTCCAAACCATTGCTTCATAACAGAACTAAACCCTATCATCAAATGGGATTCCTTACCACCAAAGTCTAATTGTTGTTGTAAGTCTTTTTCAGTACTCTTTTCAGATGGTAAGCCAATAAAGTTTTTAGCCCAATGAGGTCTTCCTGATGCTACACTAACAATATCCTCAAACTGCTGATACCATTCTCTAGTATCGACATTATTTCCAAAAGGTCTATACATGGTGGCATTAAGAAATAATGTCAATTGATCGTTGGTTACTTTATCTTGTTCGACATGGGGTAAATCCTTAGGAGATGTATCCAAATAGGGTCTTAAATTATTACCATTAATGGGACCAGCACTTAAATTATTTCTTGTGGCTAACCATGATTTAGATGGATACAAAGATTCTTCCCCCTCGTCATTAACATAAGGTTTGTCAGTCACTGTCATATTGGAACATCTGACCTCAATGGGAGCATGTGCATAATAGGTATTATTAATAGCCGCATTCAGAATAGCTTCATTTAATTTGTTCAAAACTTCAGGACCATTATTTAAAGGTAAAGCCCATTCATTAACAAATTGAGAAAACAAACAATCCATATTTAATCCTTCTACAGAATTTTGAACAGCAACATCACCATTACCCAAAGTTTCAGTATTACCATATTGACGACTGAATACAAATCTTTCCACATAAGGAGTTAATCTTGACCAAAACTTAACCGAAACATATAACAAAAACTCGTAGAAAAACCGACCCATAGATGTACCATACCAACTTGATCTCGGATCACTAAGAGGTTCATCAGATTTTGATGCTCTCCAACATACACAATTACCAGAATATGGAAACCACCAGATCCGAATGAATTCAGAATCTAACCATATATTTTGCCAATTGTTTATTAAGGTTGTAAATTTAATAATCTCTTGTTTAGATTTAATAGTGTACTGAGGTACTGCTCTTAAAGTGACATGAGTTATAATTCCAATTTTACCCAAAGATAATAAAGCCGCTCTAAACAAATTCTGGTTTTCAATAGATGAACAATTTATCAGTTTTCCTTCAGAATTCATAATTTTTAAACTTACTACTTGTTGACTTACCATTCCATGATATTGGGTAGATCCATGAGTCCCAGTAGATATTAACCCAGCAATTGATTGATCAGAAATTGAACCCAAATTTTGAATAGCCAACTTATGTTCCTTTAAGTACTTGTTTAATTCGTATACTCTACACCCAGCTTCTACTGTCAAATCCACAAACTTTAGTTCCTCTTCTTTAGAATTAGGAGATTTAGGACCATAATAAGGTTCATGTTTTAAAATACGATTGAATTTATCCAAGTTACATAGCCAATCATTTGTCATTGTTATATCACTAGGAGAATGACCAGAACCTACTGTCATTATTGTTCTCTTATTGACTCTAGCCTCATCCACCAATTGTCTAATTTGATTCTCGTTTGATGGCTGAAAAATAGCTTCAGGATAACAAGTAAAAGTTCCTGCCCATGTTTTATGGAACAATTTTGTTGTTACAAACTTTTGTAATGAAGCTGGAACTCTTGCTGTCATTATAAAATTTCTGTAACCTATATAAAAAGGAGTCCTCACAATCTGTCAAAGTCAGACCAACAGGTTCTTTGCCTAGATTCGCATTTGGTAACAAACCGATGAAGACGTAAGGAACATGAAAGGGAAAGACAAGGGGAAAAGGAGAGATAAAAAAGAAAAAAAAAAAAGAAAAGAAAAGAAAAGAAATAAAGAAAACAGGAATTGTTATTTATTAGAAGATATAGAAAAAGAAGAAGACGACGAAGAAGAAAGAGACCAAAAAAAAGACTAACAAATAAATGTCATTCTCTTAAACAGTTATAAATTTTGCAAATTTGATAGACGTGAAAAAAAAAGCTCGTTTATTCACAACAACAATTCACACCTCTAATATTCTGATTTATACAAGAACAAACCTACTCATACGACACACGTTATTTTTCTAAAAAATACCACTAAAGCTTAAATCTATTATTAAGCCTTTACTTATCTTCTTTTAAGCACTGTCGATCATATTTGCAGCCAATGGTATCCAAGTTGAAACTATGCAAAATGATCTGAGGAAATGAAAATAAAAAAAACTAATTAGCTCAAGTCTTCACTTCTCTTGAAATGTTTCAGTCTGCATCTTTGTATTAAAAACCTCTTCTATACCATGGAGGGGATATCCCCCTCTCTACCTTCCGAATCTATCCTATCTCTATCAGGTTTCAGCCTCATCGCACGACCAGATCCTCGTTTAGAACTCGTCGGTTAGAAAAGAATTTCTACGTTGAAGATACACGCTCTCTCTTTTTTTTTTTTAAAAAAGTAACTTATAATATATTAAACATTCGTTAAAAAGATGTCTCAAGCAAAGAACGTTGGTATTAAAGGAATTGAAATTTACATTCCTAGTGATTATGTTAATCAACTGGATTTAGAGAAATTCGATGGAATTCCTGAAGGGAAATACACCATTGGGTTAGGTCAAACTAACATGTCATTTGTTAACGATAGACAAGATATTTATTCATTATGTTTAACATCAACATCCAAATTAATGGAGAATTACAACATTGATCCTAATAGCATTGGAAGATTAGAAGTTGGTACTGAAACCTTATTAGATAAGTCAAAATCAGTTAAATCAGTGTTGATGCAATTATTCCCAGACAATAGCGATATTGAAGGGGTTGATACCGTTAATGCTTGTTACGGAGGTACTTCTGCTGTTATCAATGCTGTCAATTGGATTCAATCATCATCATGGGATGGTAGAGATGCCATTGTTGTTTCTGGTGATATTGCCATTTATTCTCAAGGTGCTGCTAGACCAACTGGTGGTGCTGGTTCTGTTGCCTTATTAATTGGACCTGATGCTCCAATTGTATTTGATTCAACTAGAGGTTCATTTATGGAACATGCTTATGATTTTTACAAACCAGACTTCACTTCTGAATATCCAGTTGTCGATGGTCACTTTTCTTTAAGCTGTTACACTAAAGCTTTAGATAATAGTTATAAGAATTATTCTAAAAAAATCACCAAGGATTCTAGTAAAACTGTTGGTATGTCCCATTTTGACTATAATGCTTTCCATGTTCCAACTTGTAAATTGATCACCAAATCTTTTGCTAGATTATTATACAATGATTATAAATCTGATCCTAGCAAATTTACTGACTTAATCGATGAAGAAACTAGAAAATCTATTGATAGTTTAGATTATGAAACTTCTTTAGTTGATAGAAATGTGGAAAAAATTTTCCTTGGTTTAACTAAAGCTGATAAAAAAACTAAACTTGATCCAGCTTTAATTATTCCTACTAACACTGGTAACATGTATACTGCATCAGCATGGGCTTCTTTAACTTCTCTCTTATATCATGTTGGTTCTGAAAAATTACAAGATAAAAGAATTGGAATCTTTTCTTATGGATCTGGTTTAGCTGCTACTTTATTATCAGTTGTTGTTAAAGGAGATATTTCTAACATTGTTAAAAATTTGAATATTGATTATAAATTAAATGATGGTAGAAATAAAAAGACTCCTGAACAATATATTGAAGCTATTGAAACTAGAGAAAAGGCTCATTTACAAAAATCATTCAAACCTACTGGATCAATTGAAGGTCTTGTTAAAGGTACTTATTATTTAACTGAAATTGATGACAAATTTAGAAGATTTTACCAAAAAGTTGAATAAACTAATATAATTTGCTATTATTATTGTCCTGCTATATAGAAGTATGGTATCATTTTCTGGCCAAAAATATATATCTTTGTAATTCTACTCTGTGGTATTTTCGTAGAAAATATGAAAAACTATCGGATACTTCAGGCTTATCCGGTTTAGAATGCCATCGTCTCTTCAATAAAGATTTTATTAGACTATCCTTATATTTAATAGTTAATTCATCTTCACTAAGGTAATATTGTCCTTTACTAGTAAAAGTTGTTTCCTTTCCTTTTTTTGTTTCTATTAAAACATCAGGCTTTTTCCTCTTGAACCACCTCAATAATCTTAATCTATCATTAGTTTCTGACTTTGGTTCTTCAGTCAATTCATCTGTTATTATTAAATCGGAAAAGTTCAAATCCCTTCTAGCTTTATCCAATTTAATGTCATTTTCATTAGCTAGCTGAATCACAGTTACGGGTGAATTGGTATCAAAATTGTCTTGGCTCATAAAAGTATTATTATAATAGTAAACATTAAAAGCTATTATCAGAAAAGCTATTCATATTTTTGCAGCATATTTTATTCTCGTATAATCTTTTTTTTTTCTGTCCGATAGGTGTGTACTTTGTAAATAATCAGCTTGGTTACCTAATTAGGAAGTCTAGAATGCTCGTCAGTTTTGTTTTTGTTTTGAAATAATCCTGAGCGTTTAGTAATAAACATTGATTCGTTTTTTTTTTTCCTTTTTAATATTCTTAAAAACTGAACTTTTATAATGAGAGAAGTTATTAGTGTCAACGGTATGTAACATTCATAACAAAAAGACCATCGATAGTAATCAATTGAAATATTTATCTCTTGAAAGAGAACACACTTTTTTTATTGGCTAACGCGTTAACTCATTAGTGATCATGAAGTACTAACCTATTATAGTTGGTCAAGCCGGTTGTCAAATTGGTAACTCTTGTTGGGAATTATATTCTCAAGAACACGGAATCAGACCAGACGGTTATTTACAAGAAGGATTAGACAAACCAAAGGGAGCAGAAGAAGGATTTTCTACATTTTTTAGCGAAACTGGATCAGGAAAATATGTCCCAAGAGCTTTATATGTTGATTTAGAACCTAATGTGATTGATGAAGTTCGTACTGGTGCCTATAGTGATTTATTCCATCCGGAACAATTGATGGCTGGTAAAGAAGATGCTGCCAATAATTATGCCAGAGGTCATTACACTGTGGGTAGAGAAATCTTGGATGATGTATTGGATAGAATTAGAAGAATGTCTGATCAATGTGATGGATTACAAGGGTTCCTTTTCACCCATTCTTTAGGTGGTGGTACAGGATCTGGTTTAGGATCCTTATTATTGGAACAATTATCTATTGACTATGGTAAAAAATCCAAATTAGAATTTGCTTGTTATCCAGCTCCTCAAGTCTCTACATCAGTTGTTGAACCTTATAACACTGTTTTGACTACTCACACCACCTTGGAACATGCCGATTGTACTTTTATGGTTGATAATGAAGCTATTTATGATATGTGCCGTAGAAATTTGGATATCACCAGACCTAATTTTAATTCTTTGAATTCCTTAATTGCTCAAGTAGTATCATCCGTTACTGCTTCATTGAGATTCGATGGTTCTTTGAATGTTGATTTAAATGAATTCCAAACTAATTTGGTTCCATATCCAAGAATCCATTTCCCATTGGTTAGTTATGCTCCAGTTTTCAGTAAAAATAGAGCCACCCATGAATCCAATTCTGTTGGTGAAATCACTGGCTCTTGTTTCGAACCAGGTAATCAAATGGTTAAATGTGATCCAAGACTTGGTAAATACATGGCCACTTGTTTATTATATAGAGGTGATGTCGTTACTAGAGATGTTCAACATGCCGTTTCTCAAGCTAAAGCCAAAAAGACCGTGCAAATGGTTGATTGGTGTCCAACTGGTTTCAAGATTGGTATTTGTTATGAACCTCCAACTGCTATTAAAGGTAGTGAATTAGCAAGCGCCAATAGAGCTGTTTGTATGTTATCTAATACTACTGCCATTGCTGAAGCTTGGAGAAGAATTGATAGAAAATTCGATTTAATGTATTCTAAGAGAGCTTTCGTACATTGGTACGTTGGTGAAGGTATGGAAGAAGGTGAATTTACCGAAGCTAGAGAAGATTTGGCTGCTTTAGAAAGAGATTATATCGAAGTGGGTACCGATTCTTTCCCAGAAGAAGAAGAAGAATATTAATTGGTTTAAGATAAAATTTATACCCTTGCCATGGTCCACCTTTTTTTTTTTCTTAAGGTGTTATATGATTATATCTCTTAGTTTTTATAATTATTATTGTTATGATTAGTATTTTTATTTACTTTTTAAATAAAAATCCTCGAGTTTTCTATTCTTTTTTATTTTGTTAATAAGGTAATTACAATAAATATAAAATTAATTAAAATTAATTAAAAATAAAAATCTTATAGTAAAAATCGCGCTGAAAATTTTTCTATATTATTCTGTCAAAATTGTAAAAGTACTTGGGACTTTTTCAATACCTTTTACGAATATGGCAGATAAAAGAGATTTATTAAACCAACCACTTCATGGGATTTATATTCCTATAGTGTTAATGATAGTTGGTACGGCAATTATGGACACATCATATATGCCATATACTATTGGATTTATTGTTATTGTTTGTTCAATCAATTTTTATCAGGCCTGGCAAAGAAGATCTTCTGTTGATCCATTGAAATGGAATGATTTAGAATTAATTGACAAGACCATTATTTCAAAAGACTCTGCTATTTATAGATTTAAATTAAATCATGAGGATGAAGTATTAAATATTCCTACTGGTCATAATTTGGCATGTTGCTTTGAGATTGATGGTAAAGATGAAATTAGATATTATTCACCCATTTCAAATAAATTTGATGCTGGTTTCTTTGATATATTAGTTAAATCATATATGTCCGGAAAAGTATCCAAGAGAATGGCCATGTTGAGAGAAGGTCAAACCGTTAAGTTCAGAGGTCCTGTGGGTAGATTAGAATACAAATCTAACATAGCTGAGGAAATCGGGTTAATAGCTGGTGGGTCTGGGATCACTCCAATCTTACAAGTTATAACTGAAATTATAACTAATCCAGAGGATAACACCAAGATTTCATTAATCTATGCTAACAATACTTCCAATGATATACTTTTGAAGTCAGAAATCGATGAGTTAAGTAAGAAGTATCCTGATTTTGACGTGCATTATACCCTATTAGAACCTCCAAGTCAATGGGATGGTGAAGTTGGTTATGTTAATAAAGAAATGATAACCAAATACTTACCAAAACCTTCTTCAAAGAACAGATTATTCATTTGTGGTCCTCCAGAAATGAAAAAATCTCTTATTGACCTCACTCATGAGTTAGGTTGGGAAAAAACTGTTATGAAGTCTCCTTCAACCGATCAAGTCTTTTGTTTTTAGAGATTTACCATAAATATATATATATTTATATATGTGTATATACATACTTTATACGAATGGAAAAATACATGAAAAAAAAAAAAAAAGCACTTTCGCATCTGTTTAGTTAACTATAATAATGTCTGATAAGATAAATTGTCAGTTTTATACAAGAATAGGTGCATGTAGACACGGAGAGAAATGTTCTAGAAGACACATAAAACCCACGAGTTCCAATACAATTATACTATCAAATTTATATCAAAATCCCAAACTCAATAAGAATGTACAAGATTTAAATCCATTACAAATTAAAGAATATTTTGAAAATTTTTATAAAGATATATTCATAAGGATAGCTAAGATCGGAGAAATAGAGGATATAGTAGTATGTGAAAATGAAAACAATCATCTTAATGGTAATGTTTATTTGAAGTTCCGAGATTCTGATTTTGCTCAAAGTGCAGTGATTGAGTTGAATCAAGACTGGTTTGGAGGTCGACCAGTACATTGTGAATTGTCACCAGTAGCCAGTTTCCAAGATGCAACATGTAGAGCTTATGATAACAATAGTTGTAAAAGAGAACTATGTAATTTCATGCATATTATAAGACCTAGTCATGAAGTGAAAATGATGTTACTTAAAGGACAAGAGAAATCGATATTATTAAAAAACTTAATTAAGGTTAAACAACAACTTGACCACAATGAAACCTCAGAATTAAAACAACCAGAACAAGAACAAGATGCATCAACTGAATCTACTGTAGAGCAACCACCTACCGATATAAAATCCACAGTAGCCAATTTATTTAGCAAATGATTGTATATCTAAGTATATTTATTTATATATATATATATATGCATGGTCAAAAATCAAATCTTAGTTCAGTTACCTCTATTAATCTTTAATTGTCTGAAAAGAATACCACCAGAAAAATAACCCACAATTGCTGCCAAAACAATAATCAAGAAGATCCATACTGCTGCTAAATTGTTGCTTTTGGCTGCTGTGGGACAGGCATGATGTGACCGAACTTCGAATATATAGTTACAATCATTGGAACGACTTATATAGGAAACAGAAGCTTTAGATAACATATCTCGATCACAAGTAAACATCAATGTGGTTGAGCGTCTAAGCTTTTCTCCTGTACTTTCATCTATAAGATTATTACAATAAGAACCATTTTCATATGTCAAAGTTAATTTTCTTCCTTTGAAACTAGGAGTGGTACTAAATTCACCCAAAGAAACATATTTACCAGTGGTTTTATCAATATAATAACCCCCCATCATGGAAGAATTTAGTCCATCTTGAATTTCAGTCTGGTCGTGAATCTTTTTCATAGGCGAAGAACAAATCCCCAAAGTATAGTTAACTCCATTATCAAATCCCTTAGCCCCCCAAGGTAATGCTCTTCCTTCATTACCCATTGCCGATAACCCTGACAAATCAATAAATCCCCGATTTAATGGATTAACCACGGTACATATTTCATTTATACCATTACTCTCTTCTTTATCTTCTGTTTCATCTTCCCCATTTGCCTGATTATGTTCATTATTCATTATTTGGGATGCCGGTATGGGGTCTAAATGGTCAACTATTTGCACTCCTTGGCTAATGGTTTCTTGCTTTTCGTAGGCAAGTATTGTTAGCAACATAATCATCGTTAATAGTGCTCCCACTATTCGCTGTTGCATTTTGGAAATCATGGTTTTTTAGTTGTGGTTATGACAAATGCTTTTATAACAAAACCGATTTTGTTAGGTTTTTTTTTTTCTATCATCTCGTTATCTCATTTTCGAGAAAACTAATTAGGAAAACATTAGGAGAGAACAAAAGACCGCACACAAACCCGGAGTGCGACAAGCTTCGATGGTTCAGCATTAATCTATACATCTATCTCTTTCTGTTAATCATTCACATAAATTAGACTGCAATATAATGGATGGCTGGGGAGAACAGTTGGTCACACCGCTAAAATTCGGAACCAACTTGATGAATTATTCTGATCCTAATTTCAGTCAGATTGTGGCTGGTAAAAAGGCGTTGCAATTGGCAATTGAAAGTGGTGACGAGGATGATGATAAATCAATTATAGAAATATTTCTTGCTGCATGTGATGGTGATTTGGTTACTTTGGAAAATGGTCTTAGAAATCATAGTGAAGTTGTCAATAAACTTTATCCCACTGAAGAAAAAGGTGTGACATTACTTATATACGCAATTTGTTTTGATAATTATGAATTGGTTGAGACTTTATTAAATCATAACGCTGACCCTGATTTACCAGATACTTTGGTTTGTAAATATACTCCTATAATGTGGGCCGTTTATTTCAATCAATTGGAGATCACCAAACTTTTATTGAATCACCAAGCCGATCCATTTAAATCATCCAACGATAAAGATGCTATTGCAGTATTAAACCCGGAAAATTTAGAGATGTATGAATATTTTAAATCTCATAATTTACTCAACAAACTGACCAATGAAGATGATTCCCAGATCTTCCATTCAAGAGACTTTAATCCTAATGATGGAGAATTGGATAATTTAGACAATGAACTAAAATTACAAACTATTACCATTAATGATCTTCCACCAGAGACTGACAATAATAATCAAGATAAAGATTTTTCTGACACTGAATCCAACGCTGAATATGTTTTAGCCCATGATCATGTATTACTTCAAGAGAAAGAATTCGATTATGAAAAGGTATTACCTGATGAATACATAAAGTTTAATGACGCCGATATTCCTGCATTATTGGATTACATTTTTAATTTAAGGATAAACAATGTCAAGTTTCAGCATAATTCTAAAGTCGCCGCTGCCATTATATTTCAATTAATTAGATATTCTCATTTAAAAGTTCAAAGTGAAGAATTAACTTTATTTTTATTTGATTGTTTTATTGCTAGATTAAGATCAGTCACAAACACCAAATCGGGTGTATTTAACATGATTATTCAAGATGAACCTAGTTCAGTTGGAGGTGCTGGTGACATTGTTTTATTGAGTTATTGGTTATCAGTAATTCAATTTTTACACTTTTATTTTTGCAAGAATGATATTTATAAACAACATCCTCAATTTTTACAAGAGTTAATCAATATCATTCAATCATTAGTATCTACATTATCTTTTTCAATCAATTCTCGATTAAATCGTTTGGCTGATGAATGTTTATTGGATTTCACTAACTTAGTTGATGTCTCAAATGTTTTATATGCTAAAGATTGGAATTTATTCAAATCAAGAAAAATTTCAAATAATACTTTTGATGATATTCATAATATGTTATATCCACCAAGCCAGGAAGAGTTAATGAAACCGTCACCATTAAAATATATTCAAACCTTAGGGGCATTAGACTATGTTTTGAATTTGCATAAAATCAATAATTTAATTAAATTTCAATGTTTCTCCCAAGTATTTTATTACATTAATGCCATATTATTTAATAAAATAATATCTCAATCAAAGTATTGTTCCAGAATTAAAGCCATACAAATACGGTTGAATATATCGACTATAGAAGATTGGCTAAGATCACATAATTACAAAACCTTTAAACCCGATCATATTGGGGGGTTATCAGAATTAGTTAATGATTTTAAATTAACTAATTTATTGGATAGTAAAGAACTTAAACCTAAAGACCCATCAAAATTATTATTTTACTACAATTCTATCTATCATATTGGTAAAATACAATTACAACCAACTATTGAATTATTACAATATTTACAATGCATGTCTCTGTTAAGAGATGAAGAGAACTTTATTAATACCATTAATCAATTTGAATTTTTGAATTATTATCAAATCTTTAAAATCATTAAAAACTATAAATATGAAGTAGACGAAGAAAAATTACCCAAACCAATAGTTAATTTGGTTAAACGTCTTATTAGTGAACAAGGAGAAAAACAAGTAGAAAGAATTAAACTCAATTATATGACTCAAAATAAGTTATTACTGAAAGAGTACAATATTTACATCAATCCCAATTACATTTATCCAGTAGCTTTACCTAATTTAACAGAGTTAATTAATAGTTATGGTGCTGGATTAGGAGGAATTAAAGTGTTAAGAGGTAAAAAATATCAACCTTCATTACCAATGACAATTATGGATGATCTAGATGAATTGCTTAATAGAAATCAAGAATTCAATGATACTTATGATTATGAACAACAACAAGAAGAACCAGAAAATCAAAACATTAAAGGTGATGAAATATTTAAAGAAGTTCAAATGCCTAGTTCATTACTTCATAAAAATTGGGGTAAAGAAGAAGAGGAAGACGATTTTGAATCAAACCCTTGGTAATTCTTGGGAT
>JAJMEC010000014.1:0-311183 GCA_030573955.1 Yamadazyma triangularis
ACCGACGTTTCTGTTTTCGAAAGTGGATGGAGCTTTCAAGTCAAACCATTCTTTCTTTTGGAATGGGTCTACGACCTTCTTCTTTAATCCTTTCTTACCTTTCGATAATCTCTTATTTTTACCAACAGCCATAATTTCTTTAATTTAATATGGATTTATTAAAAGAAAAAATTTACTGATTTTTCACTAAAAGTTTTTTTCAACTTGTGAGCGTAATCTAAAAATTTGCAAAAAAAAAAAAATTTTCCAAACGACTGCAGATAGTGCGCGGTGGTAATGCCACGTCAGGTTCCCTGAAAGTGACCGCCATTATGGATGCCAGGGCTAGTGCCCTTGGAGGAAACACGCATCAATTTTGGGATTTTTGCACTGTTTATCTGATCTCTAATAGGTATATATATAATAATAATAATAAATATGGAAGAATCAAATGATGATGGTAATCAGTATGTGGAATTGATATGAGGGTGAAAATATATTTATTAGTACTATTATAGACAATGATTACTAACTAAATCTAGAGTGGCATTAAAGATTGGATTAATTGGAGATTCCCAAATTGGGAAAACATCATTAATGGTGAAATATGTAGAAGGAACATTTGATGATGATTATATTCAAACATTAGGAGTCAATTTTATGGATAAGAAAATTCGGATAAGAAATACTGTTATTACATTTTCAATTTGGGATTTAGGTGGACAAAAAGAATTCATAAATATGTTACCGTTGGTATCTAATGATGCCGTTGCCATATTATTTATGTTTGATTTGACTCGAAAATCGACTTTAAATTCCATTAAAGAATGGTATAGACAAGTTAGAGGGTTTAATAAAACAGCCATTCCATTCTTGGTAGGAACCAAATATGATGAATTCATTGACCTACCTCATCAAGATCAAGTGGAAGTAACACAACAAGCCAAAAAGTTTGCTAATGCTATGAAATCTCCTGTGGTTTTCTGTTCTACTTCTCATTCAATTAATGTTCAAAAAATCTTTAAAATCATATTATCTAAAGCCTTTGATTTGAAATTAAATTTAGATGAAATTACAAACACTGGTGAACCAATCCTTTTATATAAATAGTTCAATTCTTCTTTTCCTTTTATTTTTTATCTTAACTTTTGCATTATGGAAATCTAAATATATTCAAATTAATAGTGTAGGACATGTATAGCCTAAATAAAGAAACAAAACAAAACAAAACAAAAAGCAACAAAAAAAGAAAAGGAGAAAGAAAAGATAAGCACTTCTAACATGTTTTGCTCTCATCTCTTATGTTCCGATACTTGTTCCATTTCTTACGTGTTTGTCATATTCTCTAACCTTCTTTCCAAGATGATAAATTGGCAGCCAAATGAGTAAACGCGATACCACATATCTAAATCAAAGTCAACTATGGCCACATCTCAAAAAGATCTAATTGGATGGCTCCCTATAATAAAAGAGGACCATAAAAATGGTACTAGAGCTAGTAGGCGAACAAGAAAAAATACTGAAGAATCTTTAATGTTAAAAAGAGAACTGGATGGTCTAGAATTGACTGTAGGTGATTGTATTTTTCTTATGCAAGAAGGTAACGAACCTGAGGTTGGTCTTGTTATTTCACTAGGCTATGGTACTGATAAATATATATCATTATGTGTTCTCTGGTTTGTTAAGATAGGTGGTGTTGATTTTAAACAATTACCTGAAAAGAAACCTACCGATGATAGAGAATTATTGTTGACCGAGTATGCAGAAGAGGTATACGTTTATGAAGTTATGAGAAAGGTCAATGTTTACTCCTATCGTGATTATAAAGACAAAGATAACATTGGAATGGATGATTTTTTTTGTCGAAGATCGTGTAATGTTGAAGGAGAAGAAATATCGTCTGAATTTGACTATTCCTATGCTTGGGGATTGTTGAAACAAGATAGTAAAGTATTACAAAATTTCTTGAGAAGTAAAAGCTTTCTGGAACCACCCAAGAACTATGGATCTCCAAAAAAGAAGTTCAAACCCAATGGATTTTCTGCTGCTGAGAGTGAGTCACCAAAACCCACAAAGAAATCACCTGCTAAGAAGAATACATCACCTTCTAAGAATAAATCTTCTAAGAATAAATCACTTTCTAAGAAGAATAAATCACCCCTGGAAGACTTATCGCTGACTTCAGAAAGCGATTCTAGTGATGGCTCTAATAGTGATTCTGATGATGGTTCTGATGATGATTCTAAGGATGATTATAATGATGGTTCTAAGGATGGTTCTAAGGATGATTCTAATGATGGTTCTGATGATGGTTCTAATCTTAATTCTGATGGTAATTCTGATGATTCCAATGACGACGATGATAATAAAAAACCCTCAAAAGAGGAAACTGATGATTCTCTGGACGATTTTAAATCGGCTAGTGATGGTGAACCCGCTGACCATAATCATGATGTTTCTGATGATAATGAAACTGATTTTAAATCAGCAAAAACGTCTCCCGAAAAGAAAAAGTCCAAACCAAGTAGTCCAGAAAAGAATAATAATCGAAAAAGAACTAGTAATAAAGAAGAAATAGAACACTCGTTGAAATTTATTGATTCTTTAGTTGCTGCTAAATCAAATACTAACAGTAGGACTGGTAGTAAAGCTAGTTCTGTATTTTCTCTGCCTAAGAAGAAGACAAAGCCAACCGATCTCAGCAATATTGAAAAATCGGCCGCTTTCCAAGAGGTTAAAAATAAATTACATACGTCTACACGATTGTCTTCTTTACCATGTAGAGAAGATGAATTCACAACGTTGTACTTAAATCTTGAAAGCGCAATTAGAGAAAATATAGGGTGTTGCTTATATGTTAGTGGAACACCAGGTGTAGGTAAAACAGCAACTATAAGAGAAGTTATAGGTCAATTGAAAGAAGTTTGTTCCTACGATGAATTGAATGAGTTTGACTTTTTAGAACTTAATGGATTGAAACTCATCTCTCCAACTATGGCCTATGAAGATTTATGGGAAAAAATTAGTGGATTTAGAGTATCACCAAAGAGTGCTTCAGATTTTCTTGAATCGTACTTTCAACAAGAAGTAGCCAATAGAAAGCCCTTGGTAGTGTTGATGGATGAATTAGATCAAATAGCTACTAAAAGACAACAAGTCATGTATAACTTCTTTAATTGGCCCACATATCCCAACTCGAAATTGATTGTTATTGCTGTGGCTAATACCATGGATCTACCAGAAAGAGTTTTATCCAATAAAATATCTTCTAGATTGGGGTTAAGACGGTTTTTATTCAATGGATACACTCATGAACAATTGGGGTCTATTATTAAAAATCGGTTGGAAATGTTAATTATGCAGAGTAAATTCAAGGTAAACGTTAGTCAAGATGCAATCAATTTTGCTTCAAGAAAAGTTGCCAGTGTTAGTGGAGATGCTCGTAGAGCTTTGGCTATATGTCGTCGGGCCGTTGAGATAGCAGAACAACAATATTTGGATCAATCTAATACTATATCCAATGGAGATGTACAACATTTACAAGAAGGAGATTTCCAAGTAAGAATAGAACATATTTCAAAAGCCATTAATGAGACTATTAACTCACCAGTATCAAAATATATTGGCAGTTTATCATTTGCATCTAAGTTAAGTCTTGTAGCCTTATTGCTCAGAATGAAACGTTCGGGATTGGCTGATAATGCTCTTGGAGATATCATTGACGAAATGAAACTTCTATTAACAATGTCAGCGCCTGCTCATAATCTCGGGAAAAAAGACGGATATTTTAATGATATCGATCATCTCTATGGTAGAGATGGTAAATTAGTAAACATTCGAATTGAAAGTTTCAGAAGTTTAATTCTTGAACTAGTAGAAAATGGTATTCTAAATCAACAGAATATCAAATCTGAACGATATAGATTGATTTCATTGAATATTTCTGAAGATGAAATCGTATCAATTTTAAAACGTGACCAAGAAGTTGGTTACATGTTGAAAACATAATCCTGTAAGTATTCTATATACATTGGTATGAATCTTAAATCGCAACATCTCCATCTTTTGTCATGACATCTCATCTCATCTCATTATGTCTTATCGCAACGCTTGAAAAAAAAATCAAAGAAAAAGCATTAACTATGAGTATAGATCCATCTGATTTTATTGAAGCCCCTGAAGGACAAAAGAGTTTGAAGTTCGGCGATGAAAAACAAGAAGCCAGATTTGAATTAGGGGTTTGTATGGCAATTTATAGATGGGAAGAATTAGATACTGCAGTAGTAAACTCATGGGGAGGACCAAACTCAAATGAAAAGAGAGATTGGATATCCGGAATTGTTATTGATCTTTTTGAAGACAGAATTGTTGATGTACAGTTAATAGAAGAAACATTACTTTATGCCATGGTTGATGAATTTGATACTCATGTAGATAATGATTCAGCATTAGAAATTGGAGCATTAATAATAAAGATATATAGAGAGGCAGCTTTAAAGACGTTTGATCAAATTGATTCATTATATGAAAGATGGTCGATTAAACAACAAAACAGACAACAGCAAAAGGTTCAATTTGATAACAGTGATGGTGATGATGAAGACGATGATGATGACCAAGATATGGGTAATGACACCTCAGCTAATAATAATGATGATGGTGATGACGGTATGCAAATTGATAATGGACCAGTTGTAGATGATGATGGATTCACCTTGGTTCAAAATAAGAAAGGAAACAAAAGATAAATGATATTTAGAGTAAATAAATCTAATGAAATACAAAAAGAAGCAAGGAAAAAAAAAAAAACCTTTATCTGAATCTATATTCAATATGTATTTTTTTACATACTCATGGAGTTCCTTGGTGTATTGGTCCTTGACCTATTTAAAGTATTCAATGAGTGCAATGAAGTTACTGAATTACGAGTAGTATGCTTTGGAAAGTAAGAATCTACTTCCTCTTTTGGTGTATTCAATCCTGAGTTAGGGTTGGATGACTTATTAGTACCGATTTTAAAATCACTAATTCTTCTTACCAATTGTGGATGTACATCAGGAGTTCCTGGTGCTGATTGATTATGTATACTAGTCAACTTAGAATTTAATGTATCGAAAAATCCCGATTGTTCTGATTCAATTCTGAATAATTTGATGGTAGTCTTCGACCAATGATTAACATATGTTAAACAACCACTGATATCATTAATGAGTTTATCATCATTATCGTAAGCGTCTAATATTTGATCATCTTGGCCTTTAGTAAAATTTGTCCAACTTGAAGTAAATTTACTTAATGTTGATAACGAAGTACTAATGTTTCTCATTAATCTATTATTACCTCTGGTGAAATTCTGAACATTATCAATACAGCTATACATACATCCGTATAATACGGACATATACCAACCTAAAGATACATGGCTCCAGGAGAATTTTAACGGGGAGAAATGTGTATCGGTCAAAAAATCATAATTTATCTGCTTTTTGTTCTCTTGGACTAATTTATTAATATCAATGGTTTCAATTTTCTTCACTAAAGTATAAGTATCGATACTAGTTCCATCTACCCCTGACCATATTTCAGTCAAGGTAAGCTTCAATTTTGGAATGATAATGGTTAATATTATTCGAAGAGCATCATTTCCTGCCCAAGTTTTATTTAAAGGAGCATCTCGACGTAATTTGCCCTTGGCCCTCGGAGTCATACCACTGGGTGGTTTAGGTCTTAATGCTGCGTTTATAGCTTCATCCTCCATTTCATGTTCATTCGTGTTCAAATCCAGATTTGAATCTTCATGGAAATTAGGATATGAATTTTTATCTTTGTTTTCAATATAAAACATCGATTGTGGGCTTTTAAGTTCATTTTCTGGTTCTATTGCTGGTGTATTCTGTTTAGAATCATTAATACTCAATTCATTCATGCTATTTCTTGAAGGGGTTCGAGGGGTCAGCGGGGGTTCTTCTTTTGGTTCTTCCTTTTCGTCTTGTATAGATTCCAATATTAATGTATCACCACTAAAATATTCCGTTTTTAATCCATAAATAGTATTCCAGGTTTTGTCATAAATCTTTTCACCTTTAAGAAGGGAAAGTAATAACATTCTTGAAGCTTTTGGATCTCTTAAACTAGCTATACATATTGCTCTTATCAAAAGAGCAAGTAAATCGAGATTTATTGATGAACTTAATAAAAATGGTTTCGATGAGAATCTCACTACCAAGTTATTTAACGAAGTACAAGCATTGTAAGATAAACCTCCTTTAAAATTACGATTATTAACCTTTAATTGAGGATCCTCAGAAGCCGGTAAAGCTTCAGATGAAATTATTGGAATAATATTGTATAAAATCTCCATGAAGGAAGTTAGTAATAATGATTCTAATGGAGTATTGTATTGAGTGTTTGCAGTAATCTTGTTCAAAATGCCACATAATTGAATAATCAAAAGGTCCCTTGTGGTAGATTTTATTTGAGTAAATGGTTTCAGTTGTTGCAGAAGGGTATCTTTCATGGAGTGAGGTAAACTGCTATAAAATTCATTAGAAATTGGCGTTAATAAGTTGTCAATCAATACTCCTTCATCAGAAGTTAAATAAAGTAAAAAGTATGCTGCCAATCTTATCATATCTTTGTAGTATGCATTTTGATGGTAGTACTGAATGTAGCAAACTAATATGACGGTAAGTTCAGTGTAATATCTTTTCCCAGCTAACTGTTTAAAAGACTTATTACACTGAAATAATTCCCATAAAAACATTATTACTTCCGTAGTCCATAAAGAAGGATTTGTAGGACCAGTGAATCCGAATTTGGGTCCGTTAGCATTCCTAGTTGTCTCTATGGGATTCTTGAGGATACTGATAAGGCATGATGCTAGAAACATCAATTCGCCATCTTTATGCAATTTACCCACGTACACTCTGACTATATTATAAGGCTTTTTAATGCATATGTCGAATTTTTTTAAAAATTCAATGTTTTCCCCCGTTGGTAATGGATATATGATCATTGTCATTAGTAATTGTGTACAAATAGTTACATATAAATGTCTAGTAAACGTTAATTGCTGTGATTGGAAATTTAACATATTTTCGTTAGGATGACTTCTTGATGACCTGCAAAGAACATTCATTAATGAACAGACCAAAGTTAAAAGTTGTATCCTTGGTACTGATGACACTAATAGGGTTAAGAATATTGATCCTTTAGAAACAACTTGAGAAGGTAATTGGTAGAATGGATTACTACAAAGGGTGCAAATTAATCTCATAATCTCTAATCTATTGGATTCAAGTCTTAGATTTGGGGGTACATATTTAGATGATATTCCCATACCGGGTTCCCAAAGGGATATGGAGATATTGTCATTGGTATCAGAAAGACTTTGAGAAGACGGTGATGAAGCTAATGAGTATGATGATGATACTGAGGATGTTGGAGTGGATGCTTTTGAGAATGATTTGGAAGAAGGAACAGTAAATCCTTTTAGGAATAATCCATCAACTAAGGAAGTGATCAATTTTAAGCAAAGCACATCTTTGTCATTAGGAACATTAGAAATGGTAGAATAGTTGATGCAACTGTAATCAGTATTAAATAATTTGGGGTCGTAATCTTGACAAAACAATTGTATTTCGATGGCTTCGTAATCAGGTAATTCAAATAAATAAGGCAATAGTTTGGTCAACATTCTAACACAATTGAGTAATTCAAACCTGGGTAAAATTCTATAGTTATTTATAAATTCTATAATTTGATTTGATAATATGAATATCAACAGGAAATAGTTAGTAGGATTCTGATCCCTAGTTGTTCTTATATCATAGGGAGTTAAAAGTTCAAAAATATCATTTATATGCTCAGGAACAACCCAAAAGTACTTCCAGTATTCCAAATCATTAAGTTCGATTATTCTTCCCTGACTTAATTTGAAAAAATGGTCTTTGTACTGTATTCTATTCTCTACTGTCCTCATTATTTGGAACTTCTTGGAATATTCTATAACAGTTTAATCGTGGTAAGAAACACACCAAAGAAAGCAGTAAATTGTGTCGGGCGATTTTTAAACCTCCTTCCTAAATCACTCAAAGTGCGATATTATGTTGGAATTTTTCACTCTTATCGATAGTATAAAGAGGTTAAATTTATTAAATTGTCTATATATGCAATAATAAATCATATTTGATAATTTTATATTCATAATCTTCTTTTTCTGGTTTCTGGTTCTTCTTCTTCACGTTTTCGTATAGAACCGGCTATTTGACCAAAACCAATGTCCACATTCATACCTGCTTCTAACTCTCGCTCTTGATTGTCATCACTTGCTTCTAAATCGTCAGCATCTCCTTGATTGGAGGCTAAAGGTATATCATTGGAAACCCAATTAGAAGGGATTTCTATTGCCTGTTGTTGCTCTATTGAATCAAAATCTTGAAAGGCTCCATCAATATCAAGTTGTTGTTGTTGTTGTTGTTGTTGTTGTTCTTCTTCTTCTTCATCTATGTCTTCATCATCAAAATGAAATGATGAACATTTATTCATTGCTTCATAGATACTATGAATATCATTGGGAATTGAAGGAAACCCTTGTAGTTTTTGACTGGCATGAAAATGGATTTCTAGTTCTACACTGGAAGTAAATTCCGATGATTCATTTGTATTTTCGAATAATTTATTCGATACAATTTGCAAGTATAAACTATCTTTCTTTAATGCGTGTAATATGATTGACTGATAAGGAAACATAATACCCTTATTTATGTCATCACACCAAATAATAAAGTTAGTGTTTAAGACAAATATACTAACACCGAAATCTGTTATTGACTTTATTTCCAGTGATACTTTAATATTGTTCGTATCATTGGAAACCTGTAACTTATAGTTTTCTCCACCTGCGTATAGTACAAACTTATCATCATCTTCCAATGAAAACTTCTCCGGTGATGATGATCGGTAAGTCGAAATCGGTATTGTATTTTCTATATTGGGAATATCATTTATAATCTGAGGACTGGGCATCATACACCGTTAGTGATGGGAAACTGATATAATTTGACGATTTTGTTTTAATGCGAAAGTTATACAGATGAAATAAAATACACGTTAAAACTATATACGAATAAATACGTCCCATGAATACACGAAGGTAAATCTTGATATATGCATATTGTCCAAATCATCTATCATTAGAGAGCTTTCTCATTAATTTATGAAATACAGGACTATGATGATGATTAGAATTGTAAATTTCCTTTTCAATTTGTTGATCTCTTTCTTGTTTCTTTTTGATTTGTTCTTCTTTTGAAGGAGGTAATTTTTCATTGACTAAATCGGCTTCTCTTGCTTCTTCAAAATTACTAATGGTGCTCTTAAGACCTTCACTTCCATGCATTAATGATCCTTTAGGTAAAGTTCCACTGTTTAATTTTTTCAAATGGGCCACTTCAGTACGTTCTTCTCGTAAAATTTGATACATTCTTGAAACTCTTCCAATAGCCAACACCTTATTACGTAAAGCTTGTTTCCTAACTTCATAATTATCTTCTTCTTCAGTACTAACATCTGGAGCCGACGATTTTTGAGGAAGTGATGGAGCTCTCATTTCCACTGGAGATGATGGTTGAGAATCAGAATTAACGCTATAATTAAGATCATCATTATGGACATCTTCACTCAATTCTTCTTCGGTACAAACATTAAGAATTGATACCAACATATCCGTGACTTTTTCACCGACAAATGGCAAAGACCACGTGAAAACATCCATAAAATGGGGTAGCCAGTAGGGATGAGGAGAAGAATTAAATTGTCTGATGTTCATAACGTTATTTTCATATTTTAACACAGCAGCTTTATTATTATAACTGTCCAAATAATTAGGAGCACTAAACATGGTCAATAATGAAGGGAATCCCATAGTTTTGGTTCTTTTGTACATTCTATAACCAGCATCTTGAGCTTCATGAGCTCTAATTATTGATAATAATCCAGTTCTTTCTAAAAATTGACAAGATGCTTTATAAGTAAATGCATAAGAACACCCTCTCATGGTATTTCTGACAAAAGTTTGATCCATATTGTCCTCATCATAATCTTCGATTGGATCAGACCATAGTAAATCACACATTAAACCCTTGGTAGGAGGTTCTCTAAATCTATCCAATCTAATTAAATCATCCAAGGATCTCAATTCTGGTGATAATCCACCATGAACACAGAAAAACTGTTTATTCATAATAGCCGCTAATGGTAAAGCATTAAAGGATCTTAAACTTTCTTCGTATAAAGTGGATGAATATTTATGTAAACATTCATTTTTAAACGTAAAATATTCAGTCAAGTGTTTACATTCATGATTACCTCTCAACATGGAAAACGTATCAGGATAAGATAATTTCAATGAATATAAATATAATAAACATTCAATAGAAAATGACCCTCTATCAACATAATCACCCAAAAATAAATATGACGTATTAGAAGGATCCCCTCCTACTTCAAATAGTTTCATTAAATCATAATATTGTCCATGAACATCTCCACACACCGTTACTGGTGAAGGGACTTCTAATAAATTAGGCTCACTTGCTAGCAATTCAGTAGCATCTCTTAGAATTCTAATAGCTTGATCTTCTCTTAGTCTTCCTTCATTGAAAAAATGATCCTTCAAAAACGCACAATTGGGTAATCCATTAGGTAAAAATACCTCGTCATCACTAGGATTAAAATCTGCTGGGGCCTTAACTGATGTTACTACTCTCTCTTGGGTATTAACCATTTCTCCCTCATCAGTAGCAAACATATGTTTAATTTGAGGGGTTTCATGTTTATGCCTCATTGCCTTCATGGCATTGTTGATTTGTATTTGCCTTTGTTCGGCCATATCTCCCTTAACTTTTTTACTATTTTCTTTGACAAAATGACCTTAAGTTTTGGGTAGTTGTCGGCTGTCAATAATATCAAGTCGCGCATTTCTATATCTACATAACGAGATGTGATCATTCTGGATTTGATGGCTTAGGTGCTCCTTGTTTTTTCTGCATATGCACACATTAAGTTTCTATTTTTATTTTTCGTTTAAACACCTATTAAATTCTATATAGCCGAAGGGATTAATATATATATATATAGATATATATATATCGTTATATATATTAACACAATGGCAAGAAGTGAATGTATGTTCTCTACTTTCATTGGGAATTGACATAGATAGTCTCTGACTGATTAGAGAAACCGTTGAATTCCGTGGCTGCGGTAGAAGTATAAGCACCTAAATGTGGGAAGTATAGCCAATCACCAACTTGGACGTCGACTGGAAGTTCACATAACATGGTTACACAATCTAAGCCATCACAAGTTGGGCCCCAAATGGAAAATTGATACTTGCCCTTTTCATCAGTATCAGTAATCGATTGGGAGGTGTTATAGTTCACGTGTTTATTGTGATATAACACATTAGGTTCAGGGTGTTGATGGTCAAATAAAATACAATTTAAATTTCCATAAACCCCGTCGTTAATATAAAGTTTAGAAGGACCATCAATTTCTGGTTTTTTCCCAATAACATGAACAGCTAATGTGAAAGCATCAGAAACAATGAATCTACCAGGTTCACTAATGATTTTAATTTCATTTTCCTGTAAGTAATCAGAAGGGAAAAATTCTTGTAAAGAAGTGTTTACAATCATGGATGAATCCTTAAAAGTTTCTCTTTCAAAGCCTCCACCAATATCTAAAATATTAAAATGGTAATCGAATTTTTGCAATGCATAATCAAAAATGATTCTTGATTCTCTAATAGCAGTTGACATGGCTTGAAAGTCTTTTGCTCCTGATCCCATATGGAAAGCAATTCCCCTAACATCTAATTGTAAATCTTTAGCCAAAGGTAAGATCTCATTCATAGCATAATCTAAATCACAACCAAACTTTTGCGATAATTGACATTGAGCATCTTTATCATCAGTGATGATTCTAATTAAAAGTCGACATTGAGGATGAAATTGTTTGATTTTATATAATTCAAGACAATTATCAACAGTGGTCAAATTGACATTCATTTTTTCTGAATGTCTAAGGAAGGAATTCGTCTTACAAGGATTAGCATAAACAATTCTATCAGCACCAATACCATGTTTCAACACAAAATCGATTTCATTTTTCGATGCACAGTCAAATCCAACATTTCTATCCTTTAATAACTCAACAATCTTTTCATCGCTATTACATTTCACAGCATAGTAAGGGGTGACTTGAGGTAACACTTCATTCCATAATTGTAATGATTTCTCAACTTCTCCTAAATCAGCTACGAAAAATGCATTTTCATCTTCTGGATCACATGTTTCATGATCAATATTTCTAATATGATTAGCAAATGCTTCCCGAACCAATTTGTCAGCTTTTTTGCTGTCAAAGGTTTTGGTTGTTAACATTGAGTTATCGGGTGATCCATTTGAGGATTCATTTGATAATCCATTAAATAATCCATTGTTGTACTGAATTGATGGGGCCATTTCTTCTATAGTACTTTTTTTTTTTTTGATATTAGTTCTGTTTTCTCTTTTAACCTCTTGGTTTTAATTCTCTTTTCTCTTTTTTTTTCACTAAGGGCAGTGGGTCTTTCAATACAAAATAAAATTGCTTACAAAAAGTTGCAAGCAAAAATCAGTTCAGAAACTTCAAGCGGCAGCTCTCGTACGTATATTAAGTAACTTGGGAAGGATTTTAACTTAAATTTTTTTAGTTTTAAGTCGGCTAAATCTGTTGTGAAGACTGATGAAGTACTTTTTTTTTTTCCACTCATCTCATTGATTTGCTACTCATTTACGGTGTGTCTCACTTTAGCAACCAAAGATGATCACCGGGCACGACGTTTCTACCATTACTATTATTACTATAAAAACTATGTATGGTAAGTTTATAAATCAATTAAAGGCTCTTCCGTTGTTGTTTTTCTTCTATTTTCTTCAATAGATAAATCATTCATAGGTTCTGTAGGAATGCTAGGTTCTGAAGGGACTGCATGTGTTGGAGCACCAGTTGGGGCTGAAGGATACTTATTATCGAATTCACCTATGGAAGGATATCTAGACGTAGCTGCATCTATTGAGTTACCCGTTGCATTGTAAGGAGGAAATTGATCGGGAGGGTTTTGAGGATCCATACCTGAATTTTGAGGCGAAAAAGAATACTTTTGACCTGTCAAATGAGCTTCAAGTTGTTCAGGAGGTGGATATTCAGTATGGTGACTATATTGTGGATGTAATGGAGGAGGCTGATTGTGTTGTTGACTTTCTTGAGATGAATAGACGGACTGGTTTGGATCGGTATTGTAAACTGGACTAGATTCTCTGTATTGATTATTGTTATACTCAAGGGGTTCCGATGGTTCAAAAGCTTGTGGTGCTTCGTAGTTTCTATAGGGAGACTCATTAGCGACATTTGAGTTGCTACTCATATTATAGTCTTGTCCCGTATAGTTTCTTCCAGCTTGTTCAGGGTAATCTGGTTGTGATCCTTGAGTTGCTTGTGGTGGCTGCTGGTAATAATAAGAGTCCTGAGGTCTCTCATTGTCATAACTGATTCCAGTTTGTTGTCTAGACATGTTTGAATAGTCTTGGGGTGTTTCCATTGGATAAGGCATCGTATTATAATTAGCAATGGTATTGAACCCTCCACCATAAACTTGATCCAATTTTGATTCCAAAAATTGATCGTACAATCTGGTGATGGTAGATATCTTATTATTCAATGCAACAAATGATTCATATTTTTCTATGGAACTTCTTAAAGATTTATTCAATTTTGGTTTTAATTGATTAATTCTAGCATGTAATTGGGCCAAATCTTTATCATATAGAATATTATTTGCTCTTGTAGGATCATTACGAACACCATTCATTAGGGTGATATACAAATTGATTGTTTCCTCATCCTGTTGACTAAATTCATTGTTTACTTGGGGTTTATGCTTTTCTATATGAGCCGATGGTGTCAATCTTTCTCTGCTGGAATTGTCAACTTGAGAATCAACAAAGGGATTGGATTGCTGTTCAAAGGGTAAAACATTATCATAAAAACTTGATTGGGGCTCTTCTTCTTTTATAGTTTGTGTTTCAGTAGGACGTTGTTGTTCCTCTCTTAATTTATGCATTTTCTCTTGAGATTCAAATTCTTTTAAACTAGCAGCAATAGCAGCCTTCATTTCAGGATCTTCTTCTTCAATATTATCCGGCTGTGGAGCTGGTTCTGGTTCTCTAATTGGAGCTGCTTGAGGGGCAGACCCTGCAGTTTCAATACCACCAGATTCCTTTAAGCTTAACTCAATGGCTTTACGTAATTGTTCATCTTCATCGTCAACATCGGTTGCTGACATAGATCTTTGGTGATCATTTTGAACTATTTTTAATCCTTCAGAGTTTTTTGATTTAATTTTATGATAACAATTATCACAAACTCTAACCGGTTCAGTAATGCCTAGAGATGGTAATGGAGCATTGTGAGAGGAGTGTTCATGACAATATACCCCTCCACATGACCGACAATGATGCTTTCTATTCAACATAGAGAATGCCTTATAACATATCATACACTCATCACTATCTACCCAATCGGCAGGGGTTTCAGAATCGATAAATGTACCATTTAAGTATTCTGAATAATCAATATCAGGAAATTCATAGCCTCTCTTTAATAAATCATTATAACACTTTTCCACATAATTTAACTGCAATTGTGACTTGAAATATGTCGTCCAACTCTTAATAAGGGTTAATATGTATTGAGATACATTATATTTGGCTTGATTCGAAGTTATCTTACTATCATGAGGATTATAATGAACCTTAAGGATGAAATCAACCAAATAGTCCATAAACTCCTTTGAACTTATTTCAACTAAAAAATGATACCCTCCATTCTTTACTGCTAAATCTATCAATTTCAAACTTGATGATAACAAATTAGGATTGGCATGTGTAGTAGTCAATCTCTTCTTTAAACATCTCATACACTGTTTAGGAGGAATGTTCTTACTTCTAATTAAATCAGTAATTTCTAATCCGATTGCCAAATCGATCTCTCCATTTGGAATAGCTTCCGATGTAGCCTCAGATATTTTATTGTCTAGTTCAACTACATTAACTGTAGATCCACTAAACCAAGACATGTTGATTTCTTATAGTTATCAGACTTGCCTCCATTAGATTACCATCAGTGACTAGGGGAAGTTTGCGCGGTGCACGACGCCGTGGATTGGGAAAACAAGAGACTTAAGATCTTTTATAAACTTAATATACATTGCAGTTATTAAATAATACTTATTTAAAATGACAAGCGGTTACTATTGTAATTTCTTTATTCAATTATATTTTATAGGTTTTTGTCTTTTTTCTTTTTCTTTTTTTTTTTTAATTATTCATTCTTTTCTCTTGTTCTTCTAATCATTCATTTCTTTAATCTCAATGGAAATAGGCAACTGTGGCACCTCCAGCAAGGCAAGTTATACCTATCCACCAGAAAAAATCATATTTAGAAGTATCAAATTCTCTAATGGCATTAGTTCTATATTGATTTTCCAAAGATCTTTTTACTCTTTTACTTAATGTTGATTTTGTTTCAGAAGCAGAATTAGTTGGATTTAAAGCTTCAGTGGGTAACATTAATGGAGGTCTGTAGGCTAAATATAATGGTTGCATTCTGGAACCATCATGTTGGAAAATTTGCAACTTATATCTTCCATGATAAGGGTCTACAGAGACTTGGTAAGTTTTAAACATGGTTTTTTGAACATATCTTGAATAAATTGAATTTTTAGTTTGATCAGCAACTGCACCTTGGTTACCACAAGGATCACTCAATAATTGTCTACCATCCACAGCAATAGGTGTCAATACTAAAGAACCATTACTTAATAACTCATATGTTCCATGTTGGTAAATTAACACTGCTGATGGACATGTATGATCAACGGGGTCTGAAGTGATTCTGTATAAAGCTTCTTCGAAATGTCCATCTTCGGTAAACGAATATGAAATCCCTGGTAAATCTGGTTCGATTAATAACTCATCAACTGGATCAAAAAACCCCGGGCCTGTGAATACCGTATTAGATTTCGATGACCAAGTTCCATGTAATTCCTTCATGTTAGGGTCACCTATCACTAAGGATAATATCATAAATATGGGTAATAAGAATCTCATTTTGTTTGTGAAATTAAAAATGAAGGTAGGGAAATCTGGGGTATGGTTAACTCGAATACTTAATAATAATCAATGGACTTTTACAAATAAAATAAAATAAAATAAAATAAAAACTTGTAATAGATTCTTGTTCCTTCCTATGCCTTAAAACTAAACTCCGATAATATAACTGACTTGAATTTTATATCTTCTTATCTTCTTGCTCTTATAATCACAAGTTCTTTTAAGTTTTTGTATCAAAAGAATAACTATCGACTAATACTTAGTATAAATGTCCCTGATGAGCAATGAAAACAAATTTTTGTCAACCTTTTGGTTTTTTCTCTATGACAAGAGTTTTTTTGACGCGCCCTTTAATTTTAGAAACATCAAATAGGCGGTGCGACTTCATTGGGCTATGAAACAAAAATGTTCCTGAAATAGATTACAAGAGATTTAAATCTATAGAAAAATATCAAACAACACATTTTATATTAATAGTAATTTATGTACAATGCAATGCAATATGCAATATCAAACTATAAAACAAATAGCAAACAAAAAAAAAAAGACTTTTAGCAGAAAAATAAAAAGGAATATTAAATACACGAATGAATAACCAGAAGAAAAGAACAAAGAAAAAATCACCAGGTAATTTTGGATATTAAAATGTATTTGAAGAATTTGATCTCTGTCGTATGAATATAACGTTAAAAGTAAAGTAAAATAATATAATATAATATAATATAATAGTAGAAAAGAATAAAAATGGTAATTATTTATCCCTCTTTAATGGTAAGGAAAACTTATGCAATTTTATGAAAACTATGATAATTATGTTGATCATGAGGTTTATGGAAAATAGGAGACTCCTCATCACTCATAGGGGTATAAACACCATTTCTTCTAGAATCCGCTTCAAAAATGGAGTATTCTGTATCTTTAGAAAAAGATGAGTTAATACTAGCCTGACTACTATTATGATGATGATGCGAAGAATTAATAGATGGAACTCCAGAATAGTTAGTTATTATTCTTGGTACAGCCATGCTATAATCACCAATCGTAGCATGATACTTCTTAAATGATGAGTTATTAGCTAAACCATTATTAAATGTTGAAGTGGCAGCCATATTAACCATATTAGCAGAATTTGAAGAAATTGGTGTGGGTTTGTAAATGGTTGTTGAATGAGGTATTTGAGGATGGGTAGGGGTGATAGGGGTTGTACAAGTTGGTGTAAGTGGTGACGACATGGACATAGTTGATGTTGGTGATGTTGGTGATAATGACGAAGTTGATGTTGAAATTGGAGGCATTGATACCAATTGTGAAGGAGGTTGAATAAAATCATGAACACCTTTTCTGAATGGGTCTTTATAAGTTATTAATACCTGATGAAATAAATATTGTGGACCTTTAGAATTGAATAATTTTAAAATGAAATCGGATGCACCTAAAATCGATTTAATCAAATGCTTTTTAATGAATTTGTATTGATTGTAATCAATTTTATGTTCAAAAATTGAGAGGGAAGGACGTTCTTCACCTTCAATGAAAAATTCTTCTTCTTCTTCTTCTTCTTCTTCTTCTTCTTCACCAAAATAACCACTAGATAAATCAGGTTTGTTAATTGTTTGATAATAATAATCAGATTCATTTAAATTGAAGGTTTCATTGATTAAATCAATGATAACTTTACTTAAATCAACCATATCAATATCAATCAAATCACTGGAATATAATGATAAATAACTTAAGAATTCTTTGATTTTAAAAAATTCATTTTTATTTATAATATTGAAATCATTAGATTTCATAATGAATTCTTCAATGCCTG
Organism: Yamadazyma triangularis; assembly: GCA_030573955.1. Lineage (NCBI taxonomy): Eukaryota > Fungi > Ascomycota > Pichiomycetes > Serinales > Debaryomycetaceae > Yamadazyma > Yamadazyma triangularis. The sequence goes on from JAJMEC010000014.1 coordinate 18,013, forward strand.
GTTCATTGAATGACCAATCTAAAGTTTGTAAAATGTGCAATTCCATTTGTTTAAACATTGATTGATCATATTTACATTTTTCACCACATAATTTAACCAATTCATGTAATTTAGGTAATCTAAATCTTTCTGTAGGGCCTAAATATTTACCACCACAACCATAACCTAAATCATTAATAGTGGTTACAGAATCTAATTTTTCAATATTATTTAAATTGACGAAATGATTATTACCACCTTGAACTTTTGAAGCAATCCATAAGCAAGTAGTTATGATCAATTGAGATTGGTCCAATAAAATGACTCTTTTAGAACAGTATCTGTCAAAGATTTTAACGGCTTTATAAAAGACAAATGGGATGATTTTCAATCTCGTTGACATTTTTAATAAGAAATCAATTAACTTTGATCTAATTGAAAAAGTCAAATAGGGTTGTTGTTGATATAATTCCAAATTAGGTTTGGTAGCTGATAATAGATGCAAGAAATGATTATAAATTTCTTGATTGTATTCATCAACGACATTTCTATGATGACTGATTTCATCTTTATATAATTTTGATGAATATTCAATATGACTAAAGTTAGCTAACGGTGTTGAAGGCATTTTGTTATAACTTATTTGATATCAAGCAGCAGTAATTATTAAAAAATAAAAGATAAAAAATAAAAACCAAAAAAGAAGGAAACCTTTGATAAATGAATGAATCGAATTAAAGATAATTTCGACGAATTGAAGTTAATGAAAGAAAAAATAGCTGAACCTTTAACTCAATTAAATGATAATACAAGCTTATCAAATAAAGATATTGTTTTTAAAAAAAGAATGAAAAGGAATTCGAAATAAAATGAAAATGTAATACCAGTTGTCAAAAATTATTCAACGATGAAAATTTTTTTGGAACTTTTGAATAGGACTGGGGTTTTGAGTGAAAAATTCAGGAACAGAAAAAAAAAAAAAAGATTGATCTGACGAACTAACCTTATATTATATGTACCTTCAAGTTAAATGTAAATTTCGTTTGAAAACACCTTACAAGTATTAGTGAACAATTTTAAGGAATTGTAATTGTCAGGAATTTCCCAATACTTTATAATTATAAACAATTTTTAGCGTAATTTAATATTTTAATATTTTTTATCTTTCGTCTAAAACCTTGAATTAGCCTTTAAAAAAAAAAAAAAAAAAAAAAAACACGCAATAAAAGAAATAGTGCATACAGTTTAAGGCATTTACACCTGGCAATCTTGGAATATAAACTTATCTAACTACATAACCCTTTGAAATATGTATTGCCGAACAATCTCCTTTATTAAAAAAAAAAAAAAAAAAAAAACTCATACCCAATCAGTAAACAATACCTTTTACCTTTTCTGCATGTTTGATCGCCAACTTTTTAACGCAACATACTCACCTCCTTCCCCAGTCGAGACAGGGGATTCTCCTTTGAAATCTTGAGATGAAACATTCAGGTAAATCACTAGTAGATCGTAGAGGATGTGTCAATATTATTTAATAGTTTGATTGTCCCTTGTAACCGATTGAGTAAAATACTAAATATTAAGGCAATTTAAAGTAACAAATTAGTTTGCCTAATTATTCCATCTCTTCCTAATGGACCAGTATGATCATTGTGACTGCCACTTTTAAAACAATAGAAAGGCAATAATAGAAAACCGTTGTAATGTCTTTGTATGTCGCTCCACCAACCACTAAAAATAACTACATTTGGTTGACGCAATTTTTATTGTTAGCCGAGAACGATTCTATTGTACGCAATAATTTTCTTACCAATGAGGTATTGTTATCGCTTATGTCGTAAACTCGTGCATAAAACATTGTACCGTTTAAGGAGTCACATGGCGTTTAAACAATAGTCACATCCTAGGCGAGACGGATTTTTCATTTGTATGATTTCTGTATTTGTTATGGGACCTTGATATTGCATTTTTTTTCCTCGGGTTTATACTATATTCTCTAATTTCTGCCACTGATCCTTGGTCTGCTTCAAGTTGCCCTTTTCCAATAGCTTAAAGCTTAGTCGGAATTATTTTTCGTAGGTACGCTCCCTCCTTCGAGAGGTTCATTTCCTTCAAGTCTCACCTCCTTCTACACCAATGTATGTCTACGATTTTTTAAAAAAAATGGACCACCTCCTTTTCCTTTTGGCTCCTTCTTCCTTTTCCTGCACTCCTATTCTAAAGCGAGGAAAAGGAGTTGTAAGGCAAAGTGGAGTACAAGATGTCAAAACCCAACGGCGTTAATGAATATTACACGACTGGGTCTGGAGAATTTGCCGAAATATTTTTCTTCTAACCAATATTTTTCTTCTAACCAAGCCAATTGTTGAGATGATAATTGTTCAAAGTTTAAACTTTAAATGTGCCTTATTTAATAGACGAGGTCATCGTGAATATTTATATATATGTCAATTTAAGTAATTTCATCACCAATTATGGCTAGTCGCTTACATATTTTAGTCTGGCTATGGTGTTATTATTTAGATTATACATCAATTCCTTTTGACGGTTATATTGTTCTAAGGACCTACTAACTAACTCAAATGAAAACAATGCTTTCTCGTATACCCACTTATGCCTTGAATTATAATTCATGCAAAGACTAGTGTGAATCCTGCCGTGGTCTAATTGTGGAAGACATTGGTTTCTCTTTCTAAAACGTCATCGGGCTTATAGTTTTAGAGTTTTTATCGACTTCGCTTATAGGCCATTTCTTTGCCCCTTTATATTAGAGTTAAATTCCCATCAGATTGTCTCCAGTCAGATTGTCTCCAGTTAAATTCCCACTTTGGGCCAATTCGTACTTGACAATCCTTGGGTGGTCTAAAGCGTCACACACTATTTCCTATTTTTATTTTTTTCTTCTTTTAATCTAAATCAAACATTCCAGGCACAAGTTTCTGATACATTCTCGCAGTACAGGTTTATGGAATTTGCCTCTTGATTATAGTCAAAGGTGAATGGAACTACTTGATTATCTCTTGAAACAATCTGGTGTGTTTAGATTCCTTTCAAGACCCTTTAGTGTGTTTGGTCTTAACTCAATTAAGTAATTCTGTTTCTCTGATAACTTTTTAGTACTTTTACTGTTTTCTCTAACAGCCATCGATGATATCGCGTCTTAATTTTATATTTTGGGATGTTTTTTTTTTTTTTTTTCGAGCAGTATTTTACTATCAATTCACAAAACCCTTTGATGGTTAATATAATAATTTCATAGTTTCTATGATCGATAATCCAAAAACGTTATTTGGTAAAGCAATCAATGGGATCTTTGGTCCTTCTACCCCATTAACCAATGAACCCACTATTGATTATAATACTACTATTCCCAACTATAGACATGATGATTTTTCTCTCCACAATAATAAACCTATAGATATATTTGGTGATATAGAAGATGAATCCGATGACGAATTAAATAATGATCTAAATATGGTGTATAATCAGTTTACTCAAAATAATACTCGATTATCGGATTCCCTACGATCATTACATTCCATTCCTGACAATTATCCCGGTAAATTTAGACCTTATGATGATGATATTTCTCGTCCCATTGAACCTAGCATTGGTTACAACAGACAAAGTACCAATGAACCTCCTTTTATTCCTGACAGATTTTCAAACAATTCCGATGTTTTCTTGTCTTCGGGACCACGTAATTATAATAGCAGATATACTCCAAGACAATCAGATTCATATAAAAGATATACTAATGAAGATAGGCCGAATAAACTCTATGATAGTAGTGGTCCATTTCACAATGAAAGCTATAAGCAGAGGCCTTTGCCTTATGAACCTTTAATGGGTGTACCCAATAGACGGTTATCTGATAGACCTTTACCCGATAGACCTTTGTCTGATAGACCTTTGTCTGATAGACCAGATATACCCTTGACAGATATATCCAACAGATCATATAATAGGTTTTTCGACAAATATAAGCCTAGTGAGATTGCAAGGAAACCTTCATCGTTTGATGATGACCTTGAATTGAAAAAATTACATGAGGAAGTTAATAAAGAAATCAGCAAAGAAACAAAGTATAACACCAAATTTAATGAAAATTCCTTTAAATTACAACTTGATAATTTAAAACAAATAAATGATGTAAGTCAAACAATTAATGATAATAATAAAGTGTTGGAACATTTGAATGGACTCATTAATATGAATCAATCTGATGACATTGGTAATAGAGATTATGATCAATTGAAGAAAGAATACCTAAATGAATTAATTAATTATCAAAATTTCTATAAAAGTTATTTGAAATTATTTTCCAAATACAAACAGTTAAAAAAACATTATAATGACCGCAATATAGCCAAAAAGATAAAGTTGATAAGAGAGACTACAAATGAAAATTCAGTCAAATTAATGTGCAATAACTTATTAGATGAATTAAACTAAACTTTTACGATAAATTAATGGTTAAATCGAAATTAAAAAACTTTGTATTAATACTTATATAAGAAAATAAACCATTTTATTAGAAGAACATTAAAATACCCATTAGCAAATTCATTATAAGCCTAAGAAACCGGCAACAACTAAAGCAGCACCAGCAGCAGCACCAAAGTATTGCTTATTGTCACCAGCGATACCTTCATAAGATGAAACACCTGGAGTAGTACCATTGGTACATTCAGCTTCACATGAAGTAACAGTAACTAAACTAGAGTCAGTTTCAGTAACATTTGCAGCAACAGCTGTAGATAATAAGGTAGAAGCGATTGCGATAACAGATAATCTCATTTTTTAAAGTTTAAAAAGCGACTGAAATAGTATTTAAGTGGAAAAAAACTATTAAATTAAAAAAAAAAAAGGTCCAACAGGGATTGCACGTTGATTTATATAATTCTCTAAAAATTACGGATAATTATAATAATCTGCATCCCTGAAAAGAACTTTGAAATTAAAACCCCTAAAATTATGACACAAAGCGGTATCGTAATTAATATCATTACTCTTTTCGGTGTGAATCTTTCCCAAAGCAGAAATTTTTGATAAGGGAACAGCAAAAGAACCTTAGGTTGATTGTTTTTGTTGGAATAAAAAGTAATATCAAAAATGATGTAATTTCTTTTTGATTAATTTATTCTTACTCCACATTGGCAGTAGTTGACTAGGGGAAATTTAGTGGACTAACTAAGGCGTGTGTCCGCCCCAAATGCTAATTTCAGTAATCAAAAGGCTGCTAATGCTGCTTCGCAGCACTCTTTATGTACGGCGTATATTTGATAATAAATACTATATTTGATAATAAATACTATATTTGATAATAAATACTGAGGATGATTATGGTTATTATAACAAGCTTATGAGTTTGAATGCCAAACTTATAACATATGAGAACTACTCATACTAGGAACTATTGAATGACTATCAATATTGAGATCATCATGAATACCATCATTGATACACTCACTAATAATGTCCTCCCAATTACTGGTTATGACAAAGTATAATACTAAAACCGTCAAGGTGAACAATGCAATTAACATACCTAACCACAACCCAATCAACTGCAAATCATAATAGAAGGATAAAACAAATGCAATTGGTAATGCAATACAATAGTAACTAAATAAATTCAAAATTCCACCGATCTTTTGTCTTCCTTGACCTCTTAAAACTCCTGAACAAATACATGCAATATTATCATTAACTTGATTTATGGAGCCAATAATTAATACTTTTGCTGCCAATTTAATAACTTCTTCATCACTAGTATATAATGATGCTAAAAATTTTCTAAATGTTATTAAGAATGTGAATAAAACCATTCCCACGACAATAGCAGCAAATATGGCGGTATTGGTGGCAATAATTGCCGATTTCTTTGAAGCTGCCCCAATAAACCAAGCAATTCTTGTAGACGAAGCAATGGAAATGGCAAATGGAATTTGGTATAATAACACACAAGTAGTAGAAATGATTGATTGGGCTGCTAAAACGTTGGTACCAAATTGAGAAGCAATGAAAGTTATAATTTCAAATGCTAACCATTCTGCTTCTACCATCAATACACCAGGAATTGATAAGTTGATCATTTTATTCCAATTTCTAAAATAGATCTTGCTAATCAAACCATGTTTTGGCCAACATTGATAACCAGTTACGAAGAAAATATAAGCATATAAAAGAACAAACATTAAATAATTTGTTATAACCACTGATAAAGGGGCTCCAATAAATCCTAACCCGATTGTTTTATTCCAAACCAAAATATAATTCAAGACGATATTTAAAGGAGCACATAGTGCTAAAACATATGTGGAAGCATGGAAAATCCCTTGACTTTGTAAAAAATGTTTACCATTTTCAAACCAAATAAACCCTGGTAATCCAAAACTAATAACTTGTAAATATTTGGAAGCTAAAATACATAATTCTTGTTGATCTGTACCAATAATACTTATTAAAACCATTTTAGAAAAGAAAAACCATAATATGAACATAGGAACTAATAAAATCATTAATAAATAATTACATCTCATAAAATGTAACCCCACAGTATTATAATCTTTTCTACCGTAACTTTGTGCACATAAGGTATCTAAACAAGTAGAAATTCCTTGAATAATAGCATACCCAGAAATATTAGCTGTCATTGAGGATAAACTAACAGCAGCTAATTCATTTGATCCTAATCGACCTACAGAAAATACTGAGGCCACAGTTAAAGAATATTGTAATAAAAATGTAATTACTAAAGGTACAGAATATTTGATCAAAACATTAATTTCAGTTTTAAATGAAGTTTCGGGTTCCGCTAATAAATTAGAATTACTTAAAACATCTTGAACATCAATGGATGAAGCATGGGATTTAAATGGGGTTAATGCTAATCGGTCACCTCTTTCACCCCTTTCACTATCGAAATTTCTTGATGATGAGCGACTCAAGTTAAAATTATGAGGGATGTTTTCGGTCCCCACTGAAGCTATCGAAGCTCTTCTATGTTGAACATATGAAACAATATCTTGTTCATCGTGATCATGTTCATTGTGTAAGAAAAGGTTGTTTTCTTCTGGGACTCTATGAACATCTCGTGTATAAGGTGTTATATGGGCATCGTCAGAATTATCAACTAAAAATGGTGTATTCTCGTCTGGGACTCTTGACATTACTCAATTCTCTGATATATTAATCAAGAGATTCCACCGATATATAACTCTATCTTTCCTTTTCGGAATACCTATTACAATCTAGAAAGTAAAAGAAGAGAAGAGAAGAGAAGAGAAGAAAAGAAAAGAAAGAAAAAAAAAACATTCTAAAAAATTACTTATCGCAAGGCGGAAACCCGCTAGTGCATAGTCCAAAACGGTAATTACTCTAAACTTTTTAATTAAATCTAAGCTTATCTAAAAAAAATTATAGTTACTGGTTCGATTGTTTGAACCACTCTAAGTTAATTCGGCATAGTCTAACTAGAATTTACCTTTAACTAAGTTCTGAAGCATGTCACGACCAGTTAAATAAACAGTTCTACCAAAAGTACCAAAATCTAAGGTAGAACACAATACTTCAACGAATCCGAATGGTAACATAGCAGGAATCCAACCTTGGGCCAATTCTAAAGCCATGGAACCTGGTTCCATTGAGAATTGCTTAACGTGACCTTTACGTAAATGATGACATTGACCTGGTAAATAAAGTTCACCATCAAAATCATTAGGATAAGCAGCTCTTTCATTACCACTGATAATACTGAAGTAGTCATCGGCAAAATGAACACCAGTATGACCAGAGAGACCGATGTTAGTACCGAAAAAGATCAAATATTCTGAAATTGAAGCATGCAAAATGAACATAGTACCCATTGAACCACCGGCATTGTTGAATACCCAGTCATCAAAGTTTAAGTCATTGACAATGTCACCATATTTTTCTTTGATTTTAGGTGCTAACAGGATCATTAGTTCAGTTGAGTTTCCACCTGGATTTTCATTAAGAGTTTCATTGACAAGTTCAAGTAACACGTCTTTGTCAAACACATATTGAGATGGTAACCAAGTGTAAAATAACTTGTCGAAAACGGCGTATAAAAGTACTGGGATAATAATAAAGTATGTTAACTTCATGCTGATGTAGTGGTTTACTTCTTTCTTTTTAAAAAATTACTTTAATTTTTTCTTGTTCTGAAAAAGAAGTTCTTTAAATATCAGAGTGTAAACGAAGTGTACGATCTAAACGATTCATATTTCATACGAGCGAGATCTGAAAAAAAAAAAAAAAGTGTGTCTTGCCCGATAACAAATCACAGCACTAATACTTTAGATAAAAAGAAAAGGAACGGTTTTTGATTTTATATTTTGCTATACGGTTGTTTACTTCTGTTCTTTAGTATATTTTCTCTCCTTAGAAAAGTATGTTGCAACTAAACAAAAAGCAGTTAAAAATTCCATAGTTACTGATAAAAGGTATTCATACAACGTCCAGATCATCATAGCCCTGGTTGATGTATAAATTTGATCACTCAGATAACTTAACTCTTCAATAAAAGTGGATACTACACCGAATATCCCTCTGATCAGAATAAATGGAATGAGGGTAAGTAAAAGCTTCATTCTAGTAGTTTTGACATTATTAACTCTATAATCATAGATAGTTATTCCTGATAATACCAATGATTGGAGTAAAAATAAGATTTGACCAATACCTTTCAAGTATTTACCCAAGTCAGATGGATTATCCCCTTGAGTCAAGGTTCCACTCACAACTAATAAGGAATTTGCTGGAATCAAAAAAAGATGAAAGTATACTGTGAAACTGTCTCGTTTAAACCATAACTGTTTCTTCAAATACGACAGTCCCATTACCTGAGCCTGTTCTTTGCAAATAAACAGCATAATAGCCATAAGCAATATAAAATACCCTTCTACCGTAAATACTAGGTAAGCAATCAACCAACTGAAGTTTTGAATTCCAAATATCGAAAACCCAATCCCACAAGCTTGACCTCCAAGCCTTATCAAACTGAAGAATAATATATAACCGTATCCATTCTTCCAACCAAGTCTGGAAACAATGTATGAACTAACTATAAATAATCCAAGATAGTGGATAAGTAAGTCTATGGCACAAATAGACAATGCCTTGAACATAAAAGGTTGTGGAGACAAATCAGAATCCATTTTGTTTTGATAATAAAGAACAAATAAAAAGAAAAGGAGTTTTTCCCCGAATGAAACAATTTGACACAATTTGACACAAATGGTTTTTTCGCACAGTAGTTAATTTTAATGACCAACGGTTTAATTTTCAGGTATAATTTTTGAACGTGCTACCTAATTGGGTAACGTAGTGTATATAACATCGCGCGCCTCGTTTATCTGCAGGTCTATGAGGTTTACTCAGTATACATTTTATTGGTTTCCTGTTTATTGATATATATCTGTTTATTTTTCTACTTATCATTCTGTATAGCTATTATTTACCTTCTTTATGCTTTCATTTTATCTTTTCTTCAAAGATAAACCCTTACATCTTACACCATTAATTTTTTTTTTCTGTTTAGTTAACATTTAACCCATTTAATACTCTATCAGGTTCTTTCTTGCATAAATCATTCAATCTATGCAAAGAAAACACCCTTGTTTTGAGATACATGTCTAACAATTGACCAATGCGGTTCCTTGATAACTGGAAAAGTTTTGAATCTTTAGATTTCCTTTGTTTTTCAATAAATAGAATGATACCTCTTCTTCTATAGTAATGAGTTCTAGTGTGAGAATCACCCTTCCAATTGATATCTAATCTCTTTGATACTACATCTCTTTGTTCAATACTAAGTGCATGAGGTTTGCTGTTATACCATTCATCAAGTAGACCAGCTACCGTTACAACTGACAAGTCCATCGGAACAAGTAAAAACGTTGGGCTGTATGTTGCAAATACATCAAGTTCTGCATTAGGCTCTTCAACGGGCTCTTCAACAGGTTCAGGTTCTACTCTAGGAACTGCAACAGGTTCAGGTTCTACTCTAGGAACTGCAACAGGTTCAGGTTCTACTCTAGGAACTTCAACAGGTTCAGGTTCTACTCTAGGAACTTCAACAGGTTCAGGTTCTACTCTAGGAACTGCAACGTGTTGTAATTCGGATCTTGCAACACTTTCTCTATTGCCTTTAATTTTAATTCTTTTATTTTTTACATTTTTTTGACGTTGAACTCTTTTTCTATTTCTTTTCCCAACCGAAGCGCTTTGCATTCTCTCGATATAGCTTAGATGAATAAATTCATGCATTTTCTGCAGAAGCTGATCCACCTGATCCATTCGTACTTCCATAGCATCCAATCTTTTAAATATCAATTCATTTTGTTTTCTGATTTCCTCTTTCATCATTTCACCAAGCTTCCAAAAGTCATTCTCACGACCATGTCTCATTTCTTCAGAGGTTTTCATTTGTATGTCCTTCAACATGTGTAAATCTTTTGAAATGTGTGGAGTGATTGCTTCAATCACAGATTCTGGTTCATTAAATACCTCCTTCCACTTTTCAACCTGATCTGCCTCCTTTATTTTCTTTGCAAAATCCATGAATCTGGGATCATTACATATTTCATGTTTGGCAAAAGCACTTTCAGGTGCTAGATCTTTTAAATACACCAAATCTTGAAGAATAACACTTCTAAACCTTCTAAGCATTTTAAAGAATTTCCCTGCTGTTTTATCGGCTTCCTTTTTATTCAGGGGTTGCTCTATTTTATTATATTCTGTCTCAATATCCTCTAACCATGGGAAAATCATTTTTGCTAGCTCATTTGGTGGTTCATAATAACTTCTATGTAAGAAATATTTCTCGTGGGGGCTGAAGTAAGCCGAATGATGAATAAATTCAAAGGGAAGGCCTGTTAAATAGTACTTATTTAATGCCCCTGTAGACCAATGACCAGCTTTTTCTATTTGATTCACTGATACATTACCTGCATCAGCCAAATTGGATTGGTTCTTTCTACCCAAGTGTGTCTTTTTATTGATGGGGAACCCTAACTGTTTAATACAGTCTGTTGCAATACCATGTTCGTATTGAGCACTCACCTGATTTCTACCATTGGTAACCTTGTTGTAAAGGACCTTCATGGGATACCAGTCACGTTTATCTAAAAAGTTGGGTGGACTATAGACCTTGCTTTTAGATGGTCCCATGTCAAAATCAAATCGAAACCATAAGGAAAATGCAAATGCCCCCACTAAACATAACTCTGGTGATTTGCTTCGAGTGACTCCTGATACTCTTACTTGAGCATTTCCTTTCATGGTTTTCTCTTTGACTACACCAAACAGTAATATAGGCATATTCCCTAATACGGTATCCATATCAGAAAATGAAGCATCAGATATTTCCAACCCTCGTTTATTATCACCTCTAAACAATAATGTATGTCCCATTAACATTTCTAAAATCGTATTGATGGCGGAATTGGCATGTGTGTAGTTACTGGACCCTGTTTTATTATATTGAGTGGTCATTAATCTTGAAATATCATTCTTGCTGTATGTAGATTTAACCACATTTTCGCTAACCTTGTCGTAACAGTTGTCTCGAGTGTTTTTGTTATGTTGGTGAAGCACTTCTTTCACTTTAATTTCCACTTCGTCAATATTGGGAATTTTAGAGGGGAAATCTTTTACACCTATGACTTTTGTCTTGTACTCACGAATGATTTGATGTAACTTACCCAAAGCTGCCTTGAAGGTGGTGATTGTTGCTGTCATTGACTCACCCTTACTTAATCCTTCTTGTAATTTTTCTTCTATGTACTTGGCCATTAATCCTCCATTCACAACAACATTGGGAATTTCTTCTTTAGCTAAAAACAGAACGTAATATGCCATTTGAGGGGTATAGTTCTTCAATGTTTTCCTCAGATGTATCGTCGTTACATGTTTTGTTTTCGGGTGCATTGTCATCCTGTTTACCTCGGTGAAAAGTAATCTTTCCAACCCTTTAGTCTTTCCTTGGGCAATAAGATCCTTTCTGTTCCCTATAGTATTGCTCTGTATAAATGTTGGCAATAAGACTACAGGATATTCAGTTATATCTATTTCTTGACTCATAAATTTCCTTTGTTCGACTCTGTTTTTAAAAGTTTGATTTTCTAAAAGTAAAAGCGCTTCCTCTTTCTCCTCTGCGTCGGCCTCATTGTTTTCTCGTTCTCTTTGTAATTCTCGGATACTTTTATTTTGACTGCCTTTGTCCTCTTCATCATCGTCATCTTCATCTTCATCATCTTCATCATCGTCATCTTCATCATCATCATCATTTTCTTCTTCTTCTCCTTCTTCTTCTTGTTCTTGTTCTTCCACAGAACCGGCTTCCTCCCTACGCTCCTTGTTTATTCCAGCTAGTCGCTTCGTTCTCTTCCCCTTTGCAGCCAGCCTCTTCTCCATGTCTTTCCTAAACCTCTCTAAAGACTGTTCAAGCCCAAATTCCTTAAATTCCGGATTGAATTCATCATCATGACAACGAAACACATTTTTATTACTTGTACGCGGCCGTTGTATTCTGTAACCATAACTGCTGGAACCTTCTTCTCTGGCACCATAGTCACCAATTCTCTTCTTCCCATTATAAAATCTGCTCTCATTATTAAAAGGCATTTTACTAATTAAGTCGGCGGCTAAATATATTTTTATAATTTTTTTTTGTATTTTTTTATAAAATTTGTTTTTTTTTTTTGCAACCAACTGCTTTTCGCGAGTTTTATAAAATCATTTTCACTTACTATCTTCAACTCTTCTATTTCTATTATTTCTATCAATAATTTATTAAACATTAATGAAAATAACAAATTAAACCCTTTAATGATCTCTCTAAAATCACAAAAAATTCCTTCCACGTTTCTTTACTTAAAAACTCGCCTCTACACCCTAGAATCGTCTCGCTTAAACTCATTTTTCACCCCCAATTAATCAATCATATTTCATCAACCTCTCTTTATCCTTTACTTTAAGAACTTATTGACTTGTATCATTGATTCTGGGTCTCTAGGATAAAATTACTTCTCCCTCAAAGTTAGTTTGCTTATATCTTGTTGTTGTTTTTTTTTTTTTCCCCGTTTGTCGAAATCAGTTCACCACTTTTTTTAACCAACCAGAAACAAATTCAAACCCATCTTTAGCTTAGCTTTCAATTTAAATAAGCCTTATTTTCACTATAGGTCATTTCACATCCTATTCCATTCCCTTTATCACCTCTTAGTTTACTTGGGTTTCTAGTTAAGAGGGCAAAAAAACAAAAAACACAACAAAAGAAAAAACCAACAAAATTTGAATACTTTCTCTAAACTTGAAACGCTACTCTTTACGGTTGCAAATTAGGAGGTACCTTTGGACCAATTGACTTCCTTTTGGACTACTATAGTTTTATTTGATTACCCATTTCTTTTTCCTTTTTAATTACTTTGTTTAGTTTTATGTTTTTTTTTTTTTCCCTTTTTCTTTAATATTTTTCGACGAGGATAAAAGGAAAAAAAGAGGATTTCTTTCAATTAGGGTTTTTTAGTCTTACTATATCTGACACTTATGCGAAGATTGAGAAATTTAATTTTTCTAGTTCATTACTTTTTATTTAAAAATCCTATTTATCTTTTAAATTCATTTTAAAAACCACCAAAATACTTCATTTTTATTTCAAATTTTTTAAAAAAAAATCCCTGGATCTACTATACAGGTCAACCTGGTTCTATACAGGCCCCATGTAATTAACTACTGTGACACATGCAACTCAGTGCGAATACTTAAGCGCGTGCGAATTTTTATAGTTGTGTCACGTAGGAGGGATGGCCGAGTGGTCTAAGGCTATGATCATAATGTCTCACGGATTAGGACACAATCCAACTTTACTGTAAAAAAAATCGTATCTACATGTTATATATAGTGTCATTTTTTAATGGTATATGTCTATAATATGAATGATAACTGACTCTTTCTAATTGACTCTTTCTTGTATAGCATTCTTTAATGAATATGTGTAATCATTCACCTATGTAGGTGCGAAATAGAGTTCACTCTCATCATTTAGTACAGTGAACTTTATAATCGTTGCTAAACTATGGATTCTATATTAGCTAATCCAGACGATGTATATAAGTACAATGAAATAAGAAAATATCTTGGCTCTGACATTTCTAAGTTAAAGGAATTGAACCATACGATTCACACCTGTTCGGGGGAGTTAGAGCTGCTCTTGAAGCTTATCAAGATTGAAGTATTAATAAATAACGGAATAGGTGAAGAAGTCGATCAATTGTTTAATGAAATTAATATCAATGGTTACAAAATAAATGATTTCGATAACAAATCTGTGGTTTTGATTAAGTTGAAGTACAATGATTTATGGACCGATTATCAGTATCTAATAAGATCACTAACGAAGAATTATAAATTTATTGATTTGATTAATAAAAAATTGGTATTAGTTAATAATATCGATGATGAAAACTTAAAGAACGAATTGTTTTTAAAAATCACCCAATATCTCATTATATCTAATTATGATTTCAGAAAAGTAAATTTATTTCAATATGTTAAAAGTCTAGAGTTACCCTTAGATTCCATCACGGCTGAACTATTAGATTTGAATCTAAATCAAAAGTTTATTAAATTGTCACACTTTAAACAATTTTTGGATCATTGTCATGGCATAATAAAATATCTTGATTACAACAAGTTGATTGAATTTCATATCGAAAATAATATATCCATTTTACCAAATTATTATAAATCTATATCAATGACAAAACTTGAGACTATGTTCACACTTAAATTAAATTACGAACGAATCATTTCCAAAATGATAATTAATGATAATCTTCCCTTCGGTACCAAAATAAATCAAACCAATCAAATGGTGGTTTTCCCCATGAATACGGCCAATAATTTAAGAAAGATCTTGACATCAGTAGATACGTTATCAAATGTTTTAGTGTAATGAAATTAAAAAAGAAAAAATAAGATTGAAATTTTATTAATACTGAAGAAGAAATATATATGTATATACAAATGCTAATTATAATACCCAGAACCCAATTGCAATAAAGATTTGGCGACACTGAAAGAATTAGGTGTGGTTAAGTTAATCGGAGATTTATCTATATTTTTTTCCGAGTTGGTCAACTTTAATGGGGTTTGTAAGATTTTGTTAATTGGTGGTAATGTTTCTGAATTAAACCGTGTTGCATTATTACCATTTCTACCATTGATACTTCGATCCACTAAGGGAACATTACTTACACTATTATAAAAAGGAGAATTCTTTTTAATAGAAAACAATTTCAAATTAGAATTGGTATTGTTGGTATTATTGGTATTATTGATATTATTGGTATTTCTGGTTGATTGTAATGGCGTCTTTTTAGTTAAATTTATGTTAGCAGAAGATGAAAAAAGTTTCTTTGAATTTAATTTATTTCTAATATTATTCTTTTTCAATGGAGATAGTTTCCTTCTCATTATTTTAGTAGATGAACTGGTTGGGGAATTAATTGAAAAAGATTTAATGGCTGATGGTTTAGGGTTTTGATGTTGATTTAACTCACAAAGAGCCAATTTTAATTTAAACTTTAATTTATTAGCATATATATCAATTGAATCATTATGTTCATTAAACAAATCTTTTGATCCTATATTAGTTTTTTTCAATGGAATGTAGTTTTTAATATTTAATCTATTTTCATTAATGGAACCTAATGCAATTCTTCTGTCCGAAATCATGGATGTAATTATTATAAGGGCAAAGACAGTAATGCTGATATGGTATAGTTTATGATGATTAGGATGATGATGACGATGATGATATGAAAGTAATATAGTATGCTACTACCTTTCCCTTTTTCTCTTATAAAGAAATTTTCGAGAAAATGACAACAGCAAATGTTTATATATAACACCAGTTTATATCCCGTATACTATTATGATCGCGTACTAAAATCCATGATAGCCAACATCAGACGTGTTAACATTAAACTTACCATAATTAGACTCTACTTAAACACGAGCGCTACCCGACTATGCATAAATAACAATAGTAAACAATAGATGTTATTGTTTACCTTCAAATCTCTAACCTTTTAGGACCAACTCACCGATTGTTTATTTATGTGTGGTGCGCTTTGTGTGATCACTCGTAAAATACATGCGCATCGTTATTTATTTATACTTGGTGCGATTTTGGTAACGAAACACGGTTCCTGCGGTCTAAATTGCCGTTACATTCTACTTTTAGTATCTCTAATACTTATAAGGTAAATGTAGGAAAGTATAAAGCTTCAAGGCCTTTAAATCCGTGTCACGTATACCGTAGTGTTACTTCATATCATCATTCATGAGAATGGTGTTGGTACGGGAATTCCGTTATGGATGGTGTTTCAGTTATGTATGGAGCCTATACTACAGGGTGAGGGACTAAGGGTGTCTGAGTAGAGACATGAGTAGTCACTGGATATATGAATATTTAAGACTTTAGTATTGATATATCTTGTTGTAGAGGTATTATGTGGTGTTTTTTTTTTTTCTACATGTTTAAATGTTTAAATATATCTTTACTTGTTTAAATAAATCTTTACTTTTTTAGTATTTTTTGCAACTTCTATATTCTCAATAATTATTTTAACTTGTAAACAGAACCATTATGACTCTAGAACCAATTACAGAAAAAAAAAAAAAAAGAAAAAAAAAATAAAAAAAGATACTAAAAACACTTAAAATAAAAATATTTCAATCTTCTTTTTTACTTACACTTTAAAAGCAGTATACATACAACACCAACAGATTAGTGTGTTCTCTATTGTTATACCATAAAACCAATCTTCCCCACCATCAAGAATGACCACATCACGTGCAACGCGCATTTGATTATATATGTACATCCCTATCTTCTGATAAGAGTAACCAATCACTAATATGATCAGATCTAAACTCTCTTCATTAAGAGAATATTTAACACCAATAGACAACAAATCCAACTTCTCCAAAACAGGAGAAATTAGTCCTGATGAATTTGTAAAAGCTGGTGATTACTTAGTATATAAGTTCCCTACGTGGGAATGGAGTTCGGCGCCTCCTAAATTAACTAAGGATTTTTTACCCAAGGATAAGCAATTTTTAGTCACTAAACATGTTCCCTCTTATCAAAGAGCCCATTCGTACTTAGGTGTTAATGATGCCGATCTTGATGAAGATGAAGAAGAACTTGAAGATGGGTGGATCAAGTCTCATAGACTTAACACGGATGATGATAACAATAATGCTCAACTGGAAGGTAAGCACCATGACAAACAACAAGAGGTGGAAATTGATGAACTCATTGATGATACTCATGATTTGGAATTGGAAGATAACCAGGATTTAGATGAAGGGTTTGAAGATTTAATCGAATCCAATGAAAATAATAATTTGAGAAAATATGATCTTTTTATTACTTATTCTACTAGTTATAGAGTACCCAAATTGTACTTGGTTGGTTTTAATTCCAATGGGATTCCATTATTACCAAAACAAATGTTCGAGGACATTGCATCCGATTATAGAGATAAGACCGCAACCATAGAAAGCTTACCCGTTTCATTTAACACCACTTCGGTGTCTATACATCCTTGTAAGCATTCTTCAGTAATGAAAGTGTTGATGCAACATGTAATTGAAGCCAAAAAGAGAAAGCAAAACAATAACGGTGACAACGACAATGATAAAATTCATAATGAAGCCAATGATGATGATGATGATGATGATGATGATGATGATGATAATAATAATAATAATGATAATGGTGAGAGTCAACAAGAAAGTGCTGGTATAAGAGTTGATCAATACTTGATCATTTTCTTAAAGTTTATTGCTAGTGTGACTCCTGGGATTGAATACGACTATACTATGGAAGTCTTATAATATTGATATCTTTGGTAATTTGTAGCTGTGCTCTTTATAGATTAGAATTTATTTATTGCGAAAACCCTGAAAATTTTCCCTGTATTGTTTTTACTTTCTACCTTTGTTTTTAATTCAATTTAGTTTGGTTTCAAAGTTAAATAATGGCTAAACAGGTAAAGGGGGAAAAGAAACCCCCTTCCAAATCAAAGTCTTCTTCGGTAATTGATGTTCCACCTGAATCAGATAAAACCGGGTCAAATAAAGCTGACCCTGTTGCCCCAGCCGAGGGTAAAGTATTGAAGAAACAATTACATCAATCTAGAAGAGTAATATTTATATTGGGGGCTTTGTTAGGTTTGGGTCTTGCAGTATTTTTTTCGACATCTCCTGAATCATTACTCCTCAAAGATTTAGATAGTTATGTTAATTTAGATTCCCTTGGTGATATGTTTAATGATTGGAAAGAACTATTACCAAGTTCATTCCATTCAATTTTATCAGATATAGATGCAAATGATGGTGAACAATTGCATGGATCTGCAGAATCATTTTCAGTGGGGAGGAGAATGATGAATGAATTAAATTTGGAAGCACATCATAATGTAGTAATGGTTCCAGGAGTCATCTCTACAGGAATTGAAAGTTGGGGATTATCATCTGAAGGTGAATGTCCTTCATTACCTCATTTTCGGAAACGTCTATGGGGGTCATTTTACATGTTAAGATCAATGATTTTGGATAAGAATTGTTGGTTGAAACATTTAATGTTAGATCCGGATACAGGATTAGATCCGCCAAACATAAAATTAAGAGCTGCTCAAGGATTTGAAGCTGCTGATTTCTTTATTGCTGGCTACTGGATCTGGAATAAAATCTTACAGAATCTAGCTGTGATAGGATATAACCCCAATAATATGATTAGTGCTTCCTATGATTGGAGATTAGCCTATCTTGATTTAGAAGTTAGAGATGGTTATTTCTCAAAATTGAAACACGGAATAGAATTAAATCATAAAATTAATGGTAAGAAGACTACATTAATCGGTCATTCAATGGGTTCTCAGGTCATATTTTATTTTTTAAAATGGGCTGAAGCTAAAAACTATGGTAATGGTGGTCCTGATTGGTGTAATAAATATATTGACTCTGTGGTTGATATCTCAGGTTCTATGTTAGGTACTCCTAAAACTATAACTGCCTTAATATCTGGTGAGATGAAGGATACTGTACAATTGAATCCTTTAGCCCTCTATGGTTTAGAGAAATTTTTCAGTAGAAGAGAAAGGGTTGATTTGGTTAGATCGTTTGGTGGGGTTCCAAGTATGATACCTAAAGGAGGAGAAAAAATTTGGGGTAACTTAACTCATGCTCCCGATGACCCTTCTAATACTTTAATGACAGACAATAAGGGGATTTCTAATAGTCTGGCCTTACAAGGTACCAAAAGTGATACTTTTGGTTCATTTTTAAAATTAAATTCAAAGAAATTAGGTGATCGAAATTTTACTTTGAGCCAAACCATACAATATTTATTAGATACTTCTCCTGCTTGGTTTAGTAATAGAGTTCAAAATCAATATTCCTTTGGTATAGCTGATACAAAGGAGCAATTAGAATTGAATGAGAAAGATCATCTGAAATGGTCAAACCCCTTAGAAGTTGCTTTACCTAAAGCTCCAGACATGAAATATTTTTGCTTTTATGGTGTGGGTAATCCAACTGAAAGAGCTTATACTTATCAGGATGCAGAAGAAGAATCCAAATTAAACATCACTATAAACCCCGATGCAAAAGATCCTGTGTTCTTTGGTGATGGTGATGGTACTGTTAGTTTATTGACTCATGTTCCTTGCCACTTATGGCAAAGAGGGGATAAATCTATATATAATCCTGGAAATGTGTCAGTGAAAGTTGTAGAAATCAAACATGAACCAGATAGATTTGATATTAGAGGTGGTGCCAAGACAGCTGAACATGTAGATATATTGGGGTCTGCTGAATTGAATGAGTTAGTATTAAAAGTTGCTTCTGATAGAGGTAATACCATTGAAGATAGATATATCAGTGAATTAAAATCTATTGTTGATAAATTAGATATTTAAAGCTTCAGATTTCCCTAACCGTTTGAGATGATTTTATACGAAAAAATTTCATGTATATTTATTTATATTGATATTAATTTTTTTTTCTATTTCTATTTATATACAAAAAAGAAGAAGAAGAAGAAAAAAAAAAAAAAAAAAAAAAAAAAAAAAAAAAAAAAAAAAAAAAAAAAAAAAAAAAAACGAAACACAGCACATATATACAAAAAAACAAGGAATCTCAATAGGCATATCAACCTTATGGCGTGTTAATCATGTTTGGATAGTTCAATATTGCTATCATAATTATCGTTTTCATCGTTGAAATCGTTGAGATCATTAAATTCATGAAAATCAGGAAATTCTCTAAAATCATTAGGATCCTTAAAGTCTTTAAAGTCTTTAAGATCTTTAAAATCCTTAAAATCTTTTAGAGCCTTAAAGGTTTTGGTATGTAAAGGTAAGTTGTCAGCAGCACAAATATCTACTAGTAAATTGGAAGCTTGAGTGACTAATACACGTTCATGATTTTGTAATTCATACAAGTTCAAATCACCTAATACAGTAGATAAAGCGTGAGTCTTTTCTTGTTTCCAAGTTTTTAATTTTAACTCTGGTGAAAGAGGTGACCAAATATCGAATGCATTTTTTATTGTCGTAATCATATTTTCATCATAAATGTCAGGTTGAGAAGTTACCTTATCAATAATTTGATGCAATTCAGGTTCATCTGGGGCCTGTTCTAGAGGCCATTTAGCAATAGGTAAAACAGTACTACAATATCTTGCAAATGAAGTATCAACTTCAAGCAGAACTTCATTAAACCTTTTAAAGAAATTATCATAGGTCATTAATTTTGCTTTAATTTGTCTATCTCTAATTTTTCTTTTCAATTTATTTTTTTCTCTAATATCTTCTTTCAGATTATATTTCTTTGAAGATAGTTGACGTTTCCGTTTTGTGTCTTGATTCTTTCTTAATGTTGGATCGGCTGATCTTCTAATGACATTTTGTCTTAATTTATCAATTTCTTCTGCTGGGTGTAAATCATCTCCTCTTTTATAATCTAAATGTCTACCATATGACCCTCGTTGTTGAAATTGTTTATCACAAAAGGGACAAGCGAATTTTTGTGAATTTTCTCGTTCTTTATCATTATTGTCAATTAGTAAGGCTCCATGACCTTCTAGATCTTGACCTTCTAGATCTTGAAGATTTTGTCCACCTTCATCTAAATTATTCCCATCTATACCATAATCGTCTTGGACAAAGTCTCCTAAATCTATTAGATCAGCTTGATTATTAGAAATATTTAAAAATCCTTCATCCGCCTCAGCGTCTGACATGAATCGCTCGTAAGGAGTTAAAAAAAAGAATTTATAAAGTTTCGCTCGGAAATATCTTTTTCATCATATAATAAGATTTTCTGGAACGGAGCAGCAAACGCGATCAAATTTGCTGGTTTTTTTTTGTCAACGACAGGATTAAATCAATCTCTAAATATAGAACAGAATGAGGTAAGTTATGATTATGAAATGATTGATCATTTTTTATTAAATATAATACTGACAATTAAATAGCGGGAAATTTGTTAGAGCCTCTAAATATCGTCATGTTTATGGACAGGCATATAAAAAGGAGCTTTGTTATGAAAACTTAAAAGTTACCAAGAATGCTTGGGATTCAGATATTATTCAAGCCAATGGGAAATATATTTCATTAAATTGGGACTCTTCTGGAGGGGGTGCATTTGCTATTATTCCGGTTAAAGAAGTTGGTAAAGCTCCCGACACGGTGTCATTATTTAGAGGTCATAAGGGTCCTATTTTGGACACTTCATTTAATCCATTTAATGATCAACAAATTGTTAGTTGTTCTGATGATGGTAATATTTTATTATGGGAAATTCCTGAGGATTACTCATTTCATAAATATTTGGATGCCAATGATCAAATTAAAGACATTGTTGATCCTATTAAAGTATTATCGGGACATTCCAGAAAAGTGGGTAAAATTTCATTCCATCCTTGTGCTGAAAATGTTTTGGCTTCTTCATCTTTAGATTATTCAGTTAAGATTTGGAATTTAGAAACTGGTAAAGATGAAATAACTTTACAACATAAAGATTTGGTTACATCTTTTGCTTTTAATTATAATGGTTCTTTACTCGCTACTACTTCAAGAGATAAAAAATTACGGGTTTGGGATATAAGATCAGGGAAAATCATTTCTGAAGGTCCCGGTCATAATGGTGCAAAACCTTCAAGAGTCACTTGGTTAGGTAACACCGATAGACTCGTTACAACTGGATTCTCAAGATTATCTGATCGTCAAGTTGGGGTTTGGGATGTTAACAACATATCAAATGGTCCAATTGATGGTTTCCTTGTTATTGATTCCTCTTCAGGAGTTTTGATTCCTATTTATGATGAATCTAACTCTATTTTATATCTTGCTGGTAAAGGTGATGGTAATATCAGATATTACGAGTATGAAAATGATTATTTACATGATTTATCTCAGTATGGTTCTACTGAACCTCAGAGAGGGTTTGCTGCTACCCCTAAAAGAGCAGTTAATGTCAAAGACAATGAAATTTTAAAGAGTTATAAGACTGTTAATGATCATTGCATTGAACCTCTTTCTTTCATTGTTCCAAGACGGTCTGAATTATTCCAAAGTGATATTTATCCTGATTGTCCTTCTAACAAAGCTGCTTTAAGTGCCAGTGAATGGTTTTCAGGTAAAGACTGCAATGGTCCTTTATTAATGAGCATGGATGCATTATATGAGGGTACTGAACCTGATATCAAAGAACCAAAACCTTCAGTAAGTGTTTCTGAAGTTAAAGAGGCTGCTCAAGCTGCAAAGGAAGAAGAAGCTTCCAAAAAAGAGAAAGCTAAAACTGATGTCAAGAAAGAAGAACCCAAAAAGGAAGAGCCCAAGAAAGAAGAGCCCAAGAAAGAAGAGCCAAAGAAAGAAGAACCTGCTCCTTCTTCTCCTAAGGGAGTAGACGATGCTTTGAAATCTTCAAGTGAAGTAAACACTCTTCTCGGTAAGGTTAATGATAGTAGTGATATTGAAGAAGAAGTTGTAAGTGGTATCAAGGATGATGAATGGGAAGAAGTTAAAAAACCTGACAACTCTAGTGCAGCAAAATTGGTTGAAGAGTCTAAAGATGATCCATCTTCTACTGCAACTCCGGCACCTACTCTCAAGTCAGAACCTATCTCTAAAACAGGAAGTAATCCAAAAGTTTCTGAAGTGGAATCTTTACCAGAATCCAAAACAGAAACTGAAGACACATCTAAATCAGCAATTCCAGACAAAGATGATAGTTTTATCCCTGTAGTAGGTAACAAGACAACATCTCCTGAAAATGTTTCATCAGCTACTTCTGATGATACTTCTGATCTTAAGGCTACTGTTGATAAATTAGCACTGTTAGTGGGTAGTTTAGAGTCTCAAGTCAATAGGTTGTCTCAAGCAGTGAATGAAAAGGACGAAAAGTTAGTCTCTTTAGAGAAAAAGATCGATGATTTACTTAATAAATGAAGAATGAAACAAAAGAAGAAATAAAAAAAAATAATGACAATAATCAAGATAAGGAAATTAAAAGATAAAATAATGAAAAAAAAAGAAGTAAAGTAAAGATATACGTTTATCAAATAGACAGAATCTAATTGTTTTATGTATTGGATCTATTTTATGTACTGTTATAGACATGTAGTTTTATGTTATTAATCCTTATTGATATCGTAGAATCTTTTAAAGATGAAAGAAGCCAAATTCATGGTATCAAATACAACCATACCATCAAATACTTCAATCTTTTCTTTCTTTTCATATTGCAGATTAAGTAAATCGTCTAATGAAATTGTACTATAAGCTCCAGGCAAATTAACTGTACCATTAGCGGCTTCAACTGTAAACTTACCGGCTTCATGACAACTGAACATGAAATCAAGTTTGGATGAACTTCCATGCTTTTGATGAATACTTCCACCTAAATCAATCAAAATCTTTTGTTCCATTAACTTTTTGGCCGAGTATTTATAAGAACCAAACTTTGGCAATCTATTGGATTTCCTTAATTCCCGGTGATAAAAGTATTGTTTACTAAAGATAGGAATGATATTGAAAAATCGTTTATCCTTTGGTTTCAGTTGTAATTCAGCTAAGATGGTTTCAACATGTGAACTGTAATCTTGATGTTGTTTTGTCAAGAATATTTCCTTTTCTATAAGTTTATCATAGGTGGTAATAGCTACATCCAATTGAGTTTTACGAGTGACTCTTTGTTGATGTTTGGTTTTAATATCTAAAGCAATTTGATTGAGAATCTCTTGGAAACAGTCTCTTCTTGAAACCAATCCCATAACTTCCAATTGTAAAATTGTTTCCAATGCGTTTTTCTTCAAAGCTCTATAATCAATTGAAGTTAAATCTCCCAAAGATGTCTTATGATAAGCCTTTTTCTTTTTGATTGCATTATCATCTTCAGCTTCTTGTCTTTCAGAATGGGTTATTTCTTGGAATGCCTGTTCATGATCTGAAGTGATAGCTCCCACTAAGAGCTCTAATAAATCAGAACCATCTTGAACCCTAATTATATACAAGACTGACCTTTTAACTTGGGTGAAAAGAGCATTTCCCTTTGTTTCAGCTATAGATTCTTCTTTTGTGGTAGGATTTAAACTAAGAGTTATCAATCCCAATTCCGATAACGCTACCATATCATCACTTGAACTAACAGTTTCATTTAAGCTAGTAGCTATGGAATAAAGTTGATCGTCAGAACTAGGAGCCACAATATCAATATTTCTTTGTATAGTCTTTTCAAGTTGGATCATATCATTAACCTTGATGACTAATTTTGGTCTATCATGTGTTACAATATCATCATAATCGGTAAATTTGTACTCAGTTTCAAGGTCTTCCACTTTGATAATTTCTGAAATAAGGTCTTTTGCAATATCAAATGACGATGTAACATAA
This sequence comes from Yamadazyma triangularis, assembly GCA_030573955.1. Classification (NCBI taxonomy): domain Eukaryota; kingdom Fungi; phylum Ascomycota; class Pichiomycetes; order Serinales; family Debaryomycetaceae; genus Yamadazyma; species Yamadazyma triangularis. Next base: position 42,996 of record JAJMEC010000014.1, read on the forward strand.
TCATTTAATGGTTTCATGAAGTTATCACTAAAAGGTTTCAAGGCAAATACTTGCATTAACACCTTGCTTAAGTATTTAAGGTTTGTTTTCGCTTTGGCGTTTGATAACCCAGGATTGAAGGGATCCTTAATTGCTAGACCAAAATTCTCTGGATACAAAAATATACTGGAAATGTAGTGCTTTATAAACACTACTCCGGCAACAGATAAATGGTTAGTTTCAGATCTATCAGGGAAAGAAAGTTTGGATAATTTATAAGCTTCTTTTGCAATCAATTTAACATGAAGAGGAATTCTATCATACATTGTTTCCAAGTAATTTAAAGCACTGGTTGCATGTTCTCTAAGATTCATCAAATTTTGAACAAATTTTGTTGATACTTCAGGGTCTTTAATTGCCATTTGGGGGGTGATATCATTATTTCTATCACTAAATCCATCAATTCTCATATCTCTTTGAACAAATTCTAAGTAAATGACAGAAGGATCAGATTCAAAATCAGCTTCATCATCATCAACAATAGAAGTTACAACTTTCCCAAGCATACTTTTCAAATGAAGTCTTTGGTAAGTGTGACTATTAAAATGTAATAAATAATCAATCCAGAAACAACAATTAGACTTAGTAATATCAGTCAAATTGGTACAATTTTGTTTGACATCATTAGCCATGAGAGCAAGAATAAATTTGACAAGGAAAAATTCTTCTCTTGAATGATGGTGGATTGATGAGTCTTTAATAGGATACATTGATAGTATATTTGTTTGGAGTTGACCAAATTCCCTTTGAGATTTGGTAGAAATATCCATATGTTCATGTAAGCGAACCAAGTAGGAAGGTTTAGTTTGGAGGAAGTAAAATAATGACTGGTATAACTCAATTCTTTCTCTGGATGATTTATTTAATCTTTCGAAATTCATGGTATTTTTTTCATCACTTATTTCTTTAACGTGTTTAGATTTAGTTCTATTCTTGATAAAATCTTCTACTGTGATCTTATTCTTATCAAGTAATCCTAATTTAACATCCAAGTTGTCAATTTCTTTCTCTAATTCTTCATTAGCTTTAGATTTATCAATGATTTTATCCTTTAATTCTGATAATTCCATTTCTTGTTCATAATCCCTATCATTATCACTTAATAAATAGGCAAATCTCCTAATAACCGAAAGTGGAGGATCTTTCATACTAATTAATGATTTATAAGCTCTTTGAGTAAAATTACGCTTTAATATAGCTTGAGCCCTAATGACCATGGAAATATTTTGATGGTAGTAAGCATCAATAGAATTAAGCTTATTTCTTAAGAAACCACCTCTAATTATAGATTGGAAAGAAATGATTTGATCAATATTATCATAAGAATCTTCAAGGATAATATCTCTTTCAAATCGACAAAGAACACCTCTAAATAATGATTGAAGCTTAATAACATTCTTTTCATAATACTTCAAGTATTGATGTTTGAATTCCATTTCATCTCGAACAAAATTACCTCTTGCTTTAGCAAACAAACAATTCATAGTGATATCTTCATGCATTAAGGTTATCAAAACATTATTACAAAGTCTAGTTCTAGCAACACCACCTCTTGCTACACTTTGTAATTCCAGTATTTCTGGTGACACTTTTGAAAGAAGGAATTGTTTGGTGAATACATTCTTTCTTGTTAACTTACCTCTAATCACAGCTTGTAAATGGGACAAATTCCCATTACTCTTTAATCCAGAAAGTAAACTATTAATAGTATTTCGTTTATAAAGGGCCCGTCTTACTAATGATTGGACTTCCACAATTTGGGGTTCTATTTCAGTTTTATGTTTTAATAATACAATGCTTTTAGAATAAATAAGGAACATCTTAGAATAAGCTTGAAATTCGGTAAGTTTCAGTTCTTGATTTACAAGACCAAACTTTATTTTCTTAACTTCGTCACGTTGTAATTTCCCTCTGATTATGCTTTGTAACCTTGTAACCCGGGGGATATGACTAGAAAAATCATACTGACAACCAGCTCTAAGAGATTTTGATCTAATAATGGATTGTAAATCGACTATTTCGTGTTTAAATACTAAGATCTCATCTCTATGCCTATGAACCGTTTTCATTCTGGTGAAGGAACCCCTTATAAGAGAATTCATTTGAGTTATTTCATCATTATAAGACTTGAGCATAATCTTCTTTACAAACATTCTATAACGGAAAGATGCTCCTCGAGAAAGGGCTTGTAGTTTCATAATATTGGATAAATGATTCTCGATTTCTGGGGTATAATAAGGACTTTCTTTATAGTTAGTATTGTCCAAATATGAAGGACGGGAAAGTATTTGGGATTTAGGGGTATAAAAATTATCTTCTTGTGAAGATTTGTTAACACTAGTATTTTCATAAGTATTATAGTTTCTGGAGGGTTTCTTTTTAGGAGTTTGATAATCAAAATTGGATGATGAATAAATTGAAGAATCACGATTATTGTTACTGTATTGATCATGTGTTCTACTGGGACTAGCCCTTTCAAGTTTATTTGGTGACCCTGTTTCAAGGGCTCTGTTCATGTAAGTACTTTCACCAGCACCATTATCATCTTCATCAGCGCTAGCAAAATTAGGTAATCCGCAACCTACCAAAGATCTATTAGCAGATTTGATATCATCAGGAGAGAAATCAACTTTATCGACCAAATTTTCAATCTGAGGGAAATTAGGATCTGATTTATGTAACATATAACTCATAGCATGTAAACAGAACCAGACTTTAGGAACATTTCTGGCATCATATAGATCGGTTAATTCAAATCTAAATAAGTCAGGAACGTCCATGAAATCTAATAATTTGAAAAACCGGTTAATATTTTCAGTATGTCTGAATTGTAATTTTGAATTGGTGAAAACGGGTCTTTTTGTGGGTAAAATCACATTTGCTAATTTAGCTAAAACAATACCATTTCTAATTTCAGTAATTAATTCACATGGGGTTTTATCAATGGATTCTTCAATGATATCTTCTAACCAAAGTTTAATGGCCATGATTCTACACAAATATTCATACCCGGGGGAATTTTTGTCAGTACTATTACTAGGAGATGATAGGTATGATTTGTTAGGTCTAGAATCAGTGGAATCATATTCTTGTTGTTTATACTTCAATGAAGGCATACCCCTTTTTATAGGACTAACGTCAGGTTCAGTACTATTATCATTGGTTTTATAAGGGGAATGTCTATTACCTAATGGTCTTCTTATTGGGGAACCAGATTTAGTGCTACTGACAGTGGAAGAACTGGAAATATTCAGAGGGGTTTTAAATGATGAAACTGTTACTGAAGGAGTTTCAAACTTTGTTCTTAACAATTCATTTTTGGTGGGTGTAGAAATTGGATTAACATTCAATTGCATTGCCAACTTATCTAAATCTTCCTCAGGATATGACTTTTTAAGTCTTCCATTACTAGAATTGAATTTTGATGTTGGCTGCAATGGGGATTTTGATGGACTGGCAGTGGCATCAAGATGACTATTGGCATCATTAATAGTATCAAGATACTTTAGTGCCACATTTTTAGTAGGTGAAGACATTTGACTAAAGTAACTTAAAGTACTTTCTCTTATTTTATTTTATTTTACTTTATTTTATTTTATTGTATTTTATGTTTTTTTGAAAGGTTTTGGCTTTTGAATCTTCTATTTACAATATTTTGGTGTGAGAATATTTATTGATATTTTTCCCGCTTATGGTAAAACATAAACAGAAGATATTTGTAGTCGAGATGGGTTTAGGGTCGTGTACCGACACCAATGGTTGGTAAAAGTTCAAACCTGAAACAAGAATAGGAGAGAGACACAGTAGATAAAGGGTATAGATAGATTATTGACTTATATTACAGTTAGTATACATTATTTAGTCTTGATTATACTTGTCCTCGAGGAATTGAGTGATTTCATCTAGTTTATCTAATTCAGCCTTTTGTTGAGGAATTACATGTTTTAGGTTACTGAGACTTTGAATATGGGCTTCATAGTCTTTAATCATTTGATCAAGTCGAGGGATGTCATGAAATTGGGGTTGAGTTGATTGGTTATTATTATTATTATTATTGTTATTATTATTATCATTATCATTATCATGATTCTGATCTAATTGTTGTAAGAAACTAGTAACCTCACCATCAGTGTCATTAATTAAACTATTATACATTTGATGAATGTCATTAGGAACTTCACGTCTTAATTTAGTAACTTGAATTGTCTCTTGTTCAATACTTTGTAAAATTGATCTCAATTGAGAATTTAATTCAAAATCAAATGGTTCTGTTTTCTCTTTTGGTCTTATCGATAATAATTCTGATATTGAATACGCCGATTTATCAGCCATATCTATTCCATCTACTATCATTCCATATTTGGCTATTTCAAACACTTCCATGACATAGTCATGTAATAAATTAGATACTTGGTTTTTTAATGGATCAGTATCGGTAGTAGGTAGATGAAGATTCAATTTGGTTAGAACATTATTTAATAATTCATTATATATATATCGTAAATCCTGTTTTGTAAGTTGTAATTTATCATGATTGCTTTCCATTATATTATATCATAATAACGCTTATCAGTTTATATTGATGGCGGTTATCGTTGTTGTGTGTGTTTGAATGTGTTCTGAAGGTATTTGTCAATTTGTTTTTCTTTTGTTTTGTCTTTTGTTTGTCTCTGTTTTAGTTTAATGGATTTGACTGGGTGTGTCCAAACCAGGGGACTGGTTCGCATTTTATGCGTTCATTCATCCAATTGTAATTTCATTGAACTTGACATTATTACATATTCCCATTTTGATTAACCATGTCAGAACCTCTTGGGGATGAATATACTCCAGCATTTGCACCATTCTTAGGATTTGCTGGTTGTGCTGCAGCAATGATATTATCATGTGCGGGTGCTGCTATTGGAACTGCTAAATCTGGTATTGGTATTTCTGGTATTGGTACTTTTAAACCCGAATTGATTATGAGATCCTTAATTCCTGTGGTTATGTCAGGTATTTTGGCAGTTTATGGATTAGTGGTTGCCGTATTAATTGCTGGTGGGTTATCTCCCGAACAAAATTATACTTTGTTTAATGGATTTATGCATTTAGCTTGTGGCTTATCAGTAGGATTCGCATGTTTAGCTTCAGGTTATTCAATTGGTATTGTAGGTGATGAAGGGGTTAGACAATTTATGCATCAACAAAGATTATTTGTTGGTATTGTTTTAATTTTGATTTTCGCTGAAGTTTTAGGGTTATATGGTTTAATTGTTGCCTTAATTTTGAACACTAAAGGTAGTGGTTAAAATATTTCTACATGTTCTTTTATATTATTTTTATATTTTATCTAAATACACATAGTACTACGTTTTTCTTTTGTTCATTTTTTGTTTTTTTGTTATTTTATTTCTAATAATTACATAAAGCAATAAAGAGTGAATGTTTTAAATTTTACATTTTACATTTTCAATTTTACATTTAATCAGTTTCCATTTTATCTTCGGATGATTTAGTTCCATTAGCTGTTCCAATTGTTACATTACCTTGATTATCAACATATTGATGTTTATTCTCTTCCAAATATTGAACAGAACGGTCTGAATCCAAAAAGAGCATATAGGCTCTTTTGACATCCCCTAATTCAACACTATTACTTCTTCTCTTTAAAGCGATTTGTTGAGCTACTGATATTAAATTAGAAGCATATCTTAAACTCGTTTCTTGTCCAATTTTGGTTAACAATGCTAATGCATCTCCAGTTAATTCAATTTCTTCTTCTTGTGATCTAATAGATAAGATGGTCTTGATTTCGTCAGCATTATAATTGGATGTATGGATTATTATAGATCTATCCAATAAATCAATTGGAAGTCCATGTGGAGATTTATAATTGGTACCACGAGTAGTAGAAATACCTCTATTGGTGGCCATTATAACAATAGGAGCAAAATCATCTTCCAAAGCTCTGTTTATAAATGAAAAACATTCAATGTCTAACATATGAACTTCATCAATAAATAATACTCCAGGAACGATTTCAGCTTTACCTTCTTCTTTCCATTCAGCAACTTTAGTATTAATTTGATCTCTAACTTCAGATCTAATTTCTCCAGTATCACCTGAAAATAATGCTAAAAATCCTTGTTGTCTTGAATTTATAACATCAATTTCATGTAAAGAAACTGTATGAACGACTTCTTTTCTTTTTTGTAATTCACCTTCTGGACAATGAACAAACTTTGTTTCTGGTCCCATAGCATCATAATCTCTAGCTCTAGTGAATGATTTACCTAATTTAGTGATTTTCCCTGAAGCTTTATCAATAGAAACAATATCACCAGCCAAAATTTTTTCTTTAGTTAAACTTTCAATCATTTTATTACCTAATTCGTAAATAGTTTCCATATCAGTTGTTTTAATAGTTAATTTACCTTGTTTATGACCTCCGGTGATTGATCTATCAATTTGAATTTCGACTACTTCCCCTTCAATGATTTCAGTTTCTTCTTTAATTCTAACCCCAATAGATTTACGGAACGATTGAGTTAATGATTCCGTTTTCGATAAATCTAATGAAAAAACTTCAGATCCTGCCACTGCAGTAAATGGAACTTCAGTACCTAAACTTTGAGCTAATCCTGTAGCAATGGCTGTCTTACCAGTTGATGGTGGACCTGCCATTAATACGGCTCTACCAGCAATTTTACCAGCTTGAATCATTTTTAATATGACCCCAGCTGCTTTTCTGGCTTTTAATTGTCCCACCATTCCTTGTCCAGAATCTTTAGGTTTTAAGTCATCGTCTAATCCCAATCCCGTGATATGAGAATGGGCGGCAATTAAAGATACTCCATTTAAGTCTTTACTTTGCACATCAGTTGAGATTGTGGTCTATTTTGTGTTAGTAACAACTTACCTAGATTTAATTTTTTAATATTTATCACAAACATCAATCTTTTGAGATTTATGATTGTTAACTTAGTAGACAAAACATACCATATTTGTATAAGAACTATTTTATCAAGAAGATTGAAATATTCAAAATGTTTTGAGAATGAGAAAGGAAAAAAAAAAAAGGAAAAAAAAAAGCCCGCGAATTTCAATTTTATATGTGTATTCAAATATAAATAATTTCTAATCTAACACCAAAAAATTACTACATTTTAGATTTAATGGAAATTTCACCTTCTTCATATAATTGATCTATAACACTAGCAAAATATTTTTTGGCAAAAGGTCTTTTGACCTTCATAGTTGGGGTTACAATATTTCTTGCCAAAGATAAAGGTTCAAACTCAATAAAGAGATTTTTAATCTTTTCAAAACCTTTCAAAGTAAGATCTTGATTTAAGAATTCAATTAAAACTCTTTTATGTTCGATACTATTGATAACTTTCAACAATTTTTCATTAGAATATTGCAGTAATTCATCTTTAGGGTAGTTACAAAACTTGTTTAAGAAAGTGATGATGTTTTGTCTTTCAATACCAACAATACCCACCAAGAAATTCTTATAAGTATCACCATGAACAAAGAATTGGGATAAAATTGATTTATTTGATTGATAATTGTTTTCAATTTTTTCTGGTGAAATATATTCTCCTTGAGCCAATTTAAAGAAATTCTTAACTCTATCAATGATGTAAATTCTACCGGTTGTTTTATCAATTCTAGCTACATCACCAGTATAGAACCAACCATTAGAGTCAATTGCCTTTTTGGTTTCTTCAGGGTTTTTATAATAATGATGGATGTTTTGGTATCCTCTAACACATAATTCACCTCTTGGTCCATCAGGATCATTAACACTGTAACCCATCTCGGGAATTTCTCTTATTCTAACTTCAGTGTTAACTGCTGTAACACCACAATCACCCGGTTTAGAATCATAAACTGGTGATAAACAAAATCCAGCAAATGTCTCAGTTAAACCATAACCTTGAACCAAGCCAAAACCCAAGGCGGCTTTTAAGAATCTAACAGTTTCGGCATCAATAGGAGCTGAACCAGTAATAGTATATTCGATATTATCAAAGCCAAAATTTTGCCTAATTTTTTTTATAATGAGATTATCATAAATTTTATGACTTCCTTCATTACCATCATTTAAACTTTGATAATACATTTTGGTATCAAAAGCTCTTTTAAATAATGATCTTTTAAAGTCAGAAAGCTCAGGATTATCAATAGTGGCATTTTTAATAGCCGCTTCAAACTTATTATAAACTCTTGGAACTAAAGAAATTCTTGAAGGTTTATACAACTTTAAATCTTCAATTAAAGTTTCAGGGCTATAATTCAATTGGGGGAAACCTAATCTTGAACCACAAGCGATTGAAAATAAAGCAGTTTCTCTTTCGAAAATATGAGTCAATGGTAAAAAAGCTAAGGGCTTTTTGGAGTTGGGAAGTGTTGAAGCCACAAATGTCATGGAAGAAGCAGCTGCACCTTGAGTCAAACACACACCTTTGGGATCGGATCCTGAAGTACCCGAAGTGAAACTAATGGTGTATAAGGTTTCCTCTGATGGAGGTAAATTATCTACTGGGAAAATTTCACCAATTTTCATGATTTGAAAGATATCATGAAGAACAATGTTATTCTTGAAAGCCCGTTGCTTTAAACTTTCATCATATTCAAACAATGGATCCATAGAAATAATGGAAATAAAGTGACCCAATTTTTCAGGATTGGATTGTTTCAAATCAATCAATAATCCAATATTCTTCTTGGAAGCAATAACCACAGGAGCTTCAGTTAAGTTCAAAATAAATAACGAACTTTCAGGTCCTAAAGTATCATACAAAGCAGTGTTACTGATAGAGTAACTACTACAAGCCATATCTGACAATAACCATTCATATCTGTTACTAGAATGTAAAGCAACAATGAAAGAATGATCATAAGGGGTATAAGTTTTATAATCACGAATATGATTATCAATCTTTTTGTGGGATTCATATTTGTCCGATTGTTTAAACCGGCAGTTTTGCAAATGATAAAGAATACCAGAACTCAAGTTATCCTTCATCTTCCCGATTTCCCCATATGTGATATCAACAAATCTAGGTTCTGAAGTCTCCAGGTCATAATTGTAAGGTCTATAACTGAATCCTGGTTGATCTGGGATTGAGTTGACGACATTCTGTACGAAACCATGAACTGTCTTCAATTCAGGAAGTAAATATCCCTTTAATTTTTTAGCGGCAAACTTGTTTCTGTATACTGCGGAGTATCCTGATTCTTCAGTGTCTTTCAATGGAACACTAATGTTACCCTGTTCTGAAGGTAAAGGTAAACAGGATTTAGCTAATTCAAAAAATCCCAATCCTTTGGAACTTTCCAATAAATAATCAGAGTCTTCAGACGCAAGCATTATAAACTACTAAGATAAAATGTCTGAATAAAAAAGTTATAATAAAAGGTGGAATTACAGGGAGCGAATTGTGATCCAATCATTTTCGTTTACCCCACACGAAACGGGATCCGGAAATGTGCAGTAATAAATGTAATCATTCGGATATATGAATAGTGCTTAGAGTAGAGAGTAATGTGTAGAGTATAATATTGATTTTAATATATTACAGCTTAATATATTATAGCTTAATATATTATAGCTTAATATATATATATATGACTTGTAAGATACATGTTGCATGTGTTTATTTACATATAAGTACTTCGCAGGAAATCATTACTAGAGACTCATCATAAATAGAAATCCCATAAAAAATATTACTTTATTAGAACCTTAAAACAATCTTAGAAAAATCTCAGACTAAAAACAGAATAATCAATTTTATGCATTGACAATTCTATCATCTCAAGTTTATCCTTGTGAAGGTCTTCATTTCTGTTAGCCACATAACTCATTAATTCATCATTATTGTTGATCTTTTTATAAGTATGAAGACTACCAGAAAAATCACCAAAAGCTCTAAGAATTAAACTCCAATCCCAAGCTTGAATATCATTATATGATCTTTCTGGTCCCTCAATCACTCTTTCTATGGTATAACCTTCATTATTCATTAAGAAAATCTGGGGAAGGGTCACTTTGTTTCTCAAATACGTGGAAAATTCTTGAATAGACATTTGTGCTGAACCATCTCCTTCAAATAGAAGTACTCTTCTATTGGTGACATTTAAATCTTTTAAGGCCATAGATACACCCAATGTAGCAGGAAGAGCATATCCTATCGAGGCATAATAGGAATCATAAATAGCCTCAACCCCAGGTTTAAATGGCATTATTCCAAGGTCAAAGGCAAAGGATGATACCTCCGATACAATAATGTCATTTGGTTCCATATATGAAGTAACAAAGTCATATAATTGACGCTGGGAAATTCTTTCTGGACCAACAGGGAAGTTTGCTCTTTTAGGCTCAAGGGTTAACTTTTTGAATTCATCAACATTATTGGTTTGTTTCAATTTGTTCACATCTAATTTTTCAGCAATACTGTTGAATAAATCATTTTGGGAGAATAATCTTTTGTTAGACTTTTGTCCTTTAATGTGGAAATAGTCATCATTAATTCTGACATAATCTGGATTTATTTCAACATAATTTTTAATACAAGTCAAATCAAATCCATATCTTCCATTAGTTTCGAAATTGGTAAACCCAGCAATTATCAATAGATCACATTCTTTTTCATTTAATGTTTTTAATCCTTTAGGACTTGGATAGACACTAATGAAATTGTCACTAGTTTCATCAATAAATTTACTTAATAAACTATTGTATAATCTAATAAATTTATTTTCAGAAACTTTATCAAGAATCTTATTAAATCCATCTTGAGAAAAGAATTTACGAATCAAATCATCAGCCATTATAGATGGACATTCGGATTCATAAATCATACTAACAATTTTATCCGATAATCTATTTAAGCTTTCAGCAGCTTCAGCAGAAGATGGATTAAATTGAGTAACAGAAAATGGTTGTTGTTCTAATCTATCAATTGGAACTTTTACGTCAACCAAATCTGGTGGTACAAATAAGTAAGCGGGTCTAGATTCAGTTAACACTGCAGTTAAGACATTATCGATTTTATCAAAAATGGTTTCATTAAACATATCTTCTCTGTACAAGGTTTCACTGCACATAGAAATAGGACTTGACATATCGCTAAAACTATCATGGTTAGGGGCTTGTAAAGGATTTTTATTTTGGATTAAATGATGATAGTTTCTAATACTTTCAGGTCCACTTTGGTCAGAATGTTTTCTTTGACTATCAGCAGTAGCTCCAACAAGATGTAAAATTGGAACAAATTTAGAATAAGCAGCAGCAACCCCATTAATAGCCGATAATTCTCCTACACCCAATGTAGTTATTAACACCGAGAATGATTGTAAGATTCTAGCATATCCATCACTAGCATATGCAGCATTTAGTTCATTACAACATCCAATAAATTTAACTCCTTGTTCAGTGATTGAATCTTGATATAAATGTTCTAAGAATTTTAAATTATAATCTCCTGGTACACCAAAGATTGATTTTAACTTTGGGTTAGCTTGCAAAATTCTTAAAAAAATATATTCACCTAATGGTAAGCTTGGTCTACTTTGAGTCATTATTGTCTTTATGGATACAGAATAAAAAAATGACAGTAAATATGTTCTTTTTTATACTTGACTCGGTTAATCACGGTAAAGTTCGGGGATCGGATCGAGAACGATCCTTTTTGCAGCCTTTGGCACCATTTAAACACCATTAAAAAGCCACAAAAAAAGCCCAAAAATTCTAGAACACTGCTAATCCTCCATTGAGCATCACATACTTACTTTATATCCTTCATCTCTTCCTTTATCTTCGACCCTCAACACCATTGAAAAAACACTTACCATCAAAGCTTCACTTATCCCGATATTGTGCGGCGCGATAGACTCTCTCAACCACTTGCGGCGGTAGGCTTCCGATGCTAACCGCGTTTATCCACTGGTAATAACTTTCTTGTACATCAATTCTCTCATAATGAACGGCACTATGTTGCTGCCCGAATTGCCAATTAAAGTCATTTACCTTTGCCGAAGAGGAGATCTTGACATTTTCACAATGTTCCATAACTATCTCATTTTGTATCGGAGTTATCACAATACAATTATTAAGTGAATGTAATCTTAATTGGTGACAATCAACAAGTAATACACAGTTTTGTAGATTATTGGCATAAATGGTGCCGTGTATTTGTAACTTGATAATGGAATTAGATCCTTTGTTGATGTTTATGGAATGATTTTGATAGTGGTTTATGAGTATTGATTCACTGAAGTCTTTGATTATTAAATGATTGTTTTTGTTTTGGTAGTGATTAGATAAATCAGGCTTCATTCTATGGATTCCAGAAACACAATCATTATTGATTTCTAGAGAAAAGTGAGAATCTGATGCCAGACTATGTTGATGTGATACTGCATTAGACTGATTGATCTCCTTGTGAATAGGCTCTATTGGCTCACCTTGGAATCTAAATGGAGTAATACTAAGCATTGATCTCTTTCCTTCTAAAAGTTTATTCAAAGAGTCTAATATTTCTAGATTCCTTTTTTTGGTATAGTTAGTCATATCAGACAGTGACGATTGTAAGCGCTCATTAAATTGATACAATTGATTCTTCATATTCAATAGTTCATCTACCGTTTTGCTTTCAACGATTCCATGTTGTATTTCTAAGTTGTTAGTGACGATTCTTTATTTTTATTTACCTGCATGAAAATTACTTACTTTTAATTTGGATATCTGTATCCATTATGGTGATTAATTGAGCTTTGGTAAAAAAAGTGAGAATATCATAATTTTTCACCAGTTAAATTGTATTGATTTATTTTGTATTGATTTAAAGATATTTGTTAACTTTACTGTTACATATCTAGATACATATATTACTCAAGTCGTAATTTCTATTTGATAATCCTTAAATCTCAATAGTCAATATTTCCTATTTCTTACCATTTCATGTTTTCTATTAACTAAATAAATATAAAATATAATTATTACTATTATTATTGTAAGTATTATGCATCGGAAATAAAAGTTCTACCAACCAATTGATCAGCAATTTCTCTAATCTTCTCCCAGGAGATCTTCTTTGGCATTCTCTTGCCCAATTCAGTTTCAAAATCATATAATTGTCTTATAGAAGTAAATTTAAGATGGGATGATTTAACTCCCAAAACAGCAGCTGTATGAGATACTTCTTCATTATCTTCATCATAATCAAGATCCAATTTAACCTTGTTGACGGTTTCAAATGAATCTTCAATGAATTGTACTGCTTTAATGGCAAATCTAGCAGCCCTGGTTCTATCAATAGGTGATGGTAATCCACCTTGTTGAACATGTCCAGGAACAGCAGTCTTAGTATCAAATTCACCATTAGATTCTTCAGTCAATATTTCTGCCAATACTGAGGTGGATAAAACTTTTGAAGCATTTGCACTCTTTAATATTAATTTACCTGATTTACTTAATCCTTTTTCAATGCAAAATGATTCTTTTAAACTTCTGATATCAGATTCCAATTGTTTTAATGAAATCCCTTCTTCTGGTACATAAGATGCTTGAGCACCAGTGGCTAAAGCAGCAAATGTAGCAATATATCCTGAATTGCCCCCTTGAACTTCTATGACAAAAGTTCTGTCTCTAGTAGCAGATGCTGATTGTTTCACCACATCACAATATTCAGTCAATGAATTTAAACAAGTATCAGAACCCAAAGAATATTCTGTTCCGGGAACATTATTAGAAATTGTAGCAGGAACTAAAACCATAGGCATTCTGAATGCAGGATAAATCGATCTTGCCTTTTGTAATTCATTTAAAGATACAAATGCTTCGAAACCTCCAACAATAATTAAACCATCAAACTGATATTTTTCAAAGTAATAAGAAATCATTCCCAAATCAGTTTCACTTGGAGTAGCTCTATTAGTACCTATTTCTGAACCTCCAACAGAAGCCCACCCTTCAATTTCTAACCAATCAAGCAGTCTTACTGATTCATGTCTAGCTAAACCAGAAAATCCATTATGAATAGCATATGGGGTATGTCCTCTAGACATACAATAAGTAGCCATAGAATAAACAGCACTATTCATACCACCAGCAGGTGCACCAACAGTTATAATGGCTATCTTCTTTCTCTTTTCAACTGGTAATGTAGGATCATTATGATTAGCTGAATTCATAGCAATAAAGTTATTTAAATGTTCTACAAATTCAGAATCTCTCAATGACATGGCTTTTTCAAAATCCTTATTATTAATTGCAGTGGCCACAGATTTAGTGATTTTAACTGCTTCAACCAATGATTTTCTTACAATTTTATTTTCTTCAATAGCAATTAAAGGTGAAGGAGTATCAGGACTACAAGCCAAAACAGCTTCCACGGCATCAACACCTTGTAAAGTAGCAAGGATACGATCATAAGCTACAGCAGTCCCTCCTCTTTGGACATGACCTAAAGTAGTAACTCTAGTATCTAATCCTAATTCTTTAACTAATACATCTTTAACTTCAGTACATGAAATAGGATCCAAATCATTCGTTATAGCCCCTTCAGCAACAATAACTATAGTCTTTCTTTTACCTTTAGCTCTATGTTTAGATACAATATTACACATTTGTTTTTGCCAATCTTTAGTAGAAGCAGGTTTTTCAGGAATTAAAATATAATCAGCCGAGGTAGCAATTCCAGCCATTAAAGCTAACCAACCACAATGTCTTCCCATAACTTCAACCACAAAAGCTCTTGAATGAGAATTAGCAGTGGCATCAATATAATCAATAGCTTGACAAATTCTAGCTAATGAAGAGTAACAACCAATAGTAGCATCAGTAGTTGCCATATCATTATCAATTGAACCTACAGTACCACAAATGTTTAAGTGTTTATGAACTTCGTATTGTTCTTTAGTAATTTGATTGGTATCAGCAAGTTCTTTAATTAAAGAAGGCCATTCAGATCTAAATAAATCAGCACCAGTTAATGAACCATCACCACCACATACAATCAAAGCATCAATACCAGCTTCAATCATATGTTTACAACCTTTTAATCTTCCAGGTCTTTCTTTAAATTCCATACATCTAGCAGTACCAATGTTAGTACCACCATCACTTAAATAACCTCTAATATCTTGCCATTGCATTTCTTTAATGTATTCGGGACCACCTCTAACTAACCCTTCATAACCTTCCATTACGGCAAAAGCTTTACAACCTCTGAATATGGCAGCTCTGATAACAGCTCTTACATTGGCATTCATACCAGGAGCATCACCACCTGAAGTCATAACAGCAATATTTCTTCTTTTAGGAGTGCCCAGTTGCGATGAAAGTTTAACATCAACAGCAGATTCTGAATGACTAATAGGTTTGTTTTCTTGAGGATTTAATTTCACTATTGGTGGCAGAGTTGTAATAGGATTAGTATCAGTAGTGAATCCTATTAAATTACCTAATGGATCAACAGTATGACATTCATTAGGGAATAAATCACTAGGAGTAATTTGCATAGGATAGTTAAATTTTTGTAAATTTAAAATCACATCATTCAACCTATTGGATTTTAACACATAAGAAGATTCAATTGATCTTATATCATTAGATTGTAATTTTTCAGTCAAAATTTTCTTTGTATGAGATACTTTATCAGTCGATAAGTTATCATCAACCACTAACTTAATGGTAAACTTATCATTATCAGTGATTAAATAATGAGATCCATTGTTTTCATCACCACAATGTTTAAGTCCAACCACTTGAGTGTAAAAATCAATTGCTTCGGATAATTGTTCCTTTGATGAACTAAAACAGACGCATGAGGTACCATTAATTAAGGGGACTGTCATTATAATAACGTTTTCTCAACACAAGTTTTGTATAAACAAAAATAAATAAAAAAAAAACACCACCAGAAAGCAAAGGAGATTCAGTAAATATGTCAAAGAATTGTTATATGTTAAGAGAAAATTCAAATAGAGCAATTCCGGTTAATATATAATTTTTTTTTTCTTCCCTTTTTTTGGTAATTTATAACGTCATAAATCATCTCATAAAAACTCCGGAATACAGTTGTGCGAGTGCTAATTCTGTTAAATGACATAATATATGACGAAATAGAGAACGAAGAACAAATGAAGTAAAAAGAGTAAAATGATTCTGGACAAGAAAATTGTTCCAGTGTAGAATACTGTAGAATACTGAATGGGTATAGAAATTATGAACCTAAAAGCATAAAATTTGACTTTTATTTATACTGTCTATGTGAATGATAATCTCACTATAATAATAGTTTGCTGCTTCTTGTGTTAGTGTTGTTGCACTGTTTTGGCACAGCTAGTACGGAGGTATGACACTTACGAAGGTATAAAGCGCGGCTTTGGTACTAATCTCGGTCAGAGCGTTTTATTTGTACCACCGCTAATACCGTCTCTAGTGCAAATGGCAGTGGTAATTCACAGACCGAGAGCGAAAATTTTTTTTCCTTTTTTTTTTTTTCTCGCTCTCACAGTACGCTTTTCATCATTTGAAAAAGTCATTAGTTCGACAAAGTTAATCATGTCAGAGGCCTCAAACACTCAAGTTCCATTAGAAAATATCTCTAAATTAAGTGTTCCAGCATTACCACATGCTACCAACACCGAAGAAAGATCTAATGGATTCTGGTCATCCAATCCAGTCTTTTCTTATTTAAATGACGTTTATCTCAGTGTATCTCAACATAGAAAATCATTAGATTTAGTCAATCCTGGATCTATCGAAAACATAAATAAAGAAGTTAGTCGTGATGTCTTCTTAAGTCAATACTTCTTCACCGGGTTAAGAGCCGATTTAAACAAAGCCTTTTCTTTAGTTCCTGCTTTCCAAACTTCCCACACTTTGTCCATTGGTTCCAATGTCTTACCACCTTATGCTTTTTCAGCTTTATACTTTGGTGATAAATGTTTCTTACAAGGTAATGTTGATAATGATTTATCCTTCTCCGGTCGTATTAATTACGGTTGGGATTCTCATAATATCTCCAAAGTGACCTTACAATTAGCTAACAGTCAACCAGCCATGGTTCAATTAGAACAAGATTATCAAGGTTCTGATTTCTCCGTTAACTTGAAATCATTAAATCCTTCTTACTTAAATGGTGGTTTCACTGGATTAGGTGTTGCTTCCTTATTACAATCATTAACTTCTAGATTAGCCGTTGGTCTTGAAGCTACTTATACTAGACAAGCTAGTTCTGTTCCTCCAGAATCAGCCATCTCTTATTATGCCAGATACAATGCTGGTAATTGGATTCTTTCCGGTCAATTATTAGCTCAAGGTGCTTTAATTGCTAGTTTCTGGAGAAAAGTCACCGATAAGGTCGAAGCTGGTGTTGAAACTCAAATTGCTGCTTCTATGAGACCAGTCACTGACAACTTAATGGGTGGTCCAATTGGGTTTGAACCAGTTGTTGAAGGTCAAACTTCAGTTGGTGCTAAATACGAATACAGACAATCCATTTTCAGAGGTCAAATAGATTCCGCTGGTAAAGTTGGTGTTTTCATGGAAAAGAGAGTTTTACCAACCGTTTCATTATTATTCTCTGGTGAAATCGACCATGCTAAGAATGCTTCCAAATTGGGTCTTGGATTACAATTTGAATCCGCTGGTGATGAAAAAATTATGATGATGCAACAAGGTTTACTTGATATGAATGGTAACCCTGTTCCAGGAGCTCCTATTTCTTAAACATGATTGTTAATTATTTTATTTAGACCCAATTTTCATTGTATATATGCGATCTTTTTTTTTCCCTATATCTTCTTATGAAGATATCTACAACTGTATATACTTTTAAGTATATTCATCAATAAATAAATTAAAATTTTTACCTATATTACAATTATCGTTACCAACCAAAGAGCCTAGAGGCAAATCCTCTTTGTTGTGGTGGTCTTGAGGATGACATAGGAGATGGTTGTGGATTCTGACGAGGAATCAGTGATGCTCTGCTTCTACTGGTATATGACTTATTTTGAACGGTTGTGTTCACTTCATTAGCCCGATTTGAACTTATCATATTATAGACATCATTAGAATCGAGATGAAGATTAGTTTTGGATTTGGAAGAGGTCATTTTGCTTTTGTTATTACTGAATGAATAGTCACTTTTGGGAACCTGTTTCAGTTTATTTGACGTTGAACTCATGTTATTTGAATCATATGTCTTTGACTGTTGGATAGTAGGTAAACGAGAAAGTGATCTCATTGATCTTATATCATCATTTCTATCACGTCCCACTGGCATCAGGGATAAGTTTCTTTGAGCTATTGATTTATAGATTTGTTTATAAGTGGAATTTAATTCCGAATTTTTCAAGTCATTTTGACTACTAGCCAAACTATAAGAAGATCTAGAATGTGGAGGCATTGTTCGATTTTGGGTTTTCGGATTTATTGTAGGATCCATCCAATTAGATTCTGAAGCATAAAGACCACTTTGGGATGATCTTCGTGACGTTGTGTTATGGTTTTTATTATATTCTGATAATGACGTAAAGGGGAATGGATCATCATCCAAAGTATCGTTATTATATGAATCATTCTGTGGTAATATATGTTCTTGTCTATTATACACAGGTTGATTGACAAATGATGAACTTCTAGATATAGGTCTTGAAGGGCCTCTAGAATAACTGAAAGATTTACTTATGGAAATGTTTTCTTCATATTCGTCTAATAATGAATCCATTGACGAGTCTGATTTTTCATCAAATTGTCGATTATTGTATTTCTTTTTGGGAGATTGTTGATAAGGATTTGAGTATTTTGATGGAACTTTAGGCTTTTGGAAATTATTATAATGTAGTCTTGAAGAAGGACTTTGAGGAGGGTTATTAATTTCTAAACTTGCTAAAGCACTGGATAAAGAGTTGTTGGAATTGTCTTTAGGTATTATGGGATTATTAAGTGCTGGAGGAGGTAATGGAGGATCCAATTGAAAGTCATTGACAATCGCTTGATTATTACTGGGAGAAAGTGGAGCCGAAGGTGGAGAATCGGGAATGTTATTAGAAATTTGTGCCATATCAAAACCCATGGCATTATTTCCCATAAATTTAGTTGATCCCATACTATGATTATCAGATAAACCGGTGGCTTGAGATTTCTTATCAGAATTAACAAATAAATTTCTATATCTAATGACTCCTTCAAGTGCACTTTCAAGTTTTTCAATGGTATCAGGATTCTCGGTATTAATGAAGATTTTCCAATATCTTTCAGGATTTACCAATGGAAGTATGAATTGATTTAGATTTATTCTTAAGATTTTGAGTTTGGGTAATAAAGGATAAATAAATGATGGTCCACATGATAAGTAAGAAACATCACCATTATGTAATTGAAAGATTTCAAATTCACCATGTCCCAAAAGTCTCCCCAGAGACAGATTATCCTCGGAATTATTTATATCATCATCAAAAACCAAGATTTTAGAACTTTTGAATTTGAACAAGGTTGTTTTTTCATCAACATGGATTTTGGGTTTGTCATAAAGTTCATTAGATATTCCAACACTTGAATTAGAAGCCTTTGATTTTAAACTTCCTCTTACTTCATTTATTATGGACCCAGAATCAATTTGATCATCACTTTTTCTGTATCTCATTATTGTTTGTTTTCTAGGGCTCAAGGGACCCTTGGGACTAATTTCAAAATTGTCAATCATTTCTTCTGGAGGTTTGACTTGTTCTTGTTCTGGAGATTTTAAATTGTCAGCAATTTCAAATTGTGCTGGTGATTTATGAAGGTTAGGACTAATTCCCTGTTGATCATCAGAGTCCTGCTGAAGCAGCACAGGAAATGAAGGTCCTTGAGACGGAAGTAAACCAGGCTTATGCAATTCTGGTGACTGTGTAATATTATGTTGTCTCAGTGACTCCTCTGGTTGAGGTAAAACTTGGGGAGACTGTGATTTTTGCAGTTGTTTATCAGTCACTGGATTCTGGTTAACGGTATGAGATTTCTGGTTTAATGTCTTTGGTTTTTTTGTCCGCTTCTTCTTTTTCTTATTCCACAGTTTACTGGGGTTTTCTTGGTGTTTTGAAACTGGTTTCTGACCATTGAACTGAGTATCACTCATAGTTAGAGTGAAAAAGAATGGAGTGTTTACTTCGCGATAGTGGAGAGAATAATTGTGATTTTGTTACAGAAATTTTGTTAGAGAAATTTTAAAAATGTAGTTCACGTTTCAAATATAGTACTCTATTAATACACAATCAATGCAAGGGAGCAGAGCTGAACTAGTTTTGGCCAAGAACATGACCTTCACCTCTAAAGCCAGCATGGCTACCGGAATCTACAGAAGAAGTGGTGGCATTAGCACCTTCAATGTCAACCCCAAATATAGGCGTGTAGCTAACTGATCTCAAATTTATGGCCTCCTCTTCAGGAATATAGTTGACAATTCCATCTAATAATTTAATCAATGAAGTCAATTTTGATTCAATAAACACAATGGCTTTCAGGGGAGGATATAACACATTTAAGTACCCCATTGCTAACAAATAACCAGTGGAAATCCCAGCTAAATGACCAAAAAAGGAAGATCCTGGGAACAATATTAAACAAAGAATCAATGATACAAATGGAAGATACTTTGTCTGAAGAACCAAGTTTCTTCCATTGTATTGATATTGATATAAAATAGGTTTGAATTCATGTTCTTTGAAGGCATAGTAACTCATAAACAGGAATACTATTCCTGATAATCCAATAACATAAGTATGTCTATATAAGAATAACCCCACTATACAATACTGTAACCCAGCCACCACAGTTAAAAGATTAAGAGTAACCCCAGTATATACCGTACCGTGAGATTTCTCAAAATGATTTAACGGTGATACCAAAGACACAATATTAAAAATCCAATGGAATATATTTTGATGATAAAGTGGATAAAATGATAATTTATTAAGTTCAAATTTAAATGGAGCTAATGGATATAATCCAAACACATGACTCAATTTTCCTCCACTTATTCCATCAATTATAAGCAATAAAAGGGTGAATGGAACCAACCCTGTGGTCAAAGCAGACATCAGTGAAAGTTGACCATTTAGTGGTGAAATTCTATTAAAATCCATAATTTTATGTATATAGACTTTTGAAAGAAAACATTTTTAATCGCAGACGTCAACGCGGTATTTATAGGATTTTTTTTTTTTTTTTTTTTTTTTTTTTTTTTTTTTTTTTTTTTTTTTTTTCAGGTACCTTATTAAACAGGCAGTGTCATTTATATCTAATTTTACACCGTTTCTCGTTTCATTATTAAGTATTTATTGTTAATTATATATACATGATACAATTGTGAAACTTTTAATTGTAGACCTTTTAATCGTGGAACTTTTTCTCTACATTGTCTTTAAAATCATTCAATAATTGTAGTTTTTTCTTATTATTGGCCTCCAATAGTTCAATCCTTTCCTTTCTAAAATCAGTGGTTTGTGTTATCCCTTCAATCTCTTTGAGATATTTCTTAAGATAGTTGATCTTAAGCCGTATATTACCGGAATTATTGATGAAATCCTTAGCCAGGAGTTTCCCTGATTCTACTTCATGAAGGAGTCCAAATAGCTCAGGAATAATCTCTTGCTCACGAAGCTTATTTAAAGGGTCATATTCATTTTGGTCTACTTCCATGGGATCGGCCGAGTTATATTTCGATGTCAGTGTCAGTGCTGAAGGTGATCGTGACTGCATTATGTGTTTTTGGTTATTAAAATAAGATAAAGAAAATGATACTTCAAACTATGAAGTTGTGCGCATTTTGATAATCATTAAAATACTATATCACTGTATATTCAATGGATGCTATATTATCGTTAATTAGTACGTGTTTGCCATGCTTTCCTAGTTTATCAACACCTTATGTATCAATAAATAATAACAGATACAAAATAATTCGTCTTTTAGGTGAAGGTGGATATTCTTACGTGTACTTGGTGTCCCAGAAATCCACCACTGATGTTTTTTATGCTTTAAAAAGAATTAGATGTCCTTTTGGATCCAATGACGAAATATATAAAAATGCCATCAAGGAAATAAAGAATTACCATAGATTTAGTAATTCTAATACTCCTTATATTATTCAATCAATTGACGAATCAATTAATCAAGAAAAAGATGGTTCCAAGGCTATATGTATACTTTTGCCCTATTTTGAAAAATCATTACAAGATATTATTAATTATAACGTATTAAATAACCAGGTAATGGAAGAAGATGAAATATTGAATATTTTCATTGGTATCTGTAGAGGATTACAAATTATGCATAAATTTAAAAAGGTGACTCCTCCTCGGATTACCAATTCTACTGTTGAACTGGAAGAAGAAGCTGATCTATTATTACCCCCTGATAGTGATGATGAAGAATCAATGAGTACAAATAATGGCACAGAGTTACAAGAATTGACTCCTTTTGCTCACAGAGATATCAAACCTGCTAATGTAATGTTATCTGCTGAAGGATTACCGGTATTAGTAGACCTTGGTTCGTGTTCTAAAGCTAGGTTATCTATTAAAAGTCGTCAACAAGCATTAACGTTAACTGATTTTGCTCAAGAACATTGTACTTTACCTTATAGAGCACCAGAGTTAATTGATGTGGAAACTAATAGTGAAATCGATGAAAAGTCTGATATATGGTCTTTGGGTTGTTTACTCTTTGCCTGTTGTTTTGGTTTATCTCCTTTTGAAAAGTTGGAACTAGAACAAGGTGCTAATATAACCGTGGCTATATCTAGTGGTAAATATTCTATTCCCAATGATAGAAAAGACTATTCCGATGAATTAATTGACTTGATAGAGTCATGTTTAAAACTTAACCCTAAAGAAAGACCTGCTGTTGATGAGTTATTAGACACTACCTTAGAGCTCACCAGACGTCAATGAGAATGTGGGGAGGTTTATTTTTTGTTTTTCTTACTCCTTTATTATGTTGTACCATGTGATGTTTCAGGCGTTATCACCACGTCAGACACTCGCGATTTTTTTCTATTTGACAGCTAAAAGAACCTTAGTGTTTAACTAGTTTTTTTTTTGTTTTTTTTTTTTGTGTTGTTGTTTTTCATGATATAGTACAAAAACTGTTTCAATGACATTAACTAAATACCAAAGAGGAGATCTTATGGAAGGGTGGAATGACTGTCCGCCAGATATTATGAAGAGTTTGAACACCAGTACTAGTTCATTGAATTCCAATGGATCAAATAGTAACGAAAACGTAGATATTAATGGTGTTTTAGAAGAACTATTTAGTCAACCAAACAGTCTTTCACCACGATTATACGACAGTATTAAGGACAAATTGAAAAACAGTTCTTCAACCATGGAATTAAGTCATAAACAGTTCCTAGCTAATTTATTACAAGATATAAAGTATAAGGAAATTGGAGAATTAAGAACTCAAGTTATTGAATTCATGATGATTAATGATGGAGTTAGTTCATGGTGTATAGCATTAAAGAAATTTATTGAGAACATAAGCAAATGAAAAAAATGGAAGGGTTTATTTATATTATATATGATACATAAAATATATACGTCATTTGTGATAATAAAAGAAATTATATCAATCACATCTTCTTTCTCTTTCCCACTTGGGCTTGGAAACCGGTCTTAATAGAAGAGACGGATCTGGTAGAACCACAAGAATTACAACTCAAAAAGTGTAATCTATTAGCAGATTCTCTCTTTAATACAGTATTCATAGATTTACAAGTCATGCAAGTAACATATTCAATGATATATCTTCTTAAAATGGATTCCATTTGTTTTGGTTGAAATTTACCTCTTAAAACCAATCTCTTTTCACCATCGATAGATCCAGAGGTACCCAATTCAGCAAACAAATACTGTATTAAATGTTCTGGGTTTCTTTGTAAAACAGTAGCAATTTCTTGAACATTGGAGAATAATGTCTTTTTAGATCCTTCTCTTTGACACATGGGTGGAGGAATCCGGAATTTAGCCCCAGTTCTTGACCCGGCCAATTCTGGATTGTTAGTTTTCAATAAATCAAAGAAACGTGATAATAAATCTTCATATGGTAAGCCTCCTAATTCTTGATTACTTTTACTTACGCCTTCATCATTAGCTGAGGCTTCTTCTAGACCAGCTTTTTCTAACTGCTGTTCAAATTCACTAAGATCAGTTTTACCTGACTTCTTCTTTTTCTTTTTCAATGATAAATCACCAAATTGCCCGGTTAAATCTTCAGGTGCTGGAGATGACTCAGATTCACCACTTTCTTCGACTGGCTTCTTTGATTTCTTTTTCTTCTTTAATCCGGAAAACATATCATCTATATCATTACCAGCTGGTGCTGGGGATTCAGAACCAGATTCTTCTGGCTTCTTCGACTTCTTTTTCTTCTTCAAACTAGGATCGAAACCTAAATCACTCATACTAAAATGGGTTTAATGTTGAATAAATGGCCACACAGAATGAAAAAAAAAAAAAAAATGAAAAAGTGAGTGTGTGTGTACACGACCCTGAACTCAGACCTCGAAGGGAGATCACTAAAGAGAAGAAAGACAATTCTATTCTAATGATGTGTTGATTTAAAGTATGTAAAATCTATGATAATATACAGAGATTAGGAGATAGTTAATTTTTCCGTTTCAGTGTTCAAAGTGTTGTCGGATTGGTCTTTAGAAGTGGAGTTCGTAGTTTCTGTAGTTGCTGCTTTGGCTGCCAGTTTAGCTCTCTCATCAGCTTCCTTAGTTTCTTTACCAGGTTGATAAGTAATCTTTGATTCTTCTTCTCCTTCCTCAAATTTGAAATCACTCTCAACAGAATATTTCTTTAGAAACCATTGTTCTATTTCTGATTTGCTATTGTTTTCTGCTTCAAACATAGCGTCATGATTGATTTTGTTCTTTATAAACACATCAGCTTCATAATCATCAGCTAATAGTTTAACAATGTCTAGATGTCCATTATAAGCAGCCCAGTGTAATGGAGTATTACCGCTTTCATTTTGTTTATTTACAAGGGTTTTAGCGTCTTCCTTACTAACGATAGAAAGTAAATATTCCAACACTTGTTTGTGTCCATTAGCTGCTGCCATATGAATTGGTGTACTTAAGGTTATATCATCTTGAACTTTTACCAACAACAGAGGTGATATTTCATCGAATATTTCTTGTAAGTTTTTCAAATCCCCTTCTCTGGCGTCTAATATTAAACAATCCATTTCTTCTTGTGTAAGCTCAACTATTTCTGTTCCTGACATCTTTTAAAGTATTTTTAAAAAAAATTAATCGATGCTCTTCTCTTTAAAAAAAAAATGTCTTCAGATATATGTTGTGAGAATGCGAATTATAGATATTATAGTGATTTCTTACTAAGATCCTACTAAAAGAAATGGCTCCTAAAATAGAGGAGGTTAAAGAAAAACAACCTCCGATCAAACCCAATCCTTTTGCTGTAAATGAGAAAAAAACAACTATAAGAAGAGACCCAAAGGATCTTTATTCAACAAAGGAACTAAGAAAAGGTCTCCATACTCCAGAATATAATAGAGGTTCTCCTTTGGATAAGGTATTTCTTGATCTAGAGAAGAAAATAGATGGTGATCTAGATGAATTGTCTTTGGATGTGTTGTCGGATAGGATTTTATCAACCCCTATTGAAGATGTGTTTGAAAGAAGGTATAATCTAGTAGACGCTTTGTTGAAATATTTAATAGACATTCAAGACTGTTCAATGACGGAAACCCCAAATAAAGACTTAATTAGTATTTCTTTACATGATATTAAGACTTTCAGTAAGCTAATCAATATAATAATTATTCACGGTATTTACCCAGCGATAAATACCTTCAAAATTGGTATACCAATAGCTAAAAGAAGATTGAATGAATTTTCCAAAACTAAAAAGCCAACGACTATTGACCAATTACCCCAAAATAATCACAAGACTTACATAAAGAAATTCGAAAATAATGAAAGACTTTTGGAGCTTGTTTACACAAAACTTAAGCAAGTCTTTTCTAAAGAATCTGATGCAAAAGATTTATTGATTAAAGGGACTGGTTATTCAGATTTTTTGACTGTAAGTTTAACCTTAATAACCTGTCCATATTTTGATAAAACCAAAAAGCCTTCTCTTTTAAAAGAGTTCAATGATTTTGTTATTAAATTGCCCAGCACTTATGAATTATTCCAAACTTATACTTTATATATGACTTCGCCATCTCCACCATTTTTCAAACTGTTTGTGCTTCATCAATTAGGGGAATTGCATTATAGTTCCCCCAAAGGTGATGGTCTTCTTAGTTTAATTGAATTTGTTTTGGGCTTAAGAGAAAATGAAGATATTAATGTCGAAAAATTTGATCATGTTGCAAATGTTGTCCTACTGAAACCTAAACATATAACTACAATCAATTATTTCTCTAAAATTGGTAAGGATATGTTTGATTTATTAGCTAATATTAACAGACCTCATATTACTAGTTGTGTTGGTCATATATTAGAGAGATTATGGTTAAAAAACAAGCTTGTGACTCAAGATTTTTTCTTTAAAATTATTTGGAATAATCTAAATCCTTCAAATACTTCAAATGATGATTATTTGGTTTCAGAGAAAAATTTCAACGACACAATAAATGTATTAATTTCATTACAAAATAAAGGGTTATCTCCAGATTTGACCCAATTTTTATTCAAACCAATTCTCCTTTCTTTATGGGGTTATTATCTCTTTTTGTTGAAGACCGGAAAGCCTTACGATGTCATTCTTAATATAATTACCACCTATTTCATTACATTGAAGGATGTTGAAGATTTAGAGAATGACTTCTTTGGTTTGGATAAAATATCTAAAAGTCTTTTGTTTTCTAGTGATAGTTGGGAATATAATTATGGCCCAAATAATTTACCAATTATTATAAAGAAATCTGTCAACATTGAATCCTTAAAAGACGAAAAAATGAATACTTTTTTGAATGATCTAGATTCTGCTTGTAAAGCTTTCGTTACTTTATTAAAGGGTCTAGATGATACCTATGTCTTTGGAATTTTCAAAATAATTCTAAAAAGATGGTTAAAGTTGGGTCAAAATGAAAATGTTCTTGGAACAAATGAAGATGAAAATCCTCTTATTGTTTTGATTGATTTGAGATTGATAGAATCAATTGCAAATGATTTTAAAGAAGACATAGCCAAGACTCCCAATGATATGTTAATTATTGCAGAAGAATTCTTATCTTCAAGCAACTTCACCATTATTAAAAAAGATTCTGATGATGAAGATTCTGATGATGAAGATGACTTTGACAGTAGTACTAATGAAGAGGTGTTCCCAATATTGTTAGAATTGGTTTCTGCTATAATGGAAGAAGCACAGGAATCTGCGGTAGATATAAAGACCAAAGATTTACTGGCTTCAATTATTAAGCACCTTAAAAGAATAGGAAGGGAACATTCACATCCAATGGTTAAACGGAATAAGAATTCAATTGAATCATTAATCAATAGAATTGAATCCGTAGTATCAGGGGAAACTAAAGAAGTATCAACTAAATCCATTCAAAGAAAGAACTTATCAAATATTATTACTAACTTGAATGATCCCTTAGTTCCTATTAGAGCCCATGGTTTATATTTGTTGAGGCAAATGATTGAAGAAAAATCAGAAGTTCTATCTCTTGATTTTGCCATTAATTTACATTTGATGCAATTGAAAGATGAAGATCCTTTTATATTTTTAAACGTTATCAAAGGTTTGGAAAGTCTAATCGATTTTAGCACTAAAGATGTAATACCTATTTTATTAAAGATCTATACAAATGAAGACAAAAACACAAATATAGATGAACGTTTAAAGATTGGTGAAGTTCTTTTAAGGTTTATAAGACAAGCCGAAGGAATAATAACTAGTGCTTTCGAAGCTACTGTTAATGGAACACTTGTCATGATAAGACGTTATCCTGATCCTGATAAAAATCAAGATGATAGAATTAGAATGTCTTCGATGTCATTGTTAGGTGAATGTTGTAAAGTCAATCCATTAGGAATTTCAACAAAATTGACTGATGTCTTGGATTGTGCCATGGGGATTTTACAGTTGGAGAAAGATCATGAAAAGGCCATTATGAGAAGATCAGCCGTAGTTTTAATTCATGATTTGGTAATTGGTACTTCTAATTCTTCAGAAGTACCTTTCCCAAATGAATACAAAGAAAAAGTGGTCTTTATATTGAAGTACATTTCAGAGACAGATAATGATGTTTTAACTAGAGAGCAAGCAATAACAGTTCTTGAAGATATAGACGAATTAACTAAGTTGGCATTTGAAGAGTTAAAGTATTAATTAATGTAAATGCATATAATGTAAATAGAAATTGTTCAAGTACAAATTTTTTACCATTTATTATGTATATATATAATAGAATTTATTTATACTATAAGACAAGCAAAAAAATCAAATTCATCTGATTATTTGATTTCATTTACCCCACTTAATCGACTTCTTCCATAGCAGATTCAGCTGGAGCAGAGGTGGTAGCAGTAGAAGTACCACCGACTTCAGCTTCAGCTTCTTCAGCTTCATCGATATTTAAACCTAAAGAAATTAATCTGTTAATTCTGGTAGCAAAAGAGCTTGGTTCTTCTAATGAGAAACCAGAAGTTAATAAAGCGGTTTCGAATAATAAAGTAGTCAAATCTTTGACAGTCTTATCTTCGGCACCATCGGATTCAACCTTTTTCTTTAATTCCTTGATAATAGAAGATCTTGGAGAAATTTCAAAAGTTTTCTTGGAAGACATGTAAGAAGACATGGAGGTGTCTCTTAAAGCTTGAGCTTTCATGATTCTTTCCATATTAGCAGACCAACCGAATTGACCAGTTCTGATAGCAGCTGGAGCATCAACTAATTTATGAGAAACAACAACTTTTTCAACTTGTTCCCCTAAGATTTCTTTTAAGGCCTTGGTTAAAGCTTCAAATTCAGTAACTTCTTTTTCTCTTTGAGCTTTTTCTTCTTCAGATTCTTCCAAGTCGAAATCTTTAGTGATATCAACTAATTTCTTGTCTTCGAATTCCTTTAATTGAGTCATGGCGTATTCATCAATTGGGTCAACTAAGAATAAGACTTCGAAATCTTTAGCTCTCAAAGCATCCAAGAATGGAGATTTTTCAACAGCTTTAATGGATTCACCAGTAATAAAGTAAATATTCTTTTGGTGTTCTGGCATTCTAGTGACATAATCAGTTAAAGAAGTTAATTCTTCAGTTGATTTAGTAGAATTGAATCTTAATAATTTAGATAAAGCTGGTCTGTTTTGTTGATCTTCATGAATACCTAATTTGATGTTCTTGGAGAAAGCACTGTAGAATTTTTCAAATTGCTCTTGGTCTTCAGCAATTTCATTGAAGGTTTCAATCAATTTCTTGACTATGTTCTTTTTGATAACCTTCAAGATTTTGTTTTGTTGTAAGACTTCTCTAGATAAGTTCAATGGTAAATCTTCTGAGTCAACAACCCCTTTAACAAAACTTAACCATTCTGGAATTAATTCTTCGGCATCATCAGTGATGAAAACACGTCTAACGTATAATTTGATGTTGTTCTTCTTTTTCTTAGATTCGAAAGCATCAAATGGTGGTCTCTTTGGAATAAATAAGATAGCTTTGAATTCTAATTGACCTTCAACGGAAAAGTGTTTAACAGCTAAAGGATCTTCCCAGTCATTAGAAATGGATTTGTAGAAAGCATTGTATTCTTCTTGAGTAACTTCAGATGGGTTTCTGGTCCATAAAGGTTTGGTTTTGTTTAATTCTTCAGTTTCAGTGACTTGTTCTTTAATCTTTTTCTTTTCTTCTTCGGTCTTTTTGTCATTTTCATCTTCGACTTCTTCTAATTTAGGTTTCTTGTCTTCACCTTCTTTTTCTTCTTCTTTCTTTTCTTCTTCAGGAGCATCTTTTTCGACTTCCTTGGTGACAACTAATTGAATTGGATAAGAAACGAATTCAGAGTGTCTCTTGACAACTTCTTTAATTCTCTTTTCTTCTAAGTATTCTAATTGGTCATCCTTTAAGAATAATCTAATGATGGTACCTCTAGAAATCTTTTCATTAGAATCATCTAAAGTGACGGTAAATTTACCACCAGCGTTGGATTCCCAAATGTATTGTTCATCATCATTGTTTTTAGTAATGACTTGAACATGGTCAGCAACCAAAAATAAGGAGTAGAAACCAACACCGAATTGACCAATCATGGTAACATCAGCACCAGCTGATAAAGCTTCCATAAAAGCTTTAGTACCAGATTTAGCAATAGTACCTAAATTGTTGATTAAACCAGACTTGGTTAAACCAATACCGGAATCTCTGATTTCCAAAACTTTTTCTTCTGGTCTTGGAGTAATTCTAATGAATAAATCAGGTTCGGATTGTAATTTGGAAGGATCAGATAAAGCTTCATATCTAATTTTATCCAAAGCATCAGAAGCATTTGAAATCAATTCTCTTAAAAACACTTCTTTGTTTGAATAAACAGTGTTAATGATCAAAGACATTAACTGAGTGATCTCAGCCGTGAACTCATGGGTTTCGCTTTTACCAGACATCTTTAATTAAAGGTTTTAATAAAACTCAGTGATGGTAATATAAAATTTGGGGAGGTTACCGCTTTTATATTGAATTTTTCAAAAGTTGCAAATTCGTCGAGAGAATTTTCTTTCCACTTCTATTGTTGCACACACGACGTCAATTTACAAAGAATGTTCTATGAGAGAAGCCTGCGACCAAATTGCTGCAACTAAGGAAGGAGAGGCTAGGACCAATTTGGCATATGGCTGAGAAAAGCCTACCAGCTTAAGTAGTTAATATTACAGGTATATATAATATATAATATATGATATATAATATATAATATATAATCTATAGTACAAGTTGATCCGATTCTATACCACAGTCTATACACCGCTTTGTGACGAATTTCATGCCTTCGGATTCATACGTAGATCTATCAACCCAATCATGAGTATGTTGATCATCATTAATTGAAGACCCTCTAATTTTCCGACTAAATTCCTCAGCTCTAGTTTTTCGTCTCATTACTTTTAATTTATCTTTATACTTTTTATCTTTACGTTTAATTCTCATTTCTTCCCTTTTTTCCCATTCTTTATCTAAACCTTCTAAGGACCCCCATTTTTTAGCAGCAAACTCTTCCACTTGAAACCGTAAAAACAATTGCATTCTACTGTAGCCATGAGGATTGGGTTTATCTAGTCTAGGTAATAAACTCTCATCTTTTAATTCAGGTTCTGTTAATAAATAGTCTTCTTTACACTCAGTTTTGGTTAATAGAGAGTATTTATCAGGATTTTGTTTTGCACATTTCCGACACACTTTTACTTGAAAGTTGTTCATGAAAGTAGGATCTACTTCAAGTGATCCACATTCAATACATTTAGGGGCCTGTGATATATCTATAGGTGGAGGTAATTCTCTGATGATATGTTCTTGATTTTGTTTTTCTTTCCAGTTATTTAAAGCATCACTATCAGCCATATCATTAAGAACATTCTCTTCATTCATAAATCCTCCATGACTATCCTTCATGGTGGAGAAATCATATTCAATATAATCACTTTTTTTAATTGACGGAAGTTCTTTTGTCTGTCTATTATTGACATTGTTGTTATTACTATCTTTGCTCTTACTATCCTGTCTGGGTACTTGTATTATCTCAGGCTTAGTAATTGTGGCGTCTCGATTGTTCTGATCTAATTCCTGTCGTATTTTCAACGCCTTCTGTCTATTTTCATCAATCTTTCTTAATTGTTCTTGAGAGAGCTTTGGTCTTTTTATCTCTGGTGCATTATCTATAGGTGGAGCTCTTGATTCTTGATTAGTGATAGTATTGTCTTTGGTGGTATTGTCTTTGCTATCAGTCGTTACGCGGATAGAACTATCTACCAGTGATACACTTTCCTTTAGCCCTTTCTTCTGTAATCGTTCCAAGGCTTTCTTTCTATTGGACTCCTGTTTCTAGTGTTAGTAAATACTATACTATCTCCTTTGCTACATATACATACGATTCGCCTCCGTTGTTCATCCGTTAGTGTTCCTTTAACAAATGACATTCTTAATGAGAATTGTGTGATGCGTGAAAAAATCCTTTAAAGTATGAGCATATCAGTGGTAATTACTGGATACAATACTATGACATTTACACTTGTTTCTGGAAATAGTAAAAAGATAAGCCAATATTTGTAAACATTCGCTTAATACATTTAATAAATTGTCTTTTTTTGTAATCAATATTAATTAATAAAAATGACGTGCTTACAGTCTAATTATCACACAGCTTAAAAGCCACAAGAGAGCCACAACAAGCTGCAAAATATAAAAACCCGGCAATGTAAAAAGTATTTAGAAACAAGAATAAAATGAGTTCAAAATATTCCTCTAAAGGTAGTGAATTTGATGTCATTATAAGTACCATCAATAGTACATCTGATACTGAATCATTAGACACTAATCCATTCCTAGATCCAAAGATAGCTGAATACTATAGACAAATATATGAAGGTTCGCAGTATGAATGTAGAGGAGTATTTGATCCTTATTACAAATGGCAACCTGAAGAAGAGAAGAAATTACTTCGAAAGTTGGATTTTCGTGTTGCCTTAACTTCATGTATATTGTTTGTGGCATTACAAGTCGATAGAGGTAATCTCACTCAAGCAGTGTCTGACAATATGTTGGATGATTTGAATATGACCACCAATGATTATAACTTAGGAAACACCTTATTCTTAGTGTCTTTTTTGGTGGCAGAGATCCCGTTTTCTTTGGTGTCTAAGAAATTGGGTCCTGATGTATTTATTCCCTTTCAAATAATTGCTTTTAGTATCATTGCTGGTGCTCAGTTTTGGTTGCAAAATTTAACTGGGTTTCTTATCTGTCGAGTATTGTTAGGTTTGGCTGAAGGGTCTTTGATTGCTGATTTGGTTATTTGGCTATCTTACTTTTATAAGTCTAAGGAATTACCCATGAGATTAGCTTGGTTCTGGGCTACACTTTCATTGGTAAAAATCTTTACTTCATTAGCTGCCTTTGGTCTTTTGAGAATGAGAGGAATTCTTGGTCATGCTGGTTGGAGATGGTTGTTCCTTATTGAAGCGATATTCACTTTACTGATTGGAGTTGCTGCTTTTTATTTAATGGTTCCCTCTGCTATACAGACTAAAAATCGATTCCACCCAAAAGGTTGGTTCACTGATCACGAAATTAAAATCGTTGTTAATAGAGTCTTAAGAGATGATCCTTCTAAAGGTGATATGAATAATCGTCAAGCAGTAAGCTTTACTGGCTTTAACAAATCCTTACTTGATTATGATTTATGGCCTGTTTATATCATAGGATTCATGGGTTATATTTCCTACTGTACTGTTCAACCGTATTTAACATTAACATTTAAAAACGTGGGGTTTTCTACATTTAATACTAATTTGTTAACTATTCCTGCTGAAGTGATCCACATCGTTGTATTATTGTTTATCACCTGGTTATCAGAAAGATTCAATGAAAGATGTTTATTTTCATTAATAGTTCCATTATGGGGATTGCCAGTTATAGGAGTAATGGCATGGTGGAGCAACATGAATGTCAATGTGTGGGGGACTTGGATCTTATACTCTTTAGTCATTGGACAGCCATATATTCATGCAATATGTGTTTCATGGCTTTCAAGAAACTCAAATAGTATTAGATCACGATCAATTTCTGCTGCCATTTACAATATGTTTGTTCAATTAGGAAACATAGCTGCAAATAACATCTATAGGAAAGATGATGCTCCTGATTATAGAAGGGGAAATAGAAATCTATTTATACTTACATTGTCTTTAATACCTTTGTTCTTACTCACAAAGGTTTATTATGTGTGGAGGAATAAGTCAAAGGAAGCAATTTGGAATAAGATGACAGTAGAACAGAGACAACAATACCTTGAATCAAATAAAGATGCAGGAAACAAGAGATTAGATTTTAGATTTAGTCATTGAGTATTAATTTACTTTTATTTATATTTATAATGTCTATAGAACGATAAATAATTAAATAATTAAATAAACAAAAAAAGATAAAAGATACGACAACTACAAATTCATGACATCATTAATTTTAGAATTAATTCAGGCAGAAAAGTCGTCAATCTTTGTTTAAAACTTGAGCAGCAAAGTTTGGTAATACAAAAGAAGCTTCATGGATATCTTTAGTATAATATTTGAAATTGTTCTTAACGTATTCGTCATCCCAATCAAATCTAACTGGTTTTTTAACTTGGGCATTAGGGTCTTTAGAGCAAACCATGAACCCAATTGAACCAGATGGATAAGTTGGGATTAAAGTATAAGCGTATTCGGCAACAGGGAAGATTTCTTTACAATCTTTCTTCAATTGGGAGATAATGTTCATATGTAAAAAGATATTTTCAGCTTGAGTGGTGATGATACCCTTTTCAGTTAAAGCATCTTTTAATAATTCAAAGTAAGGTTTTTGGAACAAGGATTCAGCAGGACCTTCAGGATCAGAAGAATCAGTAACAATAACATCAAATTGATTCTTATATTCAGCTAAGAATTTGAAACCATCACCAATATGAACCTTAACTCTGGAATCTTCATAAGATTTGGACATTTCGGGTAAGTATTTCTTAGAAACTTCAATAACAGTTTCGTCAATATCACATAACCAAGCTTCTTCAATGGTTTCATGTTTCAAGATTTCTCTTAAAACACCACCATCACCACCACCAATAACTAAAGCTTTCTTTGGTTTTGGGTGAGAGTTAAGAGCTAAATGAGTGATCATTTCTTGATAGGCAAATTCATCTCTTTCGGTAACTTGAATACAGTTATCTAATACTAAAACATTACCATAATCAGTAGATTTAAACACTAACACATCTTGATACTTTGATTTTTCAACGTGCAAAATCTTTTCAACTTTTAATGACATGGCTTGACCTGGCCACATGGTATCGGAGATTTCAGCAAACCATCCATCTTTAACGGAAGGGTGAGTTAATTCTTGAGCCATTCTTTTATAAATGTATTCTTTTTAAAAAGTGAAAAATAGCAAAGTGAAATAAAATTTTTTCCTCATTGAAATATCACGACATATCTGACAAAGGATAATCAATTAGGAAATAGTAGCTGCTACTACCCAATTGGGCAAAGTTATTGGGAAACCAAAAAGAGAGAAGCAAAGCAAAATATCCAATGTAAAGGATACAATTGTCCATGTATATCTCTATAGTATATAAACAGTTTTAAAACACTATAACCAATAACTTGAAGTGGTAGATGGATTTCTGTGTATTCCTCGTGTTGCAAATTTATTCCATATCCTGAAGTTGTAGACAACTTGTCCGAGTGGTTAAGGAGACAGACTTGAAATCTGTTGGGCTTTGCCCGCGCAGGTTCGAGTCCTGCAGTTGTCGCCATTTTTTTTTCTTTTAGCGTTTAATGCGACTGCAATGGAGTTGTATATAACTTTTTATTAGTTTGTTACTTCTAATATTCCCCAATTGAGACATGGTGGAACTAGAGGATTATAACCGTCTAATGCTGTATGCATTTCCTTGGATTTGGTACTTAATAGGCCTCTATTTTTGTCTTCCTGTTATTGCTTATATCATACTTCCAAACTTAATATCACCCAATGTTTCAAGAAACAATAGAACGGTATCGATATTTGTTTTAGGTGATTTGGGTCACTCCCCACGGATGTGTTATCATGCACGATCGTTTGTGGATCTTGAATATTCAGTAAACTTATGTGGCTATTTGGAATCAGAATTGCCGGTAGATTTAGTGGACAACCCAGGAATGGATGTATTTGAGATCCCAGTTATAAGGAACACTTTCAACTTACCATTTATACTTTTTGCTGCACAGAAAATGATATTACAAACATATAACCTTTTCCAATTGATGTTTTCATTTAGAGGGACCAACTATATAATGCTTCAAAATCCGCCATCAATTCCAATTTTATTGATAAGTATAATATTCATTAAATTATTTAGCAGACATACAAAGTTAATAATTGATTGGCATAATCTAAATTATTCCATATTAAACCTTAAATTCAACAATGAATCTCATCCATTGGTTAGAATTTTGAAATTTTATGAACATTATTTATCTAAATGTGCTGATATTCATCTAACTGTTACTAAAAGCATGAAGAAATTTTTAACAAAAGAATTTGGCATTTCTAAACAGAAAATTACCGTGTTATATGATAGACCAGGAGAAAGTTTCATTCCCTTAACTAAATCAGAATTTTCCAAGGAGGAATTATTAAAACATGAACTCTTTAATGATTTGGATAAATCGAAAAAATATAAAATCCTAATGAGTTCAACTTCTTTTACTCCTGATGAAGATTTTGGTATCTTATTAGATGCATTAAAACAATATGACAATTCCAATAATAAAACCAATATTTTTTTAATCGTTACTGGAAAGGGACCTATGAAGGATCAATTCTTACAAGAAGTCATAGCGGCTAAGTTTCTGGATAAAGTTATAGTAAAGACTGCTTGGTTAGCTATAGAGGACTATCCTGTTTTGATTTCTATGGCTGATTTGGGTATATCGTTGCATACATCTTCAAGTGGAATTGATTTACCCATGAAGATTTTGGACTTTTTCGGCTGTGGTGTACCTGTAATATCGTTGGATTTTCCTGCTATTAAAGAACTTGTTAATGATAAGATCAATGGATTAATAGTTGGTTCAAAGGAAAACGATTCCACGTCTGATGGTCTTTATAATTCAATAAACTTAGCTTTATCTGATGAAGACGTTTACTCCTCAATTAAACAAGGAGCAATGGTTGAGAGTGAAAGAAGATGGAATAATAATTGGAAAGAATGTCTTGGTAAAACGTTCAAGTATCGTTAATTATTATTTCTTTAATGCATCACATCTACATTCAACGACAAATACAATCGGAGAGTTTCATTTATATCATTACATAAAATATACAAATCATAAAAATCATAAAATCATAAAATCATAGTATCATAGTATCATAGTATCATAGTATCATAGTATCATAGTATCATAGTATCATAGTATCATAGTATCATAGTATCATAGTATCATAATATCATATCATATTATCATATTATCATCGTCATTACCATTTCACATCTATACAATGTTGGTTACAATAATCATTAATTGTATTCATAAATTCATTATCAAGAAGTCCTTCCCATTCTCGTAAAGCTTGAATCTCTTCTGTGGATGCTTTATTACACATGTGCTGAATACAGTTATAATGCTCTAATTGTGACTTTATCACTTTGACTAACAGAACTGCTCTAGTCAAATTACCTTGGTGTAAAATTGATTGCAAATATGTGACAAACTCCTTGACATCATCAGGATGAGGACCCTCTTGATCAATTGACATTGTAACCCATCCTTGAAGTTGTTGTTTCATCTCTGAAAACATATATACTTTCCTCATAAACATTGGATGCTTAACAAACTTGACATTCTTAGCCGATTCAACCCAAGTTGAAGTGATAGGTTCATTTACCATTTCATCTCGTTTGGCAACTTTAGAAAATTTATCCTTTAACGTCTCAGGCTTGAAAATACGGAGTCTTTTATTATATTCCACATCCTGAATCACTTGATCCTTTAGAGAGGAAGGCAATTCATTAAGAACAGAACTATCCAAAGAAGCTGATAATTCGTACTCTGGATCAGGTTGTTGCTGTTGAGCAGATCTTTTTTGGGGCAGGTTAGTCTTTGACCGACTTCGTTTTGATGGTGATTTCGTTGGTGATTCTATAACCCTAACGAATTTAGCTTGACTATCATCAGGTCTTGGAAGTAATTGCTGCATATAACTTTTTTGATTAGATCTTTTAGGAGTCGATTCCTTGGATCGAGGAAACATATTTCTTTTGATCAATTCATTCTTCAATTCTCGTCTTATATCCCAAGGTAAGGAATCAAACATATCCCAATCAATAGTTTCATTTTCAATAGGATCTATAAATTTAGAACTATCAATAGGTTTCTGATCTATCAATCTTTTATGGTTTTTAACGGCATTATTGAAATTAAGTTGCATTTGTCTTTGTCTATTGACTTGTCCTTCATCTTCCAATCGACTTATTGTAATAGCCACACCACGAAGTTCCACAGGAGAAATACCAATGATTCTTCCCAATGATTTAACTTCAGATGCTATTATTCCCCATTCATTAGTCGGCATGCCTAGCTTTGCTGATTTATTCACAAAATCACATCGTCCCATACCCAAGTATTTTGGTGGATCAATTGGTGCATCTGGTGCTCTTTTGGCTAATCGTAAACTAATCTGGGATCCTATAAGTCCAAGTTTTATCAATCGGTTACTAACTTCCTTTGCCATTTCCGTTAAAAAAGTTTCTACTTGAGTATTATTATCAAATCTTATACCAAAATTTACATCCACGGATAATGATTTACGGCCTAATAAAGCCGTACCATTGGAAGCATCAAGACTAAATGACGTATCATCAATTGCTCTGGAATAGTTATAGAGTTTAGCTCCTGTTTTAGCTCCAAGGACATTCATAAGTCTTTCTTTTGGAATTCTTCTTAATTCCTCAATTGAAGGGTCATTTGATAACTTAAATTCCAAAATCAATTTCTGAACAATAGAATATCCTACTCCTGGTAAGTTTTTAATGCTAATAGGATCCAAAAACTTTTCAATATCCTTATCAAGTATAAAAAACCCATCAGGTTTAGCATGCCGTAAAGCTAATTTAGCTAAAAGAATATTTGTAGAAACACCTATACTGACAGAACAATGGGTCAAATCAAAAATGTCTTGTCTAATTTCCTGGCATAATTTTCCAATACGTTCATTATCATTACCTGTACCTTTGCAAAATGTAGTAGCATCAATTAACACTTCATCTATCAGTACTGGGAATATGGTATCAAAGACAGCACTTCGTGATTGTAAATAATTATAAAATGCAGAAGCAGATTTTTCATAAATATCAAATTCGTAAGGTAAAATAATTAAATTAGGACATAAAGATAAGGCACTTCGAACCCACATTCCATTCTTAACTCCATACTTTCTGGCAGGATAATTACAACTGGCTACATCTGAAGTTCTATTACCATGAGAAACAACAATGGGATCTTTAAACAAATCTAAATTTGGATGTTTTTGAATAGAAGCTGCAGTGAAAAAAGAATCGAAATCAATATGAAATATAAATCGATCATTGGCAGATGAGTTTAAGTTCATGGATGGTTTGGTATTAAGAATCTGTTTAAGAAAGCGTAATCTTAATTCTGCTTTCCAAATACTTAAGTGATGTAAACGAGAATTAGCGAAGAAATGCTTTAAAAATTCAGGATGTTTTGCATCCATTATTTTTCCTTTGTCAGTATTTCCATCACTACGATCATTTTTTAAGTCAAAAGGTTCTTGTTCTTGTTCTTGTTCTGAATCTGGTTCTGAATCTGGCTCTGGTTCTGGATCTAACTCTTCTCCCATATCATCAAAATCATCATCAATATCATCCTCCAAATCATTCATCTCAAACTCTTCATTGAATTGATGGTTGACAAACTCATTATTAAGATTTTCAACAGCATTATGAGGAGCAAGCGATAATCTAGTTTGATCATGTTCAATCTCCTTAAATAGTCTATAACTTTTCCAATCTAATAATTCCCCCGATTCAATACAATCAACTATCCACTGAGCCTTGACAACTTTACAATTCCTAAATTCAATCTGTTTCCTGGGTGTCAATCGATCACAAACTATATGAGTAGCAGCCGATTTATTATTCAAAAACAGCAAGAACTTCCCTCCGTAAATAACAACCAATCGATGAATTTCATTAATCGAAGGATTGGTATATCCATTAACATGAATCACACAGTTTTTAAATATCGGTTTCCGATAACTTTCTCTACCTTGATTGACATTGAGTTCAACTTCCCATTGTTTGTACCTATTATCAGCTTCTTGTTGTTTAATATGCTTATTGTGGAAATAAGTACCATAATCGCCAAACTGGTGTTGTTCTAGACCATTATCTTGTTCGTCGTCCTCTTCCTGTTCCTCTTCCTCAGCCTCAGTCTTATCAGACGCGTGATACTCATCCTGTAGATCGTGATCTAAAGGACCATCTTCGCCTTCAGCCTCTCTATTTATAGCTTTGCTTTGTAAATAATCTCCATTTAGGTCATTATTACCTTTAAATTCATCCCCTCTACTACTGTTTATGTAACTATCATGATAGTTATCACCATCGTCAGGTACTGGATTTACGTGTCGTTTCTCATTCTCATTGTTAGTATTATGACTTAGAGTGACGTCTCCATTGATAGTAGGCGTTATTCCCACTAAAACGTTATCTAAACTATCATTGAAGGGGTCTGACGTTTGCGATGCCTCGTCTAATTGACTTAGACTATTTATAAACGACACGATTTGACTGTCGTCTAAACGGTTCAAAAAGTCAGGATCCATTGTAAAACGTGACACTTCTAAAAAAAAACCATTACGCATCTTTTTCACTGATCGCAATCTCAAATCAACAAACAAAATTTTAAAATAAATCAACTTTAATATAAACTATGGTATGTATTATAGGGAAGAACAAAAACGGACCAATCTTTTATCATGGAACAAATGCTGTTTCTGTAGTGAGAAAGAGCTTAACCGAATTTAATAAAATAGAAAACAGGTTATAAACATGACATAAAAAAAGACTTTTGACACGTCATGTTTGGAATTAACGGGAGTTGTCCAATTGATTGGTAATGATTGTATTGATTGAACAAAAACTAACAATTATAGGCTGACAAATTATCAGAACAACAAATCAAAGAATTCAAAGAAGCTTTTTCATTATTTGATAAAGATAGTGATGGAAAGATCACCACCAAAGAATTGGGTACTGTTATGAGATCATTAGGTCAAAACCCTTCTGAAGGAGAATTAACTGATATGATTAATGAAGTTGATGTAAATAGTGATGGATCAATTGATTTCCCAGAATTTTTAACTATGATGGCTAGAAAAATGAAAGATACTGATTCTGAAGCTGAAATCGCTGAAGCCTTTAGGGTATTTGATAGAAATGGTGATGGTAAAATCAGTGCTGCTGAATTAAGGCATGTATTAACTTCAATTGGAGAAAAGTTATCTGATGCTGATGTTGATCAAATGATTAGAGAAGCTGATGTTAACAATGATGGTGAAATTGATATTCAAGAATTCACTAAATTATTATCTGCCACTTAATTGTAGTTCTGGTGAAGTTATTATTATTTTTTCTTTAATGTTCTAGAAATAAATATATTATCCAATATTTAGTTATTACTCTACGTATATATATATATATATATATATATATATTCATTACTGTATTTATCTTTTCATGGAATTCTGTCTACTCATTCTTGCCATAGACGAATTCCTGAATAATGAAGGATTTGATGAAACTCTCTTTCTAGGATGTGTATGTCTATCATTTGAAGGCAAAAAGAAACTATCCATTTGATCATTATACTCATCTTCTTCCTTTTCATCAAAATTATCTTCTTCTTTGTCAAACGATAATTCATCCATATTTCTATCAAGCATATATCTTAATGCATTAAACCAGATATTATGACGTTTTCTTGTAGGACAAGTGATCTTAACCGATTTCGATTGTGATCTGACTATAATACTCTTATAGTATAATCCAGTGGGTAATGGATTATTGTCATCAACACTCTCCACACTATTGATGGCAATAGCTTTGGTCTTCACATCAGCTGGATTAGACATAGCTGGATTGGCTGTAGACCAATAAAGAGTTAAAGAATAAGGATGAACCCAAAAGTATCTTTCATGTCTACTTTCAGAAATTGAAGAAAATGGTCCCAATTTCCGGTAGTATTTGAATAAGAATTCACCAATCACAACTTGGGTTATAGCCGGAATCATAGACTTATCCGTCAATGACACATTGGTTGCCATAGTGAACATTCCAGTATTAAGAGTATCAGCAATACTGTGACCTCTAGAATGGACTGACATCGTAGATCTAGCAGGAGTAGTCGTTGATACCAAATTAGGTTTCATATATGGTGATGATGCAACAGAGGCTCTGGCCTTATTCAATTCATAGTTTTGTGATTGATTATCAGATTCTATGTCACTAGTAACCGTTGGTGGCACCAAAATGTCATTTTCATGCATATATCCTCTTTCTTTAGCGTAATGTTTAAATACATCATCAGGAACTTTTTCGATATTCATACCTTCATTCTTCAATAGTTTGCTATAATAAGATGATGGTATAGCTGTTAGTTTATCTTCCTCGGGTTCTCTTAACGATGTAGTGGCAATAAAAGAACTACGAGGAAGAGGTAAATATCCATGTTTTCTAGCACTTTCCATTATAAAGTCAACATTATTCGTCTTATCTTTATAAGAATTCAAATTGGAATATTCATCACCTGATATCAAATGTAATCCAAATGTAGATGCTATAGATGAAAGTTTTTCTCCGGTAATATTATCAACCAGTGATTGGGTTAATTTTTGGTATTCTTCTTTAGTCAATGCTATGAGACTAAATTCATCTAATTTTTCTAAAATGGTTTCTTTGGTGATTTCTGGAGGTTTACTTTGGCTTAATTCATAGATTTTAGCATCTTTTTCAGCCATATCTTGTTTAAAACCTACTAAGCTAGCCTCTGGAACTAATTGCAATTCGGCTTGTTTAGCATATTCTTCTACATCGTGAAGTTCTATTGACTTATGAGTTAAATCAAAGTACTCTGATTGACTTATAACAACCATTCCAATTCTCGATGCACTTATAGCCAATTCATCTTCATCCAATACAAACGAATCTTCAGCGTCAACAAAATTATCAGTGCTACCAATAGACATATCTCTTGAAACTCTACGATTGTTATTTCTAGCCTCCATGATGGATGAAGCAACATTATTAGATGGCGACATAGCCAGTTTACCCTTGTGATCATCGGTTTCTAGTTGCTTAAACTCTTGTAATGATATGATCTTGAATCCTGCATCTTCTAAGTCTTGTTTCAAAGTATCTAACTTGTCACTATTAGTGAACTCCTTCATATTTGGACGTATAGCTTTTTCTTGTAATCCTTGCCATTCTTGTTCATCCACTAAAGCCTTTCCTTGGTTTTTAGCTTTAGATTCTAATGGTTCCTCTGCTATTGTCTTCAAACTATCAAATTCACTTATTGGAACTAATTGTAATTTTTGATTACTTGATTTTTCTAACAAATAATCAAGACTTGGGTTCTCATAGGCTTCTTTATCAATGACAAGTTTGTTTTCTTCAGCTGCTTTATCATCTAATGACTTTCCAAGTGATGTTTTCATGAATCCCAATTCATCTGAAGGAATGATTTCAAATCCGTTATCTGCTGCTCTCGACTTAATGGTATCAATTGAAGGTTTATTGGATTGAACAATTAAATCATCATACTCTTCGAGACTAATAACTTTCATGTTGGCCGATCTAGCCTTATCTTCTAATGACATACCAGCCTGTTCAGTTAATGATTTATGGTCATCATTATGAATAACCAGAAGTGCAAGAAGACCTGCTTTTTCCTTCAAATGATCCAAGGTTGGATTTTCTGCTTGTCCTTTCAAAACATTAAAGTCTTTATTTTTAACCATAATCAGGTCATTGGCTTTAGCCTTATCTTCTAGGGTTTCATTAAAAGATCTGTTGAGTTTTTCTAATTCTTTGGTAGTCACAATCAGACAACCAATACCTGCTGCATATTGCATGATTTTGTCTGTTGAAGGTTCCTTCAATTCTTGATACTCATGGGTTCCAATTACAATCATATTTTCTTTCTTTG
Source organism: Yamadazyma triangularis (assembly GCA_030573955.1). NCBI lineage: Eukaryota > Fungi > Ascomycota > Pichiomycetes > Serinales > Debaryomycetaceae > Yamadazyma > Yamadazyma triangularis. Next base: position 87,016 of record JAJMEC010000014.1, read on the forward strand.
CTTTATCGCCTAAGCTTTCATTCCAGCTGTTTTCAAGTGACTTAAGTTGCTTTGTTTCAATTAAGTCATATCCATGTTTCGATGCGTGTTCCTTGAGGTTGTCTAGAGATGGACTATTGAGTTCATTTATCATTGAACTATAAGTATCTTCCTTGACCAATTTCAAGTTTGATTTGCCAGCTTTGATTTCTAAAGATTCTGATAAATCCTTGGTCATTGAACTATAGTCAGAAGAAGGAACCAAGACCATTCCATGTTCCTTTGCTCTATCTTCAATCAGTTTAGAAACATCTTTTTTCATCTCGTCATGGTCATTAGATTTCACAAGAACGTAACCTAAAGCCATAGCAGCTACTGTCAAGAATTCCATACTAGGTTTTTCTATTTGGTCCTTGGATGATTTCAATTCTTTTTGTAAAGAACTCAATTCGCCGCTATCCATAAGTATATGACCTCTTGACTTGGCTTTTGATTCAAGTGGCTCATCAACATCATCTCTTAACTGTTTAAGATCATTACTTTTGATAATGCTGTATCCATGAGTTTCTGCCTTCTCTTCCAAGTGAGAAATTGATGGAGTATTAGCTTTTTCTTGCAATTCCTTAAGTTGTTGTTCTGGAATAATGCTATGGTCGTATAAAGCAGCCTTTTTAGAAACATCTGATAATTCTGGCTTTTCAATAGTTTGTAATAAATCATTGTATTTTGCTTCTTCCATTACTACCTTCCCTTGGGCTTTAGCTAAGTCCTCAATTGAAGTATCCTTATGATCCATTAAATCCTTTAATTCTTTAGCAGCAAGAACACCAAATCCAATTGCACCAGCTTTGGAAGTGATTCTTTCTATAGAAGGCTTTTCAGAATTCTCATTTAATTCATTGTATTCCTCAATAGATAACAATTTCATATTAGCCGATTGTGCCTTTTCTGTTAATGGTTCATCGGCTTTGTCTTTTACAGCTTTAAGTTCATTGTCTGAGATCAAAGTATAATCAAGTCTCTTAGCCTTGCTTGTCAAATAGCCTAAGCTAGGATCTTCAATCAGATCAATCAACTTGGAGTGTTCAGAAACATCCAAAGCCACTTTATTGCTTTCTTTTGCCCTTTGGTTAATATCCTTCTTTTGATCTTCTAAAAGTTGTTTGTATTCATTTTCTGGAATTACAATAGAATCGTGTACTTTAGCCTTCAGGCTAATAAAGTCAAGTGTAGGAGATGATGAATCTTTTTCGAGATTTGACAATTTTACATTATCAACAATACTCATATTATTTAAAGCTGCAAGCTTAGTAAGATCTTCATGCGATGGATCAGTGGATAATTTCATTAATTCATCATACTTTTTGTGTCCCAACAACTTATAGCCAAGAGCAGTGGCTTTTTCAGTAATGAAATCTAAAGAAGGATCGTTGAGTTTTCCTGTTAATACTTCATGATCCACTTTATTAACAGCAATTAATCCTAATCCGGTGGCATATTTCTCAATATCTTCTTTATTTGGTGATATCAATTTATCATACTCTGTTTCAGGTACAACAACATGTTTATGAATTGCAGCTTTATTGCTGATATGACTAATATCAGGACTATCAGATTGACTCAAAAGTTCTTTGTATTTATCCTTTGGAATGACTTCATGTTCCTTTCTTGTACCGTGTTTAATAATAAACTCAAGGTCTGGATCACTGGCAACCTTCAGTAACTTTTCATAGTCCAAATTATCTACAACAATATGATTCTTTTTAGCTGAATGTGACTTAAGGAACTCAAGGTCAGGACTTTCTACTGTTTTTCTTAACTTGTTGATGTCAGGTATCTTCATTATTTCATAGTTTAATCCTTTAGCCCTGTTTTCAAGCTGTTCAACACTGGGCTTCTCTACTGTATCTTTAAGATATTTTAATTCTTGGTCTTTGATCAAAGACATTTTCAATTTTGCTGCCGCCTTTTGCAAGAACAGAATACTTGGATCATTTACAGTTTCCTTCAACCTATTATAATCACTTGTTGGTATAACAGCAAGTCCTGCTGATTCTGCCTTTTCTTCAATATGTTCTCTTGATGGTGAAGAGATTAATGATGATAATTTATCGTACTCAGACATAGACACCATAGTATAATCTAAGGTCAGTGCATGTTCCTTTAAGTAATCCAAGGATGGGGCCTTCAATTTATCGACCATTTCCTTATATTCTGAGTTCTTAAGTAACATCATTTCATTCTTCTGGGCATGTTGCTTGAGACTATCAATAGAAGGTGTATCGACTTTTTGGTTCAATTCTTTCAAGGATTCAATTCCAATCAATGATAATCCCATCATTTGTGCCTTCTGAGAAATAAAATCTTTCGAAGGTGATGTTGTATTAGATTTAAGCTCTTTCAAGGATTCCTTATAAATAACTTCATGTTTATGTGTATGGGCTTTATTGGTAAGATACTCTAAACCCGGTGATTCTAGTTGATGTTGCATATCCTGGTATTTGTCATTATCTATAATGATTGATCCCATACCTTTTGCTTTCTCTTCCATGTATTCTTTTGTTGGCTTATCAATGTTTGATTGCATTTGCTTATACTTGTATATTGGTAATGCCATTAATCCAAGCAGTAATGCTATCTTGGTGACTCTTTCCTTGGAGAATTCTTTAGCTTCAGCAGATAACCGTTTATGATCCTCTTCACTTAAAGTTACAAGACCTCTATCTTTGGCTTTGGTTTCAATAAATTCTTTGGAAGGTACTTCAATTGTATCAGTTAATTGTCTAAGTTCTTCCTTATCGAACATGGTACAGCTGAACCGAGCAGCGAAAGCCTCCAATTCGGCTTTGGTGGGGTTTAAAAGTGATTGGTATTTTGAGTTTGTCAATATAATATGATCATTCTTGGAGGCATATTTTTCAAGGAATTCGATAGCTGGATTAGTGCTTGTTTCAACGAGATCATCATACGTCTTCTTATTAATTGTTGTTAAACCTCTTTCGGATGCCTTGTTCTCTATAAACTCAACAGATGGATGGTTAAATGTCTCCTGTAAGGCTTTAAATTCCTCATCCTTGATGACCTTCAAATTTAATGAATCTGCTTTCTTGGTTATATGATCTATGGAAGGATTATTGGCAAGCAGAGTGATAGATTCAAGTTCACTAGATTTTATAACTTCATGATCCATTGTCTTTGCCTTTTGAGTTATAAATGATAACGATGGTTTTTCTAATGACAGCTTTAAATTATCATGGTCCTTGGTGGAAAGAGCAATTAGTCCTGCTGCTGAAGCTAACTTCATAATATGATCTTTAGGAGGATTCTTTGCTAATTTGTTAAGCGAGGAATGATCTTCTTGTGACAATATTATACTCTTTTTGTCCTTAACGTGTTTTTCTAAATCCTGAAGTGTTGGTGATTTAGCCAATTGATTGATCTTATTATAGTCATCTCTAGGGGACACAACACATCCCTTTTGATCACACTTTTCGGTTAAGTATTCCAATGAAGGAGATTCCAATTTAGACATTAAATCATCATATTCAGTCGAAGATAAAACAGTATGATTAAGGTCTTTAGCTTTCTTTGTAATATGGTCAAGGTTTGGACTATTAGCAAGTGAAGATAATTGATCGAATGAGTTCTTATTTACAGCAATTAGTCCATATTTTGAAGCTGATTCTTTAAGTTTTTCTTCCGAAGGTAAATCTGCTTGCAGCTCTAATAATTTATGGGCTCCGACGCCCAAAGTCACCAACCCTGTTGCTTTAGCTACTTTCTCTATGTGACTTTCATCTGGTTCATTAGCAAGACGTTTCAATTCCATCAATTCTGATGTTTCCAAAATGGTGTATCCAAGCTCTTTTGCTTTAATTTCCAAATGTTGAACAGATGGATTGTTGGCCAATATATCTAATTCCTTGAATTTTTGTTCCTGGATAACTTTATAACCCAATGATTGAGATTTGTGGATCAATTCTTCCACAGTAGGTTCTTTAGCCTCTCTTACAGTGGCGTTGTATGCAAGTTCATTAATTACAATAGAATCAAAGTTCTTACACTTCGTTGATAAATATTCTCTTGTTGGTTGTTCTAAATCATTCTTTAAAGTCTTCAACTCTTGTGCTGGAATCAAAGAAAATCCTAGTTCATTCGATTTCTCTGTTAACCTATCAACAGAAGGTTCATGAGCTAATTTATGTAATGTAGAAAACTCATTATCATCTAACACCTTATGACCTCTCTTCGAAGCAACATTCTTAATATGATCAACATCTGGAGAATTGGCAAGAACTTCTAATTCTGAAAGTTTATCAGACAGAATAATAGAATGATTTAATCCTCCTGCTTTTTCAACCATATAATCGAAAGTAGGGTTATTTAATTTGTCTTTCAATTGACTATGGTATTCCTTAGAAACCAAATCATAATTCATACCTTTAGCTCCATCTTGAAGGAATTTGAGGGATGGACTGGTCTCGATTTCTGATAATCTTTTAAGCTCGTTATGAGAAATAAGTTGATGCTGCTTTCCTTTGGCCAATTCAGATATTTGTTCAAATGAAGGTTCATTAGCAGATTTGTATAAGTCGGTATATTCTTTCTTCTGCAAAGTAACCAACCCATGATTCTCGGCAAAAGTTTTAACTTTATTTAAGCTAGGATTCTTAGAAGTTTGATCCAATTTATCGTAATCTGAAGTTTTAATAATTGTGTAGCCTAATTCTTTGGCCTTTGATGTTATGGAAGTGATAGATGGTTCAATGTTACCTAAAAGTTTTCCATGGTCACTTTCCTTGATAATTAAATGATGGGATTTCTTTAATATACTACTTATATGTTCCAAAGAAGGTGAATATGCTAAATTGTTCAAAGATACTAATTCACTGGAAGGAATGATTTCCATACCCTTTCCTGTGGCCTTAGATTTAAGTATGTCTAAGCTGGGATCTTCAAGTTTATGTAACTCTTTAAAGTCGATTACTGTACAATCTAAGGCTTTGGCCTTTTCTTGTAAATGTTGTCTAGATGGCAGGTTTGCCTTTTGTACTAACTCATCATATAATTTTGATGATGATACAATAAGTCCAAGTTCATTTGCCTTGGATTTGATATAGTCTTTACTTGGTTTAGCATGTTCGTCCCTAATATTCTCAAGAGTCTTATGTTTGTCTTTAGTCACGGCAACTAAATTCTTACTACTACATTTGGATAACAAGTAAGTCTCTGTTGGATTGGTATAATCATTAAAAGCCGTTTTAAGTTTTTCCAACTCCTGTGATCCTAAAACAGACAATCCCAAGTCTTTTGCCTTTTCTGTGAAATATTCAGAGCTTGGTTTATCAAAGTTTTCTTTAGTATTCTTCAATTCGTCAAATTCTGAAGCTGGTATTGTTATAAGGTTCAGAGATTCTAATTTCTTTCTCATTTCAGAAACACTTAGCAAATCTTCATGCTCTTTCACTGTCAAGGGCATGAATCCTTTCAGTTTAGCTAATTCTTGGAATCTTGTATCGTCTATGGAAGATATGTCATTAGAAAGTAAACCTTCGTATTTCTCGAATGGTAATAAAACCAAGTTGTTATCTCTGGCATAATCTTCTGCTTGTTTCTTGGATATAGTATTGGATTCCAATAAATCTTTTGTTAGCACTGACATTGATTTTTCTTGTTCATGATCTGAAGAATCTGAGTCTGATTCAACCAAGAAAGGTACATTTTGGTCGTCAGTACCTACACCCAAATTAACACCACTATGTTTACTGGATTCATTATCAGATTCATTAATAGTTGTACTGTTTAGAACGGAGAATCTCTTTGTCCGTTTTTCAGGAGAAATTCCTGAAGATTCTAAATCACCACCAATAAAATCTTCCCATTTACCTTCATCAGTAGGAAACTCAGGTTGATTAGAATCCTCATCGGTAACTAAGAACTTGCTATTTCTTTTGGAAGGAGATATAACAGCAGAAGATCTATTAGAATTACTTAAATCGGGTCTTGATTTAGATTTTTTATTTGAAAGATTCTTTGGGAGTTTGTTGGAAGTATTGGGATCTGACTTGTATTTTAATAATGTTGATCTTAATTTGGAAATAGTTTTATTGGAATGATTCAAAGATGCTCTTAATGTCTCTATTTCAAGAGCAGTATTATTGTTATCAATTTGAGTGACTTCATGAGGATTAGAATCAACCATTAAACTATCAAAATCAACAGATTCATCATCGGATTGATCTTCTGTAGTTGGAATTAAGTTAGGAATCGATTTAGAATCTTTCTTTTGGGGCAGATCATGAGATTTAGAAGTCGAATCTCTTTTTTGTATGATAGAATTTAAATTATCATTTTCATCATTTAATTCTTGAATTCTATCGTTTAATTGAGAAATCTCTTTTTGGGTTGACAGTTTTAGTTTCTCGTTATTAGTAAAGTAATTGGTATATTTAAGTTGTAAATCATCATTTATCTTTTGGAAAGAATTAATTTTTAAATCTCTTTCTTTTATAGATTGGGAAATTTTTTCTTTAGCTTTAAATAAATCATTGATCTGTTCTTTTAAATTCAAATTGTCTGACTCTAATTCCCAATTTTTATCCTTTAAATCACCTTCATTTGTGATTTGTAAATCTCTTCTACTATTTAATGAAGTAATTTGTTGCTTATAGTTGTCAACATCTTCCATATTTGACTTCAACTTGGTTTTAAGCTTTTGATTTTCAAGGGTCAATCTTCTACACTCTTGAACCAAATTCTGACTCAACCCCACAACATAATTCATATCATTACCTTTTGATTCAGGCCCTAATGAAGGTACCAGATGTTGAGAAGTAGCTGTGGTGGAAGGAGATGATGTAGAAGATACTGATGCTCCTCCGGGAATATTACCAGTACTAAAACTGGGTTTCATATTGGCTTTCTTTTTGACTGATTTGTCATCCTTGGAAGAATTAAACAACCGGTTTTGAATATCAGATAATTGTCCTCTTATATCATTACTAGAAGATGATTTATCTCGTTCCTGTGACATTATTACCCGATTGCAAAAGTCTTATGATGTGTTATAAATCAAAGAAAGAAAAAAAAACACTGCTCGTCTAAAGAAAAATAAATATTGGTGAAGCCGCGTCGTATATAGCGATGACTGAGACTGAGACTGAGAGAAAGCGATAGAGAAGTATGGGATGGATAATAGGAGAGAATTTATGTAATTGATGCATTGTTGTGAGACAATTTGTTTGAATAATAAAACAAAGACTAGAAACAAAAAGAATAAATAAAATGAATAGAATTAAATAGAAACAAAAAAAAAAAAGAACTTCCTCTGTCTCTATACACAATGGACTAATACTGATCCAAAGGAAAAATAATTCTAGATCATTGAATCATTTATCTCATACCCTAATAATCAATCAATTTCAAGTAATTATCTATTGCTTTGTAAGTCAACTATTGGTGAAGTCCAATAAACTATTGAGTATAGGAATAGAGGCTATAGCTGAAAGTAACGCGGATGAAAAATTTATAGTGAAAAGCCAAGTGGAGACCTAATTGGTATCATCATGGAAAGCGATCATTATTCCAGTGGAATTAGTAGAAATGAAACGGAATTGTCTTATAGAGGTAAATCTGTGGATAAGCATGTCGAAATGGATGATATAATTTACAAAACATCTAATCTAAATATCAGTTCCAAAGATAAAGATCCTGATCTCAAACAGGTGTTCATAAAGTATATTAATCCATTGTTATTAACTGCTTTGGCTACATTTGTCAGATTATATAAAATCAATGATTCCAAGTCGGTGGTATGGGATGAAGCTCATTTTGGTAAATTCGGTTCATTCTATTTAAAAAATGAATTCTACTTTGATGTTCATCCTCCATTAGGTAAATTATTGGTTGCCTTATCGGGGTATATTGCTGGTTTCAAAGGTAACTTTAAGTTTGAAAGTGGGAATAGTTTCCCTAATGATTGTAATTATATCTTTATGAGAGCTTTTAATAGTATGTTTGGTATATTATGTACCCCTTTGACTTATAAAACTGCTATGTTAATGGGGTACAGTCAATTGACAGTTTGGTTTATAACTTTACAGGTGACATTTGAAATGATATCCTTGATATTATCTCGATTTATATTGCTTGATTCTATGCTTTTGTTTTTCACCGTACAATGTTTTTATTGTTTAGTTCATATTCATAGACTTCGAATGGAAAACAAATTGATATCCTTAAGTGGTGTTAAATGGTTACTTTTGGCCGGGTTTTCAATCGGATGTGTCTGTTCTATTAAATGGGTTGGTATTTTGGTTACTGCTTTGATTGGGTTTTATATCATTTATGATCTTTTAATTAAGACCTATCAATTGACTAGTGTCAAATATCCTATTCTGATAACTAAATATTTAACTCATTGGGTTATGAGAATCATTGCCTTGATAATGGTTCCCTTTTTAATCTATATTGTATGCTTTAAGATCCATTTTGCTTTGCTAACGAAATCTGGTACTGGTGATGGATCTGTTTCTACATTACTACAAGCATCATTGAAGGGGAATAAGATTCAACATGGACCAAGATCAGTAGGTTATGGTTCATTGGTTACTTTCAGATCTCAAGGTTTATCCCCTAATTTATTACATTCTCATCCTCATCTTTACCCTGAAGGATCACAACAACGTCAAATAACTACATATGGATTCAAAGACAATAATAATGACTTTTTGATAGAATTTGATTTAGAAACCGGATTAAAGAATCATTTTGCTACACTTGCTAGTGATGAAAATACTACCACTGAATATGACAGATTGGTTCATGATGGAGACACAGTTCGTTTGATTCATAACAATGGGAATTGCTTATTACATTCTCATAAGATCCCGTCATTTATTCTGAAATCACATTATGAAGTATCATGTTATGCTACATTAGAGAATAGTGACTCCAAAGATGAATGGGTTATTGAATTACAATCCCATGAGAAATCACCATCGCCTGACTTCCAAGATGAAGATATCAATGAAATTCATCCTATTTCTACCAATTTTAGATTAAGACATAAAGTTTTGGGTTGTTATTTAGCTACTACTGGTCAAGCATATCCAGCATGGGGATTTCAACAAGGTGAAGTTACATGTAAAAATTCATTTTTAACCAATGACAAAAATACTTGGTGGAATATTGAAGATCATGTTAATGAATATTTACCTAAACCTACAAAGAAATATGTCCCCCCAAAACCTAAATTTTGGAAGGAACTTTTATTACTAAACTATGGAATGATGGCTTCCAATAATGCATTGATACCTGATACCAATAAATTCGATAAACTTTCCAGTGAATGGTGGGAATGGCCTATTTTGAATTCTGGGTTAAGAATGTGTTCTTGGTCTCATTCAGCAGTCAAATTTTTCTTAATTGGTAATCCATTTGTAACTTGGTTTAGTACTTTCAATATTGGTGTTATTATTATACATTTTATGGTCCTATTATGGAGATGGCAAAGACAAAAATTAATTTACAATTCTGTATTCGATGAGAGATTAAATCAACTTATTATTCAAGCTATAGTTCCTTTCTTAGGCTATGGGTTACATTATCTACCATTTATTTTAATGGGTAGAGTCACCTACTTGCATCATTATGCTCCGGCATTATTTTTTGCCATCTTCATATCAGGTTACGTCATGGAGACTTATGTTTATAACAAATGTCATCGGTATATTATTTGGACCGTTTATGGGATTGGTTTCATGTTAATTATAGGTAACTTCTGGTACTTAAGAGACTTAGCTTGGGGTATGAAAGGATCAGCAAGAAATTATTCCCATTTGAAGCTTTTATCTTCATGGATGATCTGATCCAAAGAATAAATTAATCAATATTATATGTGTATATAGTTCATTATGTCTTACAATTGACAATTATCATGATATCAAAATCAATGATGATGTCAAAATCAATGATAATTCATTAACTCCGGAGTCGCATTGTAAGTTGAAAAAAAAAATATCGTTTTTAGTTTTTTTTTTTTTTTTCTGTTTTTTGAATTTCATTATTAACTTCAAATTGTCGATACCAAAACGACTCGAAAAGGTTTCATCAATTTTCTCCGTAATAGAATCTTTTTCATAAATAATAAAGAATAACAAGACTAGCGTTTAAAAAATGGAGAGGTTTGATGGTAATTATTTAGGAGATAATGAGTTGGGGCTACTGCAACATCAACATCAGACAGAGAGTGATAACGGAAAAGCAATAGTTCTGGGGATAAAACCAGAGGATGACAGAGATGAAGATGAAGATGAAGAAGGTGATGAAGTAGAGGACGAAGGGGAAATACGAACCTCACATCAAAATATAGTCGATGAAGCAGAATTACTAGCTGCACAAGCAGCAGCAGAAGCAGCAGCTCAGGAACAACAACAACAACCAGGGAATGCATTCAATAATGTGGGACAAGGGTTAACAGGAATTCATCGTGACTTAATGATTGAGTTCTGGCAATCATGTATCAATTCCATTGAACATGATAATCATGATTTCAAGAACCATCAACTACCATTAGCAAGAATTAAGAAAGTAATGAAAACTGATGAGGATGTAAAGATGATTAGTGCTGAAGCCCCTATATTGTTTGCTAAAGGATGTGATATTTTTATAACAGAATTGACCATGAGAGCTTGGATTCACGCTGAAGAGAACCGGAGAAGAACTCTCCAAAAATCAGATATAGCCGCTGCTTTAACCAAGAGTGATATGTTTGACTTTTTAATTGATATAGTTCCAAGAGAAGAAGAGAAACCTCGCAAAGCAAATAAACCTAATCAGCTGCCTGAAGGACCAACAGGTCCTGATATTGATGACGATAAAGACAATAAATTATTACAAGAACAAATATTACAAGGACAAATTCCTCATGATCAACCATCCAATAATGAAGCTTATCAAAATTATCAAAATTATAATCAATTTGGTGACTACAATTGAGCAAAGCAAAAATTAAAGACAAATTGAATAAAAAGAGACGAAAGAAAATAAAGAAATTTTTCAGTATTTTAAGGATCTAATATTTTTTTTTTTTGTTTTCTTCTTCTCGTAGTTGTATTTTTATAGATTGTATTTTTAAATATTCTATCTACCAATTCTTGAAAATGGTTTAATGGATGAAAGAAATGTTACTTCTGTAGATCTTCCCCCAGGTTAACAATATTACTACATATTGAACCCTCGGAACTAAACCGAACTGGTTTAGTTCGCATAAGCAAATTCATGGCAACCTGATGTGGAGCAATCGAATGAAATTCGCATATAAATTAACCATAAAGTACCTCGTTTCTTTTGAATCATGAATAGAATTTTAACCAATTCTTCTAGAATATTGTCTAAACAAAATCATTTGATTAGGACAAATAACCTTGGTAAACCAATTAACTTTAAGATGAATTTAATGACTATTTCTCAATCATTAGACGAAAGTTTCAATAAACACAAGATCATCCCTGACGTTATTGACAAATTTGATACTCAGGGATTATTAACTATTGAATATAATGATAAAGATAAGGTTACTTTAGGTAATACTTTGAAAGTTGATAATACTCAAGAGAAACCAACCATTCAATTCACTTTAAACTCAGGAACTTCTGAATCAGAAATTGAAATCCGTAAAGAAGATAAATTCACTTTAGTGGTTACTGACCCTGATGCTCCTACTAATGGTGATAACAAATGGTCTGAATTTGCTCACTTTCTTGTAACTGATTTAAAATTAAATGAAACTAAAGGTGATTCTCCTGAATCATTATCAACTATCTTAGATTATTCTACTGGTAAGGAATTGTTACCTTATGTGGGACCAGCTCCTCCACCAAAGACTGGTAAACATCGTTATGTGTTTTTGTTATATAAACAAGATCCTGCTATCAGTTCTTACCCAACTCCTCCTGATAGACCAACTTGGGGAACTGGTGTTGCTGGTTCTGGGGTCAGAGACTGGATCAAAAAGAATGGTGGTCTGGCTCAATTATTAGGTGTAAACTTTTTTTACGCTCAGAACGATGTTCAAGAATAAGTCATTATAATCTAAGATATTAACTAAAGTATCTTATTTCTATAATATATGTATATAAATAATAACAATCAAAAATTATGATTTACAAACTTATGTTCTTCTTACTGAATTATAATCTTTTGGACTCATTACTAACCCTTTACCCTTGGTGGCTCCCCTATATATAACTTCTATTATATCGATCATTTCTTGTTTATCGGTCACGGGAAAATTTAGCTTATTATTATTCCCTGTACCAAAATCACACATCATGTGTTTATTTCGATAAAAAAACATTACCGTACACGGATCATATAGCTCATACATTGAATTAAAATCGGGTACTTCTTCAATATCACATAAATATATTGTAGCAAAATTTTTAACCTTCTCTGCTATACTAAATAATATCTCATCCATTATCATACATTCTTTATCATAATCTTTCCCAAATCTTATTACCACCAACCTTTCATCTTCTGATAGTATTGCTTGATCCACATGCCATCCGGTATGTAAATGTGGTAAGAATATCGATCCCATATTGAACTGAAAATGTTATATTATTTCTATTTTATTTGATGGTGTCGCACTAAAATGAGTTTGTGTTGCAAAACGACTAATTTTATTATTATTTTTTGCATCTATTGTATTGTTATTGTGTTTTTATCAATGAAAGAGTATTGGTGGAATAAAAAAAAAGACAAGAATCTTGGGGAAGAATTCACAAATCCATATCTTCCTCCACCTTTGGAACAAAGTAGTCCGAAGAAAAATGTACCAAATGAAAAGGATTATATCAATGAAGATCTTGAGGATTCCATAGTTAGAATATCTAAGCCATTTGATGATGATATCTTCAAAGAATTAACCCACTTCAGAGATGAATCTCGTGAGGTTACTGTAAATGAATCAATTGAAGAAGGAGAAGATGGTACCTGTTTTAGAGTTTCAGAAACCGTGAATAAAAGTGAAATCCATCCCCATAAATCCAAGTCACCATTCAAATTCAGAGAAAGCCTAAAAAATTTATTTAAGTGGGAAACTAACTATGAAAGTCAAGGAGAATACGAAGAAAGTATAATTGAATCGTCAACAATTGAGAACCCTGATTTATCCTCGAGTTTTTTCACTAGTGACTTACTTCAGAAGACACCAGAAAAGGTTATCAATCATAACAAACCCTGTTCTCGAGCGGTTATGAATCAAACCCAGTATAAAGTTTTCCAATTTCAAATGAATTGTATAAGGGATATTATCACTGATCTACCTTTATATTATAATTGGGCTGTTTGGGTAAATCAACATGACAAAATGTCCATTGACAGAGTATTAGAAAACTATCTTGATATGAAAGCTACTATCAAGTTTTTTAAGAAATTACTCGATTATGATCACTGTAAAATAGTTGTCTTCAAATTAGGAATCCCTCCAAATAGAAAACACCATTTAAATATAGACAGTAGTACTATTGATATAAAAGTGTCACATGATGATGAATACGATTTGTTGAAACAACTTTTAAAGATAGTATTGGGTGACAGTCTCTACAGTCCAGAAATATCAGGTATGTAATAGGAAAAAAAAAAACCACTGTCTTTAGTTTCTTTATTAACCACTATTTTAGTATCAATATGCGGAATCAAATTTAAGAAGAAACCTCAATATTCAATTATATCACTATGGCTCCATCCACCTCAAGAAAGAAAGGAATTCAATCGCCTAGATATTTCTATATTAATGGATGCCATAAAGGAAAATATATATCCATTTCTACAACCTATATTGCATTCATCTGTTATTGTGGATAATAAAACAGGATTATTTTCTGATGTATATTGATATTTATCTTTCAATTCTTGCAAAATTTAGCTCGACTGAAAAAAAAATTTTAGGAGAATGAAAAAATATAAATAAAAAAAAAAAAAAAAAAAAAAAAAAAAAAAAAAAAAAAAAAAAAAAAAAAAAAAAAAAAAAAAAGAAAAATTAGAATAAAAATTCTAAAAAAATTATAAAACATACATTGGTGTACTACTTTTAAGATATCAACATATAAACTAACCAATCATCATAAACCTTAAAAAACCAAGTTGTACTGGCGGTTTGAAAAATGGTTGCAAATAACCTGCAATCACTTACATAATCTGCGAAAGAGCCGCTTTTATCTATGAAAAAAATTTTCTCCAGTTCCTTTCAACAAAAATCACCATAATGTCTGACATCAAAGAGATCGATTTAGGGATAACCGCTGATATGCATGTCCATCTTCGTGATGGAAAGATGATGGAATTGATCACTCCTACTGTTAAAGAAGGAGGAGTATCAGTAGCCTACATAATGCCTAACTTATCCCCACCAATTACTACTATAGATAGAGTTATCGAATACAAACAAAATCTTGAAAAGTTATCACCAGAGACCACATTCTTAATGTCATTCTACTTAAGTCAAGAATTAACACCAGAACTCATCAATGAAGCGGCAAAAAAGGGTGCTATTAAAGGGGTTAAATGTTATCCTGCTGGCGTTACTACAAATTCATCCGCTGGTGTTGATCCTAATGATTTTACTGTGTTTTATCCTATTTTTGAAGCAATGCAAGCAAATGACTTAGTATTAAACATCCATGGTGAAAAACCTCCAAAGAAAGATTCTGATGATATTCATCTTTTGAATGCTGAACCTGAATTCTTACCAATCTTGGCTAAATTACATCAAGATTTTCCAAATTTAAAAATAATCCTAGAACATTGTACTACGAAAGAAGCAGTTGAAGCTATTGAAAAATTGAATGAGGGTTATAAACCTAATGATAAGGTAACAGTGGCTGGTACCATTACTGCTCACCATTTATCTTTAACTATTGATCAATGGGCAGGAAATCCTGTTAATTATTGTAAACCAGTAGCTAAATTACCTATAGACAGAAACCATTTAGTTAAAGCTGCTACTTCTGGCAAGCCATATTTCTTTTTTGGTTCTGATTCTGCTCCTCATCCTATTGAAGGTAAAGCAAGACATACAGGGGTTTGTGCCGGAATTTTCACTCAAAAATATGCTTTAAGTTATTTAGCCCAAATTTTTGAAAAAGCTAACAAATTAGACAAATTAAAAAGTTATGTTAGTGATTTTGGTTTACTGTTCTATAATATCAACGAAGTAAAATCTCAGAAAAAATGCTACCTTGTTAAGGATAAATTCAATGTTCCTAATGTGTTAGGGAATAAAGAGATAACTGTGGTGCCATTCAAGGCTGGCGAGGAATTAGATTGGAGGGTAGAATGGAAAGATTAAACATAAAAAATAAGAATTATTGATATTTTATATTACTTATATACAGTTAAATTAATTTTCAATATTAATATTGATTTCATTTTCACCAATTTCTTCATCTTCATTAGGAATAGTTATTTCTAATTCATTTTCAGAAAACTTAGCTTTAATTTCATCAAATTTAACTTTTTTGTTGAATGTGAAAACCTTTTCAAAATTTATTTCTTTATTCTTATAATCATTAATCAAAGATTTGGTATCTTCTTCAATTTCTTCATCAGACCCATCAGAGACTTCAGATGATGATTGGTTAGATTTCTGTTCTTGATCTTCTTTTGATTTCTCAGATTCATTACCAGAAGAATCACTTGAAGAGCTTGAAGAAGATTCAGAATCACTAGAATCTTCAGAAGAACTTTCAGATGTGTCACTACTGCTTTCACTAGAAGCTTTTTCTTGCTTTTCTTCATCTTCTTTTTCGTTATTTGTTTCAGATTGTTCATTATCTTCAGAAGGTTGTTTCTTTTCTTGTTCTTCCTCTTCCTCTTCTTCATAGTCTTCATCACTAAGTGAATCATCACTTTGATCAGGAAGATCTTCCATTTTACCATTAATGATTAATTTATTGGCCAGTTTATCAAATTTAATTTTTAATTGATCATTAATTAAGGCAGGGATTCTTAAAACCAATTTATGTAAATTGTCATCGATTTTAACCAATTCACAGTCTTTACTATTTTCTAAATCTTTGGATAAATCAATGACCCTTTCATTGTATTCAAAATCGTCTTCAGAATCGTTAGCCATCAAGAGATTGTCATCATTGTAATAATAGTCCATTAATTCCTCATCAGTGGAATCTTCTTCTTCTTCATTACCAGGTAAATCAAATCTATGTCTGTAGATAGTAATACCATCATCATCATCATCACTTGAATCTTCATAATAAACTTCTTCATCTAAATCCATGTCACTAGCGTCTTCAACCGGAACTAAGTCGTTATCATCTTCAGATTCAACATCTAGTTCACTATCACTTTGTAATTCTTCAGAGAAAGCCTGTCTAATACTTTCCAATTGTAATTGCTCATTCAAATGGTCTTCATCTGAACTATAAGGAATATCTAAATCAGTGACAGAACTTTCAGAATCAGAATTAGATTCACTCAAGTCTCTTAATGCTTCAGCTTGTAATTGATCATTCATATCAACAACATCTAAGATTTCAGCAGGCTCGAATTCGTCATAAGAAGATTCATCATCAGAATATTCATCATCATAGTATCTCAAAAGTTTGTCATTTAAATCGGTGACTTGACCTCTAGATTCCAAATCATCAATAGCACGGTTTTCTAACTCGTCATTCAAATCAATGTAAGCATCGGAATCGGAGCTCTCAGTTTCACTGTTTAATGGGAATTCATAAACTTTTCCTTCATCAGAGTCATCTGACATATCACTTTCACTGATGGAGTCAGATGAATAGCCATATGGATATAAGATTTGGTCATCTGAGTCACTTGAGGAGTCACTTGAGGAGTCACTTGAGGAGTCATCGGAAATAGATTCATCAGAACCAGAGCAATCATGACAACAATCATTACAGCAATCATCAGAACTAGAGTCACTAGAACTGGAGTCACTAGAACTGGAGTCACTAGAACTGGAGTCAGAACTAGACTCATCAGAACTGGAGTCAGAACTAGATTCATCAGAACTAGAGTCACTGGAACTCGATTCATCAGAGCTAGATTCGTCAGAACTAGATTCACTAGAACTAGAAGAACTTATATCATCACTATATTCATTTATACTATCATTTTCAGAAACTGGTTCTTCAACAACGGCAACTGAGGATGGTTGTTGGTGATAATACTTTCTATATTTTCTGGCAGGTTTAGCAACACGACTTTTATGGTGAGAAGAAGAAGGTCTAAATCCACTTCTTTGGCTCTTTTTATTATATTTTGGTCTGTAGGATCCCATGTTCAAGAAAAAGATATATTATATTTTTACAGCCATTCTAAAATTTTTCAAACCTACAAGATGAGGCAAATGATTACATACAGGAACATACTACTAAAATGGGTGGGACAGCAGCCCATCGGTATCCCCACTACCATTTTTTACTATAAAAGAGAGCCATTCCCTTAGGAATTCCTTTTTTTCTTCTTTAAATCTCTTTGCCTTTTGGCTTAGATCAAGTGTAGTATCTGTTCTTTTCAGTGTAACAACTGAAATGTCATCATTGATGACTTTTAAATGTTACTGCTATTTTTGGAATTAGAATTATGAGGGAGATTTTTGTTAAGCTTGCTTGACGTCTCCTTCATAGAGTGTCGTTGCCATTGCACAGAAGACATCTAGTCTTCAACCGGCTTCTGACGCAACATTTTTAATTTAAATTTTTTTAAAATTAAATTAAAAACTATTTATGTGATTTCAAGTGGGGGTCATTTAAATCATATAAATGGGGTTTAATTTAATTTACTTTTATATTTATATTGTATCTCTTGGTTATAGTTTAGAAGTTTAAACATAAATAAATAAAATAAAAATTGTAATGAGTGAGAATTCCACAGCTTATCAGCTAAACTGTGGTTTTAGTGATACCATGTAGGCTTTTCTGTTGATATTAGGTCGTTACAGGTAGTTACTTAAGCTCCATGTATCTTAGTTCTAGTAGTAATTTTTTTTATTTTTTATTTTATTTTAATTCTATTGTTCCTTCGGACAACTATAATAGTAATTACCTTTCGAACAATAGATTACCCAAGAAGGATTGATTTCTCAAACTAGGAAATTAATGAGGGAAAAAGGTCTTCAAAAATCTCTCGACTAAATCAACCAAATTAAGAATAGTTTTTTATTAACAAAATGGCCCAGAGGGGTTCTAAATATTTACTGGGATACACAGTTGATTCTGATCTTGTAGACAATGAACTTTTTCCTAATCCATTTCTGGAAGATAAGGATAAATATCGTCAGTCTAAAATAGACGATAATCTAAGCGAATTTGATAATATCAGTGATACGAATGATAATATTTTCAAACGAAAATCTTTACTTCAAGATAATACATATAATAATGAAGATTTTGACGAAGAATCTGATGATGGTGGATCCAATAGTGGTTCTAAAGCTAAAGATGGCAAAGGTGCTGGCGCCTTTAAGACTAATTTTGATACTGATTCAGAAAATGAAATCGTGGAAGATGACGTGACTTTAAAATCTTCTATAATCAATAAATTTACTGAACAAGATTTACAAGGTGATGAATCCAATGATAGATTTAAGTTCCTTAATACGTATCAAAGATTATATAAACAGAAGAAGAATAATATCCAAGGTCAACCATTAGTCACTGATAGTGAGTTTAATAATCAAAATGATATTCCTTTACAAACAATGAATACGAATAATTCTTCAGTGTTTAACTTATCACAACTAGATGATTTTAATCGATTTGTTAAAATGAGTGAGTTGAATGAAAAGATTTATTCTAAATTTGAAAAATTAAACCCTACTGGTGATAATCTATTGGACGTAATACAATCTAAAGATTTAGAAAAAAATTTTTATATGGATCAACGTGACATCAATAAAGCTCATGACAATACAAGTACAGCTACTGTTAATAATAGTAGACGGTGGTATAATATTGATTGGAAAAAGAATAATAATGACAATATTGTTAAAAATACGGAATTATACACTGAATCTCCTCAAATATCATCAGATTCAACACCTCCAGGTTCTTCTAATAGATATTTATCCAGAAGGTTAAAAGTGAGACATTTACAGATGATATCTTTTGGTGGTACATTAGGGGTTGGTTTATTCTTAAATAGTGGTAAAGCCATAACTATTGCCGGAGGATTAGGAACTTTATTATCATTTATTATTTGTGGAGCTATTGTATTGGCGACTATAGTATCCTTTTGTGAAATGGTGACGTTTGTATCCATTGTTGATGGTGTATCCGGATTATCATCACGTTTCGTAGATGATGCTTTCGGATTTGCTGTTGGTTGGAGTTATTTTATAAGTTTTGCATTTGGATTAGCAGGAGAAATGGTCGCTAGTGTTATAATGTTAACTTATTATCCTAATTTAAAAATATTAGAAAATAAAGGTTCAGTGGCAGGATTTGTTGCCTTTTTTCTATTAACAGTGATACTAAGTAATTCAATCAATGTTCAATTTTTTGGAGAAGTTGAGTATATTTCTAGTTTTATTAAGCTACTATTTATATTATTAATGATAATTTTCATGATTGTTTTAAATACTGGTGGATTTGGTGGTGAAAATTTGGGGTTTAAATATTGGGACTATTCACAATCTGATTTTGAACATAATATTATCTTTGGTTTATTTAGACCTACATTTAATTTAGAGGATAATGGTACAAATGGGGAGACACAAGGTATTGGTGGTGATAAAGGTAGATTTTTGTCATTAATGGTGGCTATAATGGTGGTATCCTTTGCTTATAGTGGTACTGAAATTGTTTGTATTGCTGCTTGTGAAGCTAAAGATCCTAGAAAAGCATTACCCAGTGCCACAAAAAGAGTTTTCTGGAGAATTGTTATATTTTATTGTTTATCAGCCTTTGTTGTATCATTAAATTTGTATGCTGGAGATCCTAGACTATTAAGATATCAAACTGGGAGCACTGGAGTTGCTATTGATGATTTCTCCACAAATTATGCTATTAAATATGTCGGGGGAAATCATTGTAACAGTAAAGCAGCAGTATTTGCAGGTTATTCAAGTGGTTCACAGAGTCCATGGATCGTAGCTCTACAAAGTGCTAATCTTTGCCATTTGAGTTCAGCGGTAAACGGATTTTTGGTGTTTTTTGCTGTGAGTTGTGGTAACGCTCAATTATACGTATCGTCAAGAACAATGTATTCACTTTCATTACAAGGAAAAGCACCCCAGATCTTCAGTAAATGTAATAGATATGGGATTCCGTATTATTCAGTCGGAATTGCTTCTATGTTTGGATTGTTAGCTTTTATCTGTGTATCAGAAGAAGCCACAGTGGTTTTCCAAAACCTCTCGACGATTATTGCTAGTTCGGGAATCATTGTTTGGGCGGCTATGAATTTATCCTATATAAGATTTTATTTTGGGTTGAAAAGAAGACCTGATATTATCAGCAGAAATGATTCAGCTTATCCTTATAAATCGTTTTTACAACCCTACACTGCTATATTTGGATTGGCAGGATCTATGATTATTATATTAGGTATGGGGTTTACCATCTTTCTAGATGGATACTGGGACACTTTAACATTTTTCACTTGTTATGGGACATTAATTTTATTTGCCATTTGTTATGTGGTTTATAAATTTGTATACGGTACCAGAATTCCAAGTTTGGATACATTGGATTTTGATTCTGGTAGAAGAGAGATCGATCGATACATATGGGATGGTAATAAGGATTATAACCAAAGAAATGTTAAAGAAGTCCTTCACAAGTTTATGTCATTTTTGGCATAGTATAATTTTGATAGAGATATAGAAATGAGAGATAAAAAAGAGTTTTTGAAAACCAAATAAATACAAAAATAGAGTCAAGTTTAAATACATATACAGTTTTTACCCATTTTGATATTCTACGCAATGAATGAAATTTAGGTTAATTATAATTATAACCATAATGTATTTCTTTTGATATAATAAGGAGGTCTTAATAATCTGTTAAGATCTTGCTCAAAAAAGTTCATTATTGCTTAACATCAAAGTAAATCATACCAAAAATCTAATTTATTAGTTTAAATGCGAGGTTCCTCCATATGGTTTCCTAAAACAGTTAAATAATTGATTCGAGGCGAGGAGATGCTAAGGTTCGTCAAAAAATAAAACCTGTTTTCTTCTGAATAAAATCCACTCAATTGATTTGTAACTGTTGAATTATCCATTCATAAATAATTCAGAATTTGCTTTTGAACAATTAATTAAAAGAAAAACATTGAATTGGATTGGATTTGTTTGATTTTTCTTTTCTTTTTTTTTTTTTGTTTTTTGTTTTTTGGTAAATTTTTCACCAGTTGTTTCCAACACTTTTGATTTTATTTTATCATGTCTTGGACTCCAACAAAGGAATTCTTACACGGGAAGATTATCAAACCATTTTTGCCATTTGAAAAACACCCAAATTTGATTAATGATAATATTAAGAATTTATATCCTGGTGATGAAGTCTATATCTTTGAAACCAAGAATGATAGATGGGCCAGAGGTTATACAATTACTAGACCATTCCCCAATGATTTCACAATCACTTCAGTAAATTTGGATGAAATTCCTACTATTAACATCAAGGTAGTTATCTTTCCTTTGAAGTTTGTTAGGGTCTTAGAACATGTTCCTATGAATAAAATTGAGATCAATCAAGATTTCAATAATATCGTCGATATGGATGTGATTCCTACCATTAAAGAATCAGAAACAGCCAGAGCTTTTTCAATTGCTAATGGTAATAGTAGACAAGAATTGGCACCTCCATTACCTTTCAAGAACTATAATGATTCCAATTCTAATTTATTATCGGAAGTTAATTATGCTTTAAACTTGTTAACCTCTCATATTTTTGCCCTTTATTCAATTGGTGAATTTAGATTATTTAACAAATTATCCATAATTTATCAAGATTTAGACAAATCCAGAATCAAATTGATTCATAATTTATTAACCTTAGATGAAATTGAACATACCAGAGAGACTACTACATTCTTATTAAATAAAATTCCTAAAAAATTAGCTTCAAAAGCTGCAAGATTAAATGAACAATCTTATGATTTAGATAACAAAGCTACTGATATTTCTGGTTATAAATCTATTTTAGCTAGAGATGCCCAAACAGGTGAATTATTAAATGCTTCTAATTCTTCTCCTTCTAAAATTGCTTATAATCAAGTTATGTGTGCTTTACAACCAAATTTCCCAATTAACTTTCGTTATAATAAAGAAGAATTTATGTTTGGTCCTGCTACCAATAAAAGTTTTAGAAATGAACCCCCTTCCCATGTTTTAGTTGATTTCAAGTCAGTCTCGGGATCATCAGCTTACCAACCTCCTGGGTTTGCTGGTATGATTGCTTATTTATACATTAGAAACAACAGAAAGAGATTAACTGAAGCTTTTGCTGTTCACACCAATAGTGTGGATGATTTGGTCCACGTTGAAAAGATTAGTGCTGCCTTATTTAGAAATATTCCTTCAAGTGAAACTGAAAATACTAGAGTTTATTTGGTAGCAGTTTTAACTGAAGAAATTGATTTGAACTTGAAAGAAAGTACTAGTAACCCCCAAGTAAGAAGAGTTAAAAAAGGTGTAGCCGCTGGGGTTACGGATATTACCAGAATTTTTAGTAAAAATCAAGGAGCATTGACTCCTGGTGAATCTCATCAATTCAATATTAGATTATTTGGTTCTTATGTTAACCAAAAAAAGAGCTTGAAAGAGACAGATAATATTGCTAATGGTGGATGGGGTGAAGCAGTTGATAGAATCATTGCTGGTTCTAGTCATGGTATTGCTATCAATCCAAGAGCTGAACGTTTAACTGTAAGTGTCAAAGAGTTTAAACATCAATTCACTTCTAGTGGTAGTATTAACCCTGTGGGAACTTCTGCTCCTATTGCTAGAATTAAACCAATATTTTTCGATCCATTGGCTGAAAATTATGAACGGATCTATTTAAAGATGGGAAAAGTCTCTTTACTTAATTCGATTACTAAAGATGATTTGTTAACCTTTGAAGTCAGTACTCCAAATAATGAATTAGTTACTTTTGCTAAAGCTTCTAACCAACAAGAAAGAAGAACTTGGCAATTTGTTTCTGTTTTCCCCGATGAAGTAATTGGTGAAATTGTTAAAGTGAATGGAATCTCTTTGAAGAATCCAAATAAAAAATCACCAAAAGAGGATCATATTGTTTTATCCTTATACATTAACGGAAATTTAGCCGGAGAAGGAAAGCTTTTATATAAATCTGGTAACAGATTAGTTGAATTCAATAAGAAGAAGAGCCATACCGTTGAAATTGCTTCGACTTCTCATAAGTTACCTATGGCTCAAGTTGATATTACAACCGAATATATTGGTAAGGTTTATAATTCAGATTCTTCCATTGATAGTGTCTTTCAATACGAAAGATTCTTTAAATCGGGTCAAAAGGGAATCGATGAATTGGCTGTTTCTATTGCCTCATTTACCAAATTAGATATCAGTCAATTGGTTAAATATTTCCCAGAGCTTTTAAGTTCATTTTATAATATTGTCGAAGCAACAGCAAGACAAGCACAATCACCTAGTGTGGAAATTTTACAGGAAAATTGTTTTAAGGCTATGATTTACTTACTTGATACTATTTTCGGTAAACAAGAACAATACGCTTATTTATTTGAAGCCTTCCTTGAGAGACATAAAAATAGACCTGATGTTGGGATTTTCTTATTGAATAGATTGGCTGAAGTATTCACTAGAGCAGAATCAAATTGGAATTCCATTTCTAGATCTTTGTGTAGAGTGGTAGCTATTGTGATTAGATTGGCTATTACTTCTGTTTCTGAATTGGAGGAAAAGGAAAAATATTTCCTGAGTTTAAATTCCTTGTTCAAGTCAATTGGGTTTTTCCTTTCTATCCAATCACCTTCATTAATTAATGATCAAGTCCTTATTTTGGATGCAATAGACTATATCATCATGTTCAGTGAAAACTTAGATAAACTGAACTTATTGAAAGTTATTCTTGGTTTCATCGACGTGATTGGTACAAGAGGATTAGGTGTCAATGAAGAAGCCGTGGGGGCTAAGAAACAGGTAGTTGCTCCAAAGGACCATAAAGTTATAATTAGTAAACTTTTATTAGTTAATCGTATGTTTGGAACAGATATGTGTAAACTTCCAGAAACTCGTCCAATTTTAATTAAAAAGGCCGTAACATGGTCAATGGAAGTATTATTAGGACCAACTGACATTGACGCATCAAGATTGGCTTGTTCTATTTTGAATGAAGTTTGTACTAGTATTTGGAAATGGAATGTTGAACAAGATGAGGAAGATACTCATATGCTTGGCTTTTCATTAGCCAAACTTTTACCAGCTATTTCAAGAACAATTATCAAATATAATAAGTACACCAGGAACAATATGCATTTTAAGAGCAAGAGAACATTTACTCCCTTATTCCCTAATGAATATCCTTTCAGAGAAACCTCAATTGATCAAATTGTCAATGATGAAATTTTGATTGAAATTTTGACTGAATTAAGTGTTGTTTTCTGTTTTATTGCTAGAATTGGTAAAGCAGTTAGTGGACCTGAAGGGATGCTTAAAATATTGAATACCAATATTGAAGATGATTTCTTTGATCCTGGAAAATATTTAGCTAATGATTTCGAAAATGAAGATATAATTACACTTATCTCAGGTGTTAAATTAATTAGACAAGGTAAATTTTTCCCAGAAGAAAAATGGTTATTGTTGTATGGTGAATTAGCCGAAGGATCATTAATTTCCCTTGAATTAATTAAACCATTGTTGTTGAAGCAATACATACCTCCAATTGAAAACTCAGAACTATTTGATAGAGTTATTTGGGGTAATTATTTAAAGACTGTATTAAAGCTTGCAACTTTACCACCTGTATCGATTGAACATTTATCAGAGGTCCCAAGAAAGGCATGTTATCAAATAACTCATAGCATGCGTGATAGGATTGCCAATCTTATCAATGAAGTTTGGGATGCTTTAGCTTGGGATGCAGTAGAGGAAGATATTATCAGATTTAATTTAAATAAATTTGGTGGTTATCAAGTTGAATTCATTAGTAACGACTATTCTATTTTACAAGATTTAATGCTTTTCGCTTTACAAAAAAATCAAGACTGTGCTACCGTTGCTGTAAAGATCTTATGGTCTATCATGGTATCGGAATACATATTAAGTGATTCCATTATTGATATTGAAAAAGAATGTCTTGTTGGATTACATGAAATTTACTATAGGAATGCTTATAAGCCAAGTGAATCAGAACAAGAAAGACTCATCGAAAGACTCAAAGTTACCATTAGGTTAGATAGAGAAGATGAAGCTTATGGTGTCATTTGTAACTTCATCGATACCCTTCGGGGATTTTTATTAGTATTGAATGATTTGAATAGTGTACCAGTTGGACCAGAATTCGATGATGACAGAACATTCCATAAATTGAATATTAATGCTTACTTGAAAAATGCAAACAAACCAGAGTTATTCCATTCATTTATTAATCAAATGTATGAAGAACATCTTGGGAAAGAAGATTATATTCAAGCAGCATTAAGTTTAGAATTATTGGCATCCACTTATACATGGGATCATAATATTATTTTACCTCCAAGTTTTAGACCTAAGTTTCCAGAACAGAGTTCTTTTGAAAGAAAAGAAGCATTGTATAAAATGATCGCTACCAATTATATCAAGGGAAACAGTTTAGAAAGAGCCACTGATACTTATAATGAATTATTGGATTCTTACAGTGAACATACATATGATTTGAAGAGTTTTGCATATGTGCATAATAAATTGGCAAAATTATATTTAGATTTAGAGTCATCTGATAAACTTAGTCCATCATTTTTCAGAGTGGCATTTATTGGAGCCGGATTTCCAGCCAATATTAGGGGTAAAGAACAAATTTATGAAGGATTACCTTTTGAGCATATAACCTCAATCCATGAAAGATTATTAAGGTTATATCCAGGAGCTAGAATCGTATCTGATGATTCAGAGGCACAAAAATTAAAAGAAAAAATTCAAACGGGAAGATATTTACATGTTAGTGCCGTTGAACCTGTCAATGAGATTTCCGATAAGTTGTTCAATGTTTCAATTGGTGTTAGACAATATGCAAGAAATAAAGATTTAAGATTCTTTACTACGATGAAAAAGATTCCAGGATCGACATCCGTTTTTGATTTATGGACAGAAGAAACTACATTTGAAACTCATTTATCATTCCCAACTTTAATGAATAGAAGTGATATTAAACAAACTGCAGTGGTTAAATTATCACCAATCGATAATGCTATTAGAACCATTAGTGGTAAAAATAATGATTTGATTCAATCTGAAAGTTTGATTAATTTTGCTGTAAAAGAAAAAGCTGATTTCTCATCATTATTTAATGATTTATCCAGACAATTGGCAGGAACTGTTGATTCACCAGTTAACGGAGGAGTTGGACAATATAGGACTTTTTTCAACGATTCTAAATATGCCAATAAGCCTGAATATGAAGATAAAATCAGATTATTAAAGAATGCTTTCAATGACTTAACCATGATCTTAAGTAGATGTTTACACTTACATGGGAAATTGATTAGTATGAATATGAAAACATCTCATAATGCATTGGTTGATTTATATAAAGCCAACTTTAAAGATGAAATTGAAACTTTGAAGATATCAACCGATTATGAAAACATAGCTTATAATCCTATGATCCCATACCAACAAGCTAATAATGGATCAGCTAATGGTAGTACTGCAGCTTCAATAAATGATAAGCGCTCGGTTTCTGCAGCTTCAAATATGTCTAATGGAACTAGTGGTACTTACAATGGATCAGGATCAAGATTAGCTAAGACTGCTTCAAGAACATCATCAGCATCATCCAATTCAGGTATTTCTGGGTTATCATCTGATAAACAATCTACCACTAACAATTCAAGTATAAGTGGAAATTCTTCAATGGTAAAGCAAAAACGTACAGCATTAAATTGGAGAAGTATGGTAAATAGAACTGATTAGTATTTTTGCAGTAAATAAAAATTTAAGACTGAAAAGTAGAGGAAAAGAACAAGGGGAAAGTCCGATTACATAATCAAAAATTTCTCACTTTCTGACGAAAGTTTTTTCTCATCCTCCAGTAAAATCGATGGAAATTTAGACAGCAAATAATTTTTTTATTAGTTAGTCGTTTTAAAGTAATACAATAAAAGATGTTTAAACCAGTTTTCCGTTCTATTCGTCCAGCTTTAGTCTCTGCCAGAGCTCCATTAGCATCAAATTTCGTTAGACCAGTTCGTTTTTATGCTGCTGCTCCTATTAGTAAGGAAGAAGTTACCACCAGAGCATTTGAAGCTTTGAAGACTGTTGCTGCATTACAAGAATCCAAATTATCAGCTGAAGCTTCTTTTCAAAAAGATTTAGGATTGGATTCTTTAGATACTGTTGAAGCCTTAGTTGCTTTAGAAGAAGAATTCGATTTGGAAATCCCTGATAACATTTCTGATGAAATTAAAACTGTTGGAGAAGCTATTGAATATATTTATAAAGAAGAACAAAATCTTTAAGGAATTTCATTAAAAGAGATCTTGTATATAAATATATATATATGAAAAAAAATATATGACTTTTGAAGATTGAAAATAGTAATGTTGAGTGATGCTTTGATTGAAGTATCCATTGATTGTAGACAGATGTATAGAGAGATAGAAAGAAATTACAAGAGGAAAAATGATACAAAAAGTATTTTAAATGATTTTAGTTTTCAAGCAAAAATTGGGCCATCTTGACTCTGATGATAATAAATATATATATATATATATATATGTATGGATGTATTACACTTCCATTGACCTTTTAACGCCAGCGGCGCGGATCGAAATCAAAGTTAACTAGTCATGCTGCAAGAACAAGAAGATAGTAGAGCCATTGAATCGCATACCGAAGATGAAGATGATATACACAGTCAATCTAATGACACCCAGGGGGAAGAAGAATCTATGCCAGTAGAATATCCTGGAACCGTGATTCCAGATACTAACGTTGAAACAATTGAAGCCGATAATATGTTAACTAATGATTATGATTTAGAGACAGACTACATTGATTTAATTCACTTAAAGATTTCTTCATTAAAAGATTTAGATCTTGGTAAATTCAAAAACCTCGAATCTTTATGTTTAAGGCAAAATTTAATTCAATCAATGGTTGAAATCAATGAAGTATCCGATAAGCTTGAGGAATTAGATTTCTATGATAATAGGATTAATCATATATCAAGTAATATAGGGGGGAAAACCAATTTAAAATCACTTGACTTATCATTTAATAAAATCAAGAATATCAAAAACTTAGATAAATTGATAAATTTAGAAAGCTTGTATCTTATTCAGAACAAAATAAGAGAGATTAAAAATTTGGAGAATAATAAAAAATTAAAAGTTTTGGAATTAGGAGGTAATAAAATTGAAGAAATTAGTGAAACTATGAATAGTTTAATTGATTTAAAAGAAATTTGGCTTGGTAAAAACAAAATCACCCAATTAAAAAATTTTAATCATTTAACAAATTTAACTGTAATTTCAATTCAATCGAATAATATCACTAAAATTGAAGGGTTAGAAAATTTAGAAAATCTAGAGGAATTTTACATTTCCCATAATAAAATTGAAACTATTGAAGGTTTAGAAAATAATAAAAATTTACAAATCTTAGATGTATCAGCAAATAAAATTACTAAATTAGATAATTTGAATCATTTAACTAAGTTAACTGACTTTTGGTGTTCCTACAATAAAGTTGATAATTTCGATGAGATCGGTAAATTAAGTAAATTACCTGAGTTAGATACAGTATATTTTGAAGGTAATCCAATCCAATTTCAAAATCCAACTGCCTATAGAAGAAAAGTTAAATTATACTTAGGTCCTAGTTTAACAAAAATTGATGCTACTTATCTACAGTAAATGTGTAGTTAGCAATGATAAGAACAAAGTCAGAAGATTAGTGAAGAAATCTAGATTCGCCCTGCAGATAAATCTCCTCTTTAATTGGCATCTTCATACATGGTTTAACAATGGAGGGGTTTACTATTATATTATCAATTGTAAACCAAAAAATATTAACAATATCAAAAAATAATATATAGGTTTATACAATAACTTTAATATTAAAGAAGTTTTATTGTAAAAGAATTCTAGAACTTTGCCAGCTAGAAGGTTCCGTTGCCTTCCAGAGGTTCCGTCGCAATGACGCACTTGTTCCAAGAATTCCTGACCCTTTTTTTCGCAGTTATTAGTGATAAATGACTACAATATAAAAGGAACAATATTCCCCTATTTTTTTTTTTTTTCCCCAGTAATATCAGTTTTTTTTAATCTCTAGTAGCTTTAAATTCCTTTCATTTTGTTTAAAATTTACCCTTTAGTTTGTGAATAATTGATAATGAGTGTGTTAACCAGCGGTAATAAATGGATCAATCCTAATACTAAAGAGTTATATAATCCTAATTTTGTGTCTACGGATTCCTTAATACCCAGATCTCATAGTTACAAGACCAATTTTAATGAAGATTTAGTTTTTCAAGAAAACTTTTATAATGAATATGATGATGTCAAGTTGACTGAGGAAGATAAAGCTTATAAAATTCATTTTAAAGATGACTCTATTCATAAAAAGGAGATGAAATTAGATTTTAATAAAGATGAGAATGAAATTAGAATATTGATTATAGAGAATTCTGAACCAACCATTGATGAATATGGTAACGATGTGAATCATACCAATAACTTTGAAAGTGTGATTAAGTTTGATAAACCAATTGATATTGATAGGTTGACTTATGAACCTAATGATGGTGATGTTGAAATTTTGATTCCAAAGAAGTAATAGGTTTTTATTTTTATTTTTATTTGATCTGATTTGGTTTGATTTGGTTTTGGTTTCGGTTTCGTTAGATAAAAAATTTACTTTTTGCTTTTTATTAAATTATATTATATTATAGTAATTTTGGCTTCATATACCTATTTCTCTTTTTGTCTCGTATTTGTCTTTGTTACTTCTCATTTCACACTCTATTTTGCGATTTTTATCATAGTTGCAAAAACCATTGGTTTCAAATAAATTTACTAAAATGAACAACAATAGTGACCAGGAAAATGACCTTTTTAGTATTGAAAGTAAAAACGGAGACATTAAACACAAACGATTTAAAAAATTAAAAAATTCTTCCTGGTTCAAAAGTGAACGTAAAAAGGTATCACTCCCAAATTTTGATATAAACGATTTAATCTCACCACCACCAAATTTAATTAAAGTCATAGAAAAAATGATATACGAATTAGAAGAATCAGCCCCAGAACGACTTGCACCAACATTATTTGGAGACAGACGTTCCTATATAAAATTTAATCCGTATAGTCCTTATTAATATACGTATATTATGATTAGTCTTCGAGGCTTGTATCCTCAGGTTTATAATTGTCCAAGACAATTCTATATATGAAAGATGGTGCAAAACCACCAATGTTGGTAATGTAAATATCAATATGCTCAGGGGGAATATAATCAGTTAAGGGATTCAATACCACATCAATATTATCCAATAATTGAAAATCAGCATAATTCATGACCTTACTGGAATTTCCAACTTCAATTAAATCATTTCTATTGAATGGATATAATGGGGATAATTTATATAATCCTGCTACTGCGAATACTGGAGTTTTATGTTCTTTAGCACATTCAACAACTGTAGATGCTCCTGAATTAGATAAACAACCACCATTGGCAAAAACAGAACTTGCCCCGACAATGACTTTACCAACTCTTGACATCACAGCAAAAGTAGTAGTATCAGGAATTAATATTGTTTCAATTTTATTATCGGATAAAGTTTTAACAAATTTATGAGACTGCTCAATATCATTAGGATAATTTTCAGTTACTAAAACCGTGAATTTTCTTTTAGCTCTAGCTTTAATTAAAAATTGTAATACGGTTTCAGATGTTGGTGTAGGAGTTAATAAAATTTCATTATCATGAATTAAATCTGCAGACATGGTTTCTAATCCTTCATTTATATTATTAATTTCATCAATTAAATCTCTTATTCCTTGAATAATTATGGATCTGAGATCACTACTTTGCTTTTTCAGTTGTACTACTGAACTTTGTTCTTGATTGTTATTCGTGGACAATAAACTAAATATTGAACTCATCATAGTGTTACTATCAGGTTCAGTTGTTTCTTCAATTTCATCTCTTATAATAGCTAATACTCTTCTTACTATATTCCCAGTTATAACTTCCCTTGGTTGAGCTTCCTGTATTATCATTCCAACTTTCCTGATTGTACTAATGAGATCATAAGGGTTACTCCATCTTGCTGCTGAAATCACCCTCATCAATAAATGCGAAATTTCCAATGCAATAACTTTATCTCCTGATATTTGATGCCTTTTGAGCTTAGCTACTATTGGCTCCAACAATCCAGTGATTTCTGGCGTTAATTCTTTACCCATATTGAAAGGTTGGTTTTACTAGAGTTTTTTTTTTTTTCGATAAGTGGACTTTTAAAATTTTCATCTCATTTCCTTTTGAGAGCATTTGCCTACTGTTCGCACGACTTCAAAGTATATTGACAATTATTGCAAACTGTTGAAGAATAAGGACTTCTTGTCAATCATGCTGAATTTCAATGAAAATTTGAAGAATTCATTACAAGTATTGTATGAATACTCAAAGAATTTTAAACTGTCCTTGGAATTAATACAAAGTTTATCACAGCAGTTAAAACTTGACACATTTGTTGATGTTGATGCTTATTCTCATATCATTGACCAACCATTAAGAGATGAAAATAATCAAATTATCAAATTCCAAAGACTATCTATAGCGGGATCTTTGATACTTATAGATATTGATTTATTTGAGTTAAAAATTTTACGAGTATCGTTTTCTCTGGCTAATCAATTAGATAATAATGAAGCTACAGACCTGAGCTCGGATGAAGATATAGTTAAAATTTCCCCTAAAGATGATTTGACCATTATAAGTATAGATTTTGGAAAATCCAATCCATATTCATTATTGAATAAAAGTCATTCAGATAATATTGAAAGCATACTTTTGAATAATTTACGAGCCCCAATTTTGAATAATTTCCCCCATAATTTGAAACATTTAGCTAATTTGGATCGATTATCCTCCTCGTCAATTGATTTGTTTGCCTATTCTGACAATTTAGCATTGATATTGAAAACTTTAAATAATATAGAATTGAATGATTCTCACGACTGGAAACAAAAAATGGGATTAACAACTTCATTAGGTAATGTTAAAATTTTTGATTCTCAAGAAAATAAGATTGGACTTTTCATTGATTTCTGGCAGGATTTTCGATTTATTAACCATGAATATCAAATACAAGAATCTACAGGTGATTTATTATTGGGTAGAAACCATAAATTGCAGTTGGATCTTACTTCCAAGCTTTATTCTACCCCAATTGATTATATCCTTGAAACAAAAGATCATACCTGGGAACTTAATGGACAGAAATTCCAATTTCAATTTGATGAGGAGTCTCATTTATTTTTCAATAAGGGAAGCAATAGTAGCAATGGGGCAGCTTCATCAAATTTAAGTTCTAATCCAGAAGCAAAATTCGATACTAATTGGACATTGGTTATTTCTTTAGATAATCCGATTTATTTACCATTAAATCTACTAGAGTTTATTGGTATGGGTAACTATGAAGAAGGTAAACTGGACAATGAAAATTTTGATAAATTAAATACCCAGAAAGAAATTAAAATTGGGTTGAGTAAAGATAAAGATACTAATGTACTTATTAGGAATGAATTACATTCAACCTTTGTTCCAATACAAATGATTTCTTTGAAGAGATTAGTTGATATAACCACATTTATATCAATTTTTCGAAATCATATTGTATTAACCAACATTTTAAATGAATTGACAAAAAATTGTTCTACTCATGTATATACTAATGAAGAGAAAATGACCGAAGAAGTCAAACATAAATTGAAAGATACTTTGGCTTTATCAAAAGATGCCACAGATGAACAGATTTTAAGTTTAAATATTTTGAATGAAAAGAACATAGAAGATGAAAAAGATATTGCATTAGATGAATTTATGAAGGAAGAGCCTAATAGAGAAGAAGCTGATGACAATGATGACTTAAAAATAAAGATTATCGATATTGATTATGATAGTCAAAGTTATAATATATCCATTTCAATAACTGGTAAGTATAAGGGTGTGTATGTGGATATTTTATTCATAATTGCTAATGGAGAAATATTACCCGTTGATGAAAATCCATCATCTAAAGATGACATGGAAGTTGATGATGACGAGAATAAAGTTAAAAAATTCATTAAAAGTTTAAATTTGACTGAAGATATTATAAAAAGTTTCAATTTTGTATATTTGAATAAACTATAGACAAGATAATTTTATTTGACTTTAATAAAAAACTAAAGTTTTATTCCTAAATGAATGGTGGCCACACCAAAACTTAAATCTTCATACCCTTTCTCTGGAACATAAAAACCTGCTTGTTCAATCATACTTTTGAATTCTTCTTTTTTTGGGAAACGACGAATACTTTCTACAAGGTATTGATAAGAATCTCTATCATCAGCAATCAATTGACCGGCCAATGGTAATAAAGAAAACGAATAGGTTTGATAAATATAGTCTAACAATTGATTTTCGACTTGACTGAATTCAAGACAAGCAAAAATTCCACCTGGTTTTAATACACGATATGCTTGTTCTAGACCTTTTTGAATATTAGTGAAGTTTCTTATACCAAAAGCAATGGTATAAACATCCTTAGAATTATCAGGAATTTTATCCAAGGTTTCACCATTCTGAACAATAAATTCAAATCTAGATCTTGCTGCCTCAGATTTACCCCATTTTGTTCCAGCAAATCTTTTCTCTCCCTCTCTTAACATATCAGCGTTAATATCAACAATAGTCATTGTAGATTTTTTATCATTAAATCTCTTTTCACTGTGCTCCATTAAACCAAAAGCAATATCCCCTGTTCCTCCAGCAACATCTAAAAAGTTCAATGGTTTCTGAGATCCTGGCCTCATACCTGCATCCAATCTGTTAATAAAATGACGTTTCCAAACTCTATGAATTCCCAAAGACATAACATCGTTCATGATATCATAACTAGATGCAACTGATGAAAATACATCACCCACTAGTTTTTCCTTCTCATCTCTATTGATAGTTTTGTATCCAAAATGGGTAGAATTTTCACCATCGGATTTAAACCTAAGTTGTTTTAAAAATGGAGCAATAGCCAATTTAGTAGAAACACCACTTAAATGTCCTAAACACTTAGGATTAATTCTGACCAAGTTCATAGGGATGTGAAGTTTTTTCTAATGTTGGAGATTTCAATTCGCGTACATAATATCAATTTTTAATTAGAGTTCAATACAGAGCAAGACAGTAAATAAAAGATAAATAACAAATTTATATTAATGTTTAGAATTAAATAATTAAGCTTGGACAACTCTGACAGTGTTAGAGTGACCAGAACCTCTAGTCCATCCTTGAACGGTAACAATAGAGTCACCCTTTTTGATGATACCTAAATCAATGGCTTCAGAAACAGCCCATCTCAATCTGTTTTCCACATCTTCTTGCCAGTTTTCAACCTTAGGTTTGGAATAGATAAATGGATAGACACCTCTATATAAGTGGCAGTATCTAGCAGCTCTTTCATTTCTAGTAACCATCATGATTGGAACATTTGGTTTATACTTGGACACTAATCTTGAAGTTAAACCAGAAGTAGATAAAACAACAATAGCTCTGGCATCTTGTTCATAAGCAGCAGAAACAGCAGCAACGGCACAAGTTTCGGAAGTTGGGGTTGGTTTTTTAGCCAAGGCTCTTAATTCGTTATGTAAAGGTTGGTAGGCAATGGCTTTTTCAGCAATTAAAGCGGTATTATGCATCATTGAAACGGCTTCAAATGGGTAAGTACCTTTAGCAGTTTCACCAGACAACATAACACAGTCAGCACCATCTAAGATAGCGTTACCAACATCAGAAACTTCAGCTCTAGTTGGTCTAGGGTTGTAGGTCATAGATTCTAACATTTGAGTAGCACAAATGACAGGTTTAGCAGCCAAGTTACATTTAGCGATTAATTGTTTTTGAGCAACGAAAACTTGAGGAGCAGGAATTTCAATACCTAAATCACCTCTAGCAACCATAACACCATCAGTTTCACTCAAGATATCATCAAAGTTGTTGACACCTTGTTGATTTTCAATTTTGGCAATGATTTGGATATCTTTACCTTCTTCACCCAAAATTTTACGGATTTCTTTGATATCATTACCGGATCTTATAAAAGAAGCAAAGATCATATGAACCTTGTTTTTGATACCAAATCTAATATCATTGATATCTTTTTCAGATAATGCTGGTAAATCAACATCAGTACCAGGTAAGTTAACCCCTTTATGGGAACAGACTTTACCAGCATTGACAGATTTAACTCTTAAAGTCTTATCATCAACAACTTCTAAAACTTCAAAAGATAAAACACCGTCATCAACATATATGATTCTACCAACATCAATAACCTTGGTAATATTCTTATAATCAATATACATGATCTTATCATCTGATTTTTTAGAGAAAGCTTCATCAGTAGTGAAAGTCATTTCATGGTTGGCACCAATAGGATAATCAATGTTATCAGTAGTAGTACCAGTTCTGATTTCTGGACCTTTGGTATCTAAAGCAATGGCTAAAGGTCTACCAGGATATATTTCTTCAGATTTTTTAGCATTGTCAATAACTGATTGATGATATTCATAAGCACCATGAGAAAAGTTCATTCTAACAATGTTTAAACCAGCTTTTCTTAATCTAACTAAAGTTTCAACATTGTTGGTCTTTGGACCAATGGTACCAATGATTGAAGAACGTCTTAAGTTTTTGTCAGGGGTTTCAGTGGTATCTAATTGAGTCAACCAAGTTAATGCAGCGTGAGACATGTTGTAATTACTAGTTTATAAAATTCACAAAAAGATCAAGTGTAATAATAAAATCACTAGAATCAAAAAGGAAGAAAAAGGAAAGAAGAAAAAAAAAAGTGAAAAAGTGTGGGAATTTTATACTTTGAGAAATCATCTCACCAAAAAGAAAAAAAAAAAAAAAAATTACCGGTTGATAGTAACCCGTTGATGTCATTACACAGTTATTCAACAAATTTTACAGACATAATTGCATAAAAAAAATACAATCATGTTATTACCCGTACTCTATAGCATATACAACCTCAACTACATGTCATTTCTCCTATAGTGGACCTATTGGTATAGCCGACACTGAGATCAAAAACTCCGGTTTCGTATGCACGCTATCAAAATTCCGCTTATCCTGAATCCATGTGCTTTTAGGTAGGGGTCTACGAAGGTATTGCAAAGAGAAGGCGTTTGAAAAGATTATATGTTTGATTGAATTGAAAGGATTTTTATGGTGTTTGCAATATAATTACTCAAACTCTTTATACCAAGGTTTAGCTTCCCCTCCATTACGTGGCTTGTCATTGTAATTGATTTTCGGAGTGGTTCGGAGTTTTCCTGTGTGTTAGATGATGTGGGTTTTACAAATGTTCGAAATCACTAGTGAGTGAGTGAGTGAGTGAGTGAGTGAGTGAGTGAGTGAGTGAGTGAGTGAGTGAGTGAGTGAGTGAGTGAGTGAGTGAGTGAGTGAGTGAGTGTGTGGAAACCATACTATTGCAGAAGACCGTGTCGTTGCACGAGAAAGTGAAAAGAAAGTGAAAAGAAAGTGCTAAAAGAATGCGCACAAGAAAGAGCGCATCTGAATGATTCCATTATGGTGCTTCCTATTGTCGTGGGTATAGGGGCTACGGTTGTGGCGTTGACATTGAAGACAACAGTGTCTGCAGTGAGGAAATTCAACCTCCTTACACCAAGTATGATTGCGTCACTTAACAATATCAAGGTAGCCGAAGAATCTCCCAGGTTTAGTAATCATCCTCATGCCACTCAGCACCAGTATCTTAGGAACAGGTTTCCCAATCTGCCGTTTAGTAGTCGAATGACGGAACAAGAGGCTTTGCTTATAATGGGGATTGAAGGGAATGATATTATGAAGCTTAATAAGACAATGCTAAAGACTCGATATAGACAATTGATGATTATGAATCATCCTGATAAAAATGGTAGTCAATACTTAACTCAGAAGATAAACCAAGCCAAGGATACACTAGAGAAAAGTTATTTGATGAAGAACAAATGATCATTTTTAGAAATATTATAGAATCTATCTATTGTTATTACTATTATTATTATTATTATTCTATGTACATAGTTTTATGAATGAGACGTTTCATTATTTTGCACATTATTATGGTCAAGTCCATTATTCCCATTTTGTATAATTTCACTGAGTTTGTTCTCATCAATAACCCCATTGGAATTTTGAAGAAAATCTTTAATCTCTCCATTGACATGTACTTGATCATTAGAATTATCAGTAGTTTCATTGTTAGTTTTACCGCCTTCAAAATTCTGCCTGATTCTTAAATAATGTTGCAATTCTTCAGCACTTACTGAAGGAACTAATTCTCGTTGGGCTTTAACAAAATCAGTCATTTTAACAACAACAAGGGTATCTTCTTCTGTTGCTATATTATCAAACCACCATCTTGTTGATACTTCTTCCTTTCCATTATCAATTATTGTTTGATTATAATCTTTAATCTTGGTATCAACTTCACTGGCAATTCTAGTCATGGCATTAAGCATTGCATCTGAACATAAAGCATAGAAATCAGCCCCCGTAAATGTGAATGAACACTTCTCAGCAATTTTATCTAATTCAACATCATCATCTAAAGTGAATTTTCTAGTTAATGCTTCTAAAATCTTTATTTGTTTGTCATTAGTATCAGAAATACCCAAGTATAACATTTTATCGTATCTACCAGGTCTTAATAATGCTTCATCTAATAAATCGGGTCTATTGGTTGCTCCAACAACAAAAACTCCTTCTCCTCCATTTTCTCCACCTCCACTCATACCATCTAATTCAGCAAGTAATTGTGATACAATTCTATCCATAACCCCACCTGAATCTCCTTGATTACCTCTCTTAGGAGCCACTGAATCTAATTCATCGAAAAAAATAACACATGGTTTAGCATCTCTAGCCTTTTGGAAAACTCTTCTAACATTAGCTTCTGATTCACCAATATACATATTCAATAATTCTGGACCTTTTACACTGAAAAAATTCAATGAAAAATTTGTTGCAATAGCTTTAGCAAGTAATGTCTTACC
The DNA here is from genome assembly GCA_030573955.1 of Yamadazyma triangularis. Classification (NCBI taxonomy): domain Eukaryota; kingdom Fungi; phylum Ascomycota; class Pichiomycetes; order Serinales; family Debaryomycetaceae; genus Yamadazyma; species Yamadazyma triangularis. The sequence continues at coordinate 125,497 of JAJMEC010000014.1, forward strand.
TGTACCTGGTGGACCATAGAATAATATACCACTTCTTTTCTTCAATCCAGCACTAAACAATTCAGGATGTTTTAATGGTAAATCAATAGTATCAAGAATTTCATCTTTAACAACGTCCAACCCACCAATATCTTCCCATTTAACATTAGGAATTCTTGGGGCACCAATGGAATCACTATATTTATTTCTAGCGTCGTTAATGGCCACATTGAAATCTTCTGGTATCAATTTAATTTGTCCACCACTACCAATTTTAATTAATTTATCTAAATTTTTGTCTTTACTTAATTTGCTTAACCGTTTAAACGCCAAATTTTTAGCCTTCTTTAAAATTGAAATTAAATCTCTTGAAGTTAACCCAGCTGATTGCAAAGCTAAAGATTCAAAACTTACATCATCACGAGTACCTATTGGATACGATGACATATCAAATTTGGTCAAAAATTCTTCTTTATCTTCATTAAATTCAGGAATAGGAGTTGATAAATTCTTTTTGAACTCCTTATTGATTAAAAATTTGAAAATTTCCAACCTCTCTGATTCAGTAGGGACATTGAAATCCACTTGGAACTTTATCATCAGTCTTAAGCTATTATGTAATTTATCAATATCATTACAACTCATAACAATAATCACATTTCCGTATTGATTCAAATAGTCATTTAACATTCCCATCACTTTCAAAGCTAATGAAGTAAATATATTAGCACCTTGTTCATTCTCATTAACATCAGGACATAAATTTTCAATATGTTTTAAATAAATAACATTGAAAGAAGTATTATTATTATTATTATTATTATCATCATCATGACATATTAGTTTATCGATTTGCCCACTTATCAACCCAATTGTCTTAAGTTCACTTCCAGGATTAATATAATCAACGGCATCCAACTCAATTAAGTTAATACCCATTTCAAGGCATAAGTTTTTAACAACTGTAGTTTTTCCTAATCCTCTTGACATTGAACTTAATAAGACTGAAGTTTTAAGGTTGATTTTAGAGTTAATATTAGTCAGTAAAATTTTCTTTAAAGTCTTAGCGTATTGGAAATTGGCAGGATTAGATTGAATAGATTTATTATAGGGAAATAGAGGAGGTAAATTCAAATAATCATACCAATTATGAAATTCATTGGTTGGTTGTCTAATGAATTCAACTCCCGATAAGATCATTCTAGTCTTTAATGGATCTATAATAAACTGATTAGTTTGGCTTTCATCCCCATAAATATCATTAATTTTGAACCAAGCAACAGAATCAGGATCTCCAGTAGGAATAACTCCTAATTCATCTTCATTGTCCTTAATATCAAACATAGTCTTCGCTAAAACTGAATCAATAGCTACAGGAATTAAATCATTTTGTTTTATAGTCTTCAAACAAGAATTGAAAGAAGTCTTCAAAGCTGAAAAGAAGTGTTGCTGATAAGTTCTATCTAATGTGATAGGAGATGCAACTCTAGAAATTGTAACTGATTTAGCAACAGGAATTAAAGTTGATAGTTGTAAACCTCTATCTTTAACAGGACCAACATGAACCTTGGTATCAGCATTGAAATTAAGATTTGCTGATAATATTGGTGAAATATAAATTACACCCGAGTCAAAAGATTTGTTAGGCTCCATTACAGTGAAAAGTTTGACATAGATTTCACCATCATCATATTTCAAAAGAACAGTATCTCCATTAAATACTGGATGACCAAATTTTATCAAATCATTGGTATTAATAAACACGAAAAGTTCAGTATCTTCCTTTGACCAGACAATTGGCAAATTGTTCATAAACATTTTATTAGGTAATGGTCTGACATTGAATTCGGAATATTTCACATCATCGAAATCATCAAGATTTAACGATGAACTTAAATAATTGGAGATGTTAATATCACTATCATCATCATCATCAAAGTCATTTACCAGATCATCATTGTCAATGTTATCATTAACCAAAGTCTTGGAGCTTGTATGAAGATCAGTATTATGCTTGATTATATAAATATTGGTACTAGAAGCCACTTTCCCCTGAGATATGGGTTCACATAAAATTACTTTACCATTAATAGGTCTGATAATATCATGGTTTGATACTACTCTCCCATTACTTACCAAATAGTTATCAAGAAATTGATGTTTGATAGCATCATTAGATTTATCTTTCATAATTAGATAAATATCATTTGGAACTGATACGTATAAATCGTCTATTATTGGGATGTCATCTTGATTAATCGATTGAATCAATGCTGTCGTGACAGTTATCTGATTACTAAATTTGTTCAAGTTACTATCATTTATGAACACAATTGAATTTGGACCTGGTGATTTATGATCGATAAAGTTGATTTTGAAAATTTTAAACTCTTTGAAATAATCTGGTGCTCCTAAAAATTTAATCAACACAAATTTATCATTGGTCAAATTGGTAGTTTCATTATTGGTCAGTGGAAACAATCGTAAGAATAACTCCATAGATACCAGAATAGTATCAAATTGTTGGATACTAGGATCATCAACTAAATGGATATTTGCAATTGTCAGTATAGACTTTTTTTCCATATCTAAAGCTGTCGGCATTATCCACTTCAAACACTCCAAACTACTCTAGTTATATGTTTATACAATACTGCGAGTTTTGTGGGGATATGAAAAGTATCCGGTGACCGCTGATGGTTTTAACCGAGCTACAATATTTGAGAGAGAAGTTACCCGCACACCATCTCATTACTTGTTACTCTGGTAAAGAAAAATGTGAGATTTTTTCATTACTATAATCTTTATTTGCAAAATAGTATGTAAATTGAAAAGGTTAAACCATTGATAATAAGAAGATGAAAAAATTTCCTTTATACCATTAGAGAGCAATAAATTGGATTACAAACCGTTTTGGTTTTTTTATGTCCAGTTGCAATGATATGGTAATTTGTCATAGTTACACTGATTATTATCATTGGGCCTAATTGATTGAAATCATTTACTAACAAAAAAAAAAAAGTAGATCGGTAGAGATACAGTGAAAGGATTGCATTAGAGACACAGTATTAGTGGATTTTAGTAGAGACAGTATGAGACAGATGTAGAATAAACGTAGGATAAGTATAGAATCTGAATAGCCATTGGGTAGGATATATTATTTATTCCCACCAAATGGTCAATTCCATATTCTATATACCCATTTAGTGTCATGAATCATTAGTTCTTGCCACTACACCTCCATTCTCTTTCTACTGCCTACAAAATATCTAATCTAAAATATTCATTAATTAAATATCTTAAGAATGATTAAATTCCTTATTATACATCAACTATAAAAAAGCTTTTATGGACAATTATTTATTGTATTAAAGAATTTAAGCTTCATCATCTTCAACAACAACGGTGTGTAAACCTTTAGCAGTTGGAACAACTACTGGTTCAACGTAAGCGTATAATCTTTCCTTGGCATCTTCTTCATCGTTTCTCTTTCTTGAGATTCTTAATCTCATTCTTCTGTCAACACCTTGGATACCTCTTTTCCAGATAGCAAGGTTTAATCTTGGGTCTAATCTAACATCAGAAGTTCCCATGTGTAAAGTGGCGAATTTTTTGATTTCTTTGACAGCTTTTGGAGCTCTCTTTTTGAAATGAGCACCATGTAACTAAAAAAATTGTTAGTATATTATGTTTTAATAAATTATCATTGAATTAGTGATTAAGCCTTTAATGATGTTATGCATGGATTCTACTGATTGATTATTTCAATCCAATAAACTTCTTAATTTTTCTTCTTGCTTTTATTTAATAGACATTTTTTGATTGTCCTTCATCTTCATTCATTTTATTCCTTGCTGGTGAATAATTTTCATGGTTTTAGACACATCTATATCCTTCCAAAAATTCTATGTATAATCACTATTTCTTAATTTGCTTATTACATACTCTTTTGTTTAAGTTGATGGTGTATTCACGGGTAACAACGTCTTGGACAGCCATTTTTAATCGTTAAAGTGATAATAAGATTATGCAATATATTTTTTCAAAAAATTCTCACTATAATTTTATTCTTGAGCTCAAGTTACACAAAATTTTAAGAAATTTTCATTATCCGAGAACCATTTAATCATTTGTAAGTCACGCGCAAGAGGGCTACAACCCTACGAATTAATATAGATGCGATATATGTATTTAGTTCATTCTAGACCAAAAAGCTTATGAACGTTATCACACCAATTTCTTGTAATTAGTTTATAACAAAGCTCAGCATTAATATCTTCACTAGTATCCAGAGACTCTGGATAGTTGGTAAACAGTAGTTCACCCTCATTATCAATAACTTTAAACCCATATGTGTTAGATAAGTTATATATACCTAACAAACAACATAATATCCTGCCTGATATTTTAGCTTGAACACAATATTCTACCAAGGTGGATAAAGTAAACTCTGAATTATTTATGGTGACCTTATCGGATTTCTGGTTATAAATTGGATCAATTGTATGCAATACGTATAATAAATTATCAATTGAATTTGTTTTGATGTCGTTAAATTGGGAATCACTAACTTCTTCACTAATTAATTTTTCAATAGTCTGTAATGGAGTTCCTTTAGTATCATAGACGAATATTTTGACTATTATCAACAATAATTGAGCATCATAGTAAAAAGTTGTATAATTAGATTTGGTCAATTTCATCTCTGTGATCATTGATTGTAATAAATTGATTAATGTAGTGTAATTCTTATTGATGATTAATATTACCATTATATCAAAGCTTAAATTAAGTAATTTTTCTGACAAATTTTCTAATGATTTCAATCTTAATTGGTAACATAATTTATAAAATTCATTTAATAGTACCATATTAGGAACCGACTTTAACCTCAACAAAAGGATAATTAATGAATGATTAATAACGGCATTATTATTCTTGGGTAAAGGATAAATAGAAACATTATTAGCAGGAGTATTATTTTCACTCAAATACAATATATTATTTAGATTGATAGCTTCTCTTTTAGCTATTTGTAAATTATTATTGAATAAATGTAATACTAATCTTGATTCCCATAGTATCAAGATTTCTTTTATAGATTTAGATCGTTTTATTAATTGGAAAGTCAAATTGACCAGATTGGGATTATTTTGAACAAGAGATTCATGAAAGTCTTTCAATGTTACTTCCCCTCCATATTCTGATATAGTAACAAATAAAGAATCTTGTGATAACAACGCTGGATTTAATGACATATTTATAGTGATTGCATCTATATGTTTTCTAATTAAATGCGACATATTATCATTTTAATAATATCAATTGTTATGAGTGAACATTCAAAACTATTATTCAAGGCTAAACAACAACAAAAAGATAGGCTCACGGAGTCGGAAAGTTTAGCTAATCAATTGGATTTAACCTTAAATACTTTGGTACGAAGCAATTCATCTAATGATAGCAATGGTCCTACTGTCTTGGATAAAATAACCACTATTCATGAGATAGATAAGGAAATTAATAGACAATTAAACCAAGATATAGCGGTTAATTATGACCTGCTAATTAGAACAAGAGAGACTTTATTACAGTTGACGAACAAAGGGAATAAATCGCTACAGAAAAATGAAGATGGGTCGATAATTGATGACTTCCAAAGACGATCAGAATTGATTGATCAAGATTTAAGAATATTAGAGAATACGTTACGATTAATTAGACGAAATAATTAACTATTACTATATCTATACGTATATATGCTTTAAAATTATAGGTACTTGTGGTGTATTAATAATTTATGGTAATCCAATAGCAGCCCTTTCCCATTTTTCTTCAGCAACCCAACCAGCATTTATCACTTTCATTAAATCATGGAGATTAATGAGTCTATCTGCCTTTAAGGGTCTTCCCTTATCTACCAAATTATTATAAATCTTGACATAAGAATCTTTTGGAATTTGATCAAATATGTTTTTACTGGTAGAAACAGGCTGATTATCTTTACCATAAGATGACAATAACCATTTAGTTCTTCTGTATTCCCATAATGCTTCACCAATGTTGGTGGAACCATCAACACGGATTTGTTCTCTTAATTTACATACGTCAATATCTTGGTATAAAACCAAGCTATTTTTTGTGGAATCATCATCATCATTAGTATTATTAGTATTATTAGTATTATTATTGGTATTATTGTAATTATTAATGATAGTATTGTCGTTATCATCATTATCATCATCATCATCATTATTATTATTATTATTTTTATGATCATCATCATCATCGTCGTCATCACCAGATTCATCAAATTCGTCATCATTTCTACTAAAGATAATAGGAGTGCTAGAAGCACTATTGACTTGTAATAAATCTTTCAATGCTATTCTATTGGAATCAGAACAAACGGTACTTGAAGATTTCATTTCTTCGGTAGTATTTTTTTGTTGGTAATGATCATGAAGTTTATCTAAATTTTTAAACTTTTTAAAATCAGCTAAAAATCTTTCTTCATTCATTGAATAACCTTTTGTAGCCTTATCTAATCTATCCATTATTGATTCAGACTCAGATTCCACAAATAAATCACCAATGACTTCGTCAACACTAAATACGTCTTCCTTGATTGATTTTAACTTTAAGACGAATAAATTCCACTCAATGCCTGCTTTTTGGAGAAACCCGTTAACTTTTTTAAATTTAGAATTTTTTGATGATGGGTTGCTTTGTAATGTTGAAAATGATTTGGATGCTTTTACTGATGTCTCTTTGGTTTTATTATCATAAGTCATAGATGAAATGCCTTTATATAGTAAGTTATGAAACAAAATACGAAAATTTAACAAAGGCAATTCACTATATAAGGATGGAAGGAAAAAGTGAAACTTATAATTTGACTCTCACCCTCAATAAATTAATGTAAGATTGACCAAAAATTTACTTCTTCTACAGTATGGATTGATTTCCTCTATCTGGTAATATGTCACAAGGATACTTTCAGAAGTTACCTTTGAAACCAAGGGGAAATATAGAATAAAAAGAAACTCTAAAATAAAAAACAAAATGAAAATCACTAGCCGTCTATAGCAAACTCCAAAGTAACTAAGGAAGGTTTACTGTCAGATAAAGACGAACTGAGATATACGAAAGAAAAAAAAAAAGTAGTTCAAGAAGAAGAAGAAGAAAAAAAAAAAAAAAGGCTGAAAGAGAAGAGGAATATAAAAATGATCATTACTGCATGCAGGAAACATACCATCCCGATAAGAACAGAAACCTTTTAAAGTCATCATGTGAACATTATTACCTATACATATTACAATTAAAAACAGAACAGGAGTTATTTTTAGATATAAAATTTGATTTTTCATTTAAAGTCGAGTTTTATGGTGTGTTAAATTTTTTTTTTTTTGTTTTTTTTCCCACCCATTTCACTCTTTTAAACATTGTAATTTGTAACGTTCTCAGTCTTCTCTTTCTCGTATTTTTGTTTCAATTGTTTGTAGTATTTGACATCAAAGTCCCAAGTTTCTCCATGTTTCATATGTCTTAGATCATAAGCAACTTCTGTCTGATATCTCTTAAAGAAAGATTTATCTCTTAAATAACTGTTTTCAATTTCCCATTTGATATTACTGACAGCATACGATAAACCATCATGACGATTAATTTCTTTCCATGATCTTGAATTAATTCCATTGGCATAAAATCCATGATAATTAGATAAAGAGGGTAACATTAATAATGTTACTGATAAATCTCCTTTAATATCTTTATCTTTATTGATTTCCGGTACTATTATATCTTGTGGAGTCCACAATTCATTCCATCCAGTAAGATCAATATTATCATTAAAGAATCCCATATGACAAAGAACAGTTAAAATATCTGAATCATCAGTATAAATTCCATTTTTACCTCCCCATAATTCTCTCTTTCTTTCAATTTTTCCTTCCAAAAAGTCTTGTTTAAATGTCCTTATGAACCGATGAGGAATTTTTATTTCAAGAAGATAATTAATATAGTCCGTGGGTAAAGGAGGTATCATGGGAATATACTTAACTGATCGGTTATAGAATTCTTCTTTTAATTTATCTCTATAACTTTCTCTCAATTCTTCGAATTTTTCAAAGTGTTCATCTTTAAGTCCTGTCAATTGGGACGTTTGTAATGTTAACCAAGTAGTTGTAGGATTATACACTAAAGAACCTAAATGACGACGGTCCGGGAAAACGGTTTGTATAATATCAATGATTTGTGGTTTACTGAGATCCTTCGTCTTATAAGTCGGGTTTGACTCCACTATCATATCTTCCTTTTTGTTATTATTAGGTAAAAATGTCTGGTTCGTTTCGGTTACAGATTCTCCATCTTTAAAGCCATCATTTCTGTCGAGTCCACGGATATGTTGTACATCCTCTTGATGAGGAATAGACTCTTGGTTGGTATCTTGAGAAGGGTTGTGGTGATTATTGTGATGATGAAGATGGTAGGGGTGGTGATGATGAAGATGATTGTTGTTGTTGTTGTTATTGTTGTTGTTATTGTTATCATCATCATGAGTGTCTGCTTGTTGCTGGCCATCTTGAAGAAATCTATTACTCAGCAACATTTCACCATGATCACTATTCTTATCACTAACAATAGCTTCATTTCTTTGATCACTTCCTCTCTGGTCACTTTTATCAAACTTCACTTTCTTGGACAGAGGTTCCTCATCATCTCTACTACCATTTCCATCGGCAGAATCCCCTTGCTCCGAAAAATACAGTATAGGAGGTAACTTTATCCCGTTACCCGATTCGTTAGATGACATTGATAATGTTATTATAAACCGCTGACTTCGTTATAAGTTAATTGGACGCGAAGAGTAAAAAAACTTGACTGTTTATCATTATCGCGGAGATGCATTTTTTCTTTTCTTTTTATATCCTATATATCATTACTATAAATGCCATTCTTGTCCTTTGCGACATACTTTTGGTAACAAGCATAATGGACGACATTATTGTTTTTGCCAACACTTAAAACACTGTGGCCCAAAGTTTTATTGCATATGGAACAAGTGGTTCTACTGTTGTCAATGATATAGTTTTCACCTTGAGTGGTTAATAGTTCATGACGTAATTTAATTGAGCCCACTTTATATAGTTCACTTGATAATCTTGTATCAGTCAATTGTTTTCTGGAATCTCTTAAATGTTCATTCAAGAAAGTATTCAATTTGACAATAGGAAATGAATCAGGAAGACTGGTAAGGACATATAACATAGATATTTTTGAACTTTGAGTGGTTAACAATTTAGCTATGTGATCGATGTTTTCATCATAATGCATTAATAAATCTTCAAGAAGTTTATGAAGGAGTCTGGTCCCGGTTTCTTTCCCATTAGGTTGATAATAGATGTCTGAACTGTATTCAATTGAAGCATCTAAGTCATTAAGTTGATTGAATAGAACATCTATGGCTTTGTCATGTTCACCTAATCTTTTATAGATGAATATGGTAAACCGTAAAAATTTATCTTCATCTGTGGGGATATTTTTCAATACTGTCCAAGGTTCATATATCTCAGTAGTTTTAAGAAAGGTATACAATTTCCTATAAGTATCAGTTAGTTCAAAGTCAACGGTTTCTATTCCTTGTAATTGCTTCAAATGATTCAAATATAATAAACATAATTTAGTGTTGAATTTGGTTACCATTGAAGGTTTCTTTTCACTTAAATCACTTTCAAAAATAACCCATTCCACATATTTAGTGGCTAACTTCTCTGATCTTAGAGTGTGTTGAATAAACTCCAATACTTTGAAATTATTATAGCTTTCACATTCATAGGTGTCATTCATAAATATTAAACTTGCTCGTTCTATTAATTCATCTTCATCAATGAGTTGTTGTTTTTGTCCTTCTTGGTCATGTTTATTTTCATTTGTTAGCAATGAATAACCATATTTCAAAATTAAATCCAAGTCATTGTTACCTAATTTTTGGAGGTATTGAATAGTAAGATTAGGTCCCTGAACAAAATCATCGAAATCATCAAAGTGTCCTTGTATTTCATCTTTTCTCAAAGTAGATAACATTTCTAATGCTTCAGTATGTAAACTTCTACCATAATAAAAATCCAATAATTCTTTAATAAAATTAGGTTCTTCATTATGATTATGAATATTACTCAAAAGACATTCATTAACCACCTTGGAGTCACATTTATTATTAGGCAACCTCAATAAAGGACCTAATAACATAGGTTTACAATGGAAATAACATAAAAATAATGCAGTATCAATATCAACGGCTATCGACTGTAAATCATCGTCGATGTTTTCGGTATTTAAGGAATCATATAAATCATAGGGAGTAATCTCGATCTCGTTCCATAGAAACGTGTTATCATCATTAAAAAAATTAGAATGGATTCTTCTTTGATCTGTTAAGTAAATAATTAAATTATTTACTGCTTTAGCAAATTTTCTTATATTTTGTGATTTTGATTGTCCAAAGATTGTTGATGGCATTAATCTTGGACCCATTGTGGATGATTTTGTGTTTTTAGAATGCTGATCATCGGCTTCCGTGGCAGAATCAGCAGTGGTAACATTGTTATACTTTTGACTGTTTATATCATCAAGAGTTATCTTTTTTATGATATTAGCTCTATTCGTTACAATATTACTGGAAGTAGTCTCATAATCATTCCCCAACTTATCTTGATGATGATAATAGCTAGGGTTCAAAAATTCGGGAAAAAGTGCAAGTACATCTTGATAAGATATAAGCCATGTAGAACAAATTTCCACAAGGGATTCATGATATTTTGAATAATTTTCAAATAATAAGATAGCCTTATACTTGTGCAAATCACGTAGCATTAATTGTTTCCTTTTTTCCTTAGTGATCCTTGCACCATAAAAAAAATCATTCTCTTGATTAATACTATTGACAAAAGCGATAGCTTTATTCAACCCTGTGAATGAAAGATCAGTCTTAACATCTCTTTTGCTACCACCTTTATCACTATGTAAAAATTTCAAGTATTGATCTAATTGACTTTGATAGGAATTGATAGTAAATTGTAGTAATTCTGTACTGGAAGCCAAAAATGCTAAGTCATCACCTAAAAATGCTGGAATGGAATTGGAGTTAATCAGATGATTGAGCTTTTGTACAATGTCACCACTTGCAATTTCAATTACTTCAATTTTTTTATTATAGACGGTTAATAAATAGGTGGGACTTATGTGAAATACAAAAAGTGGCACACTTGTTAACCTTATATTGGAATCTTTAACGTTCCATTGACCTCGGTTATAATCATAAAATAATATTAGGGATTGAGTATCTTTGATTAATACATAACTGGAGTCACTAGCTTTTTTAATCCACATTGTTGGACCACTATTAGTTAACCCAAAATAATTAAATGTACTATGATTGAAGTTATACATTATGGAATCATCAATGTGAAGTGGCTCTATGGTATAATTTTTCATTATATTGATTAAGAGAAAATCATTTGAAAGTCCAATTATTAATTTTAAATCATTGATGTCATTGATGGTGGATTGAGAGGGATTACTAGTATCAGTTGGAATACTAATATAATCAATACATCTAATTCTGTCTTTGAAATTTATTTCATGAACTTTTTTATAACTGAATACATTTCTTGATTTGTAAATCATCTGGAAAATGAATAATTTCTTCTTCAAGCCAACTGCCATCATCTTGTTATCTGATGATTCATAGCAAAAATAGGTATGAAAATATCTAGCTTCATCAATGTTTTGAATGAAATTTAAATGACCACCAACTCTTTCAAATATCCTTATAGAATCGGAATTAGATATAGTCATTATTATTCTATTAGTAAGGGAATTGGCTGATACAATGGTGATTTTGTTAATACCACTGTTATCACCATTAACATTAGGAAACGTAATTTCATGATGCATATTGGAAGGATTACCTTCAGTGAAATAATTTCGTATATCATTTAAAGAAGACGTCCACAGTCGTATCAGGGGAGCTTTACGAGTTTCATTACCTCCATTATCTCTACCATCATTAGATGAATGAGCAGCCGCCGTCAAGTCAACATCATAAATACATAAATCACCATTGCTGCAACCCACAAAGACTTTTTCCTGAAAGTAACATATTCCTGTGATTTTAATTCCAGGAGATGGAAGACTAAGTCGGCTACTTGGTCGTAATACCTCGATATTCATGACCAATTCCTCAATCTCCTTCGTCAGTAAAGATAATACAACTACTTAGAATTCGCACTATATATATCATGAGGGTTTTATATTATGAAACCATGCTATAGATTACTATGATATATATATATAAAATTTATGTACATTTCTTATACGGATGATAAGAAGTCGATTACACCATAACAGTATTTAGACAATTCATCAATAGTGTTCTTTTTGGTGGAATTAATGGTGTCATATTCGGCGAGAGCAGCGTGTAATTGTGATTCTTGATGATTGTTATAAATGACATCACCATGGTTCTTTAAAAACATGGAAAAAATAGCTTGATATATGTCATAATTCTTGTTGGTGGAGATACCCTGGCAAATAGCATTAACAAAGTTTGTCATTTCAGTCAAGGGAGGGAAAGCATTAAGAGATCTCACTTCTAAATCCGTGGTTGCTGGCGATAAATTAACCAAATAAGTCAAGAACTCAGAATAATCATTATTTATGTTGCCTTGTCTTAAAAGTTTGGTGAATTCCGATTCAAAATTGTAGTTCCCATCGGATTTGAATTTTAACAATCTAGAATCTTCTAAAGTCTCATCAGTGGTACCATTATTGGTAGTATTGTCTGATGGTTCCCCCTTTTCAGCCACCACAGCCCTATCACCAACTTCTTCACCACCGAGTGATAAGAAAAAGGGAGCTTTTTGTGGTTTCTTTGGTGCCTCTGTTGGTTTACTTCTTTGTTTAATAACATCCAAATGCATTAAAGTACTATACTTAGACCTAGAGCCTAAGGATAAAGTGACTAATGATTCATCAAGTTGTTTCATTCCTAAATCTTTGAATAATGGATGGTGTTCATCATCATTGTCATTATATTGATCGTCATCTTGTTCCAAAGCACCATCAATAACATTAGATCCACCATCCCCTGAAGCATTAGGTAATAATATGGTTGAAAATTCATGGTCTTCGATTAATCTAGTACTAATGGATTTAAATTGAGCCTTATTTGTCCAAAGGAAAATACCATTACCACTTACATGAGTTGTAGCTAACATATCACCTATTGGAGAGAATTTAACCGACGTAGCCACACTTGGTAACCGAACTCCATCAATACAACCACCAGTAGGTAAATCCCAAGTTCTTAAAGTAGAATCTAAGGATGTTGATACAATCCATCTTCCATCAGGAGAAAAACTCATACCAGTTATTCTATTGGAATGACCATATAATATTCTGACGACTTTTTGAGTTATAACATCAATGACGACTATAGTCAAATCATCTAATGCACAAGCCACAAGATCAGAAGTTTTCTGATAAATCATTGATGTGATAGGTGCATCCAATTGTAATTTACCCAAATAAGTCAGTTTAGTGAAATCATAAAATCCTACTATTCCATCTAATCCACAACTAACCATATGTCTATTCATTCCATCAATGCAAATACCTGTTACTGCTTTATCCTTATGAAGCATGTATCTTTTACGACGCATACCCGATTGAAGGTTATAACTAGCGATACCACCTTTAGATGATCCCACAATAGCAAAATTCCCACAATGTGAAATACATACAGCTCCAGCCATTCCACCATCTACAGTGGCTAATTGGTGATGACCTACTCGTTTATTTTGAGAATCCCAAGTTCTAGCAAATGGTTCATCTTTATGAGAAGTGATAATAGTATCCCAATCACCTTCACGAGCTTGATTAGATGCAATGGCAATAATTTCTGGGAATTTTTCTCTCATGGATTGAACTGGACCAGCTTGTCTTTTATTGGAAGATGATTTAGGTAATCTTTGAGACATTTCTTGAGATTGGGCATCTTTTCTTAAAGAGAAAGACCAGAAAGAACGATCTGATGATGCACTTAATAGAAAGTGGGATTTATCTTCTTGAGGAAATTCAATATTAACAGGAGGAGCAGAATGACCACCTCTAGAACGTAAATGACGAGGAGGTGATACTACAGCAGAATTACTAGTGGATAAACTAGGATCAAACACGTATTCCTTCAAGCTATTATCTCCACCATTAGTTACAAGAATTGATTGACCATTTAAGAATTTAACATTGGCAATCCCACCATGAGATTCCCGATGAGCATTTCTTAAGATATGAATTCTTGATCGTCTTTCCAAATCATAAAAGAAAAGATCACCATTATTTAAACCAGCCACAAGGTGAGATGAACCATCAGTTCTGAATGATAAAGCAATTACTTTGGATTCATTGGAATTACCATCTTGAGATTTGGTAACAATTTTATCTCCTAATATTGTTCCCTTTTTTATATTATACAAATAAACGTCACCATTAGCCAATCCAACAGCTACAATATCTAATACTGGAGCCAGTTCAATACATGAAATATGATTTGGAAATTGATTTTCTGGTGATTGAAACAATAGTTTCCCTGTTTTCACATTGAATATGAAAATTCTACTAGTGGTAGCCACCACGATTTTATTTAAATAAGTAGGAGGATGAATTAAACCAATAATATCATCATGAATGGAACAATTTATGGAATAAAGGGTAGAATATAATTCATTAGGATATTTACTACTAGAACCCTTTTTGAATATGGTGATTTGTCCTGATGTACTACAACAGATCAAGAAGTCTCCAAATATAAGTAATTTAGTAATAGTTTCATCATTAGAAATATCAATCTCAAGAGTGTCTTGTAAAAGTCCTCGTTTATAAACCCCAATCTTATTACCATACGCAGCATATACATAATGATAATGTGCAGCTAATGCTGTTATTTTACTTGAAGTTTGCTTCTGGGAAACAAACAAAAGATGTAATGTCGATACATCATATATTTGAAATGTTTTCCCAATGGAAGTAACAACATAAAAAGTAGATCCTAAACTTCCAATTGCAAATGGAATCTCATTTGATACATTACCAAGAACTCGGAAAGGAGAAAAAATTCTTGATGGTTTCTTTGTTTGGATTGTCTTTGTACCATTGACGTCTTTATTTTCAACGACTTTTCTCTTTTTGTCAACTGGTTCTACCATTTTAGTTGGAAATTCGTTTAATAGAAGTACTTTAAAATGTCTCTTCTCATCTCAAAAGAATGAAAAAAAAAAAAAAATGCTTTTAGTACCGACTGCATATAGCCCACTAAAGGTGAGAAGAGATGCGATACTTCAAATTGAAAAATCATAAACCTAAAACAGTTTCCTAATGACATCAAGTGAAACAGCAGCGGTGAAAAGGCCAAATGAAATAGATAGCAATTCCGACAATTCTGAGGCTAAAAAAGTTCATTTAGATGAACCTAAGGAACAAGAGTCACATGAAAAAAAGGACGCTCGGGATGTACCAAAAGGATTTGCACCTATCAAGGCTGAATTCATTGTAGATACGCCTGAACATTTAGTGGATGAAAAGTATATTAATGATGATGAAGCTGAAGGAGGAGATCGTACTAAAGAAGGAAATGATGATGGTGGTAAAAAGGGCAAGAAGAAAAAAGGTCAAAATAAGAATCGTGACTTGAAACAAAACCACGAAGAAGTTAGACTTTGTTCTACATTGGTTGATCCTGATAATATCCAAGAATGTAGATTTGGACCCGATAATTGTCGGAGTTCTCATGATGTGGAGTTGTATTTACAGAATAAGGGAGAAGATGTTGAAGGGGTTTGCCCTGTATACGAAGCTATTGGTTATTGTCCAGCAGGATTAAGATGTAGATGGTTAGGATCTCATTATAATAGTGATAGTAAGAAGTTATTAAAAGATTTAGAAAAAATCGATGCTCATAAACTGCTGGATAATTATGAAGTCAATAAACTTGATAATGAGACTAAATTTAAATTACAAAAGAAAAAATATACTTTTGATAGAGCTGAATCAGTTACAAAGTATTTGGATTCTATTACTCAAAATGACAAATCCCCTCAAGAAGTAACCAAGGATAACCAGGCTAGTTATGTTGAATCACCATTCAAACCTGGAGAAAAGAAAAAAATCAATTTATCAAGAGCTAAGATTGTATCTCCCTTAACTACGGTTGGGAATTTACCATATAGAAGGTTAATGAAAACTCTTGGTGCTGATATTACATACTGTGAAATGGCCCTTAGTCTTCCTTTATTACAAGGAGCTAATGCCGAATGGGCATTACCAAAAGCTCATAGAACTGAATATCCTGGATTTGGGGTTCAAATTGCTGCTGGTAAACAATGGGCTGCCAGTAAAGCTGCTGAAGTCATTTCTAAACAAAGTAGCCATGTTTCAGAATTAAATCTTAACTGTGGGTGTCCTATTGATTTATTATATCGTCAAGGTCAAGGGTCAGCTTTATTGGATCAACCACCAAAATTAATCAGGATTTTAAAAGGAATGAATGCTTGTTCAGGTGATATTCCTGTGACTGTGAAAATTAGAACTGGTACCAAAGATAATAAAAACACGGCTAAAACCTTGGTTAATAGGTTATTAAAAGAAAATGACGTTGCTGCCATTACTCTTCATGGAAGATCAAGACAACAACGTTACACCAAAGAAGCTGATTGGGATTATGTCGGCGAAGTGGGTCAAGTTGTTAATGACTGGAATAATGCAAAGGAAGAAAACAAAGATACCTCTGATAGTCAAAGAACCCAATTCGTGGGGAATGGAGATGTTTTCACTCATGAAGATTGGTATAAGGGAGTCAATACTGATGGTATTGATTCTGTTATGGTAGCCAGAGGAGCATTGATTAAACCTTGGATATTTGAAGAAGTAGAAGCTCAACAATACCTTGATAAATCAGCAAGTGAAAGATTGGATATATTAAGAACTTATGCCAACTTTGCTTTAGAACATTGGGGTACCGATGAATATGGTATAGGATTAGCCAGAAGGTTTATGTGTGAATTTATGAGTTTCACTCATAGATACATTCCTGTAGGTATCTTAGAAAGATTACCACCTAAATTAAATCAAAGACCACCACAATGGAGAGGTAGAAATGAATTAGAAACTTTGCTTGCATCACCCGATTATAAGGATTGGATTAAGGTTACAGAAATGTTCTTTGGTAAAGCTAAGAATTTTAATTTCACACCTAAACACAAGAGTAATTCCTATGAGAAGCCACCTCAGAGTAACTAAATTAGACTACATCAGTAAATCAAACTACACCATATGTATATATTCCATGTGTAGATACACAACTATACATACACAAAACAGACTACAAAGTAAACCCTTAGGCTTTTCTTGATTTCACAGTTGAGGTCTTAGTAGAACTGATATCAGTAGCATCACCAGCCTTACCAGAACTCTTGGAGTCATAATCCTTGGACAAACCTTCAGCCTTGTCTTTCAAGGACTTAAGTTCTTGATCTTTATCGGCCAATTCTGATTTCAATTTTATAAGTTCAGGAGAATCTTCAGCGTCAGTTTCATGAATATTGTCTTCAGTCTTCAAACTGTCAACTTTATCTTTAGTAATCAATAATTCAGTTACTAAACTATAGGTTCTTAATAAAATCATAGTTAAGAATAAAGTAAATCCACAAAGATACATGTTTCTTTGAGAATAAAATCTTCTGGCTTGGATCTCTGATCTGTCATGGAACACACCAGAATTATTAGCTTTAGATCCTTCCAATTCGGAATTGACTGACATAACTCTGTTAACAGAGTCAGCAAACAATACCAAAACAAACCCTAAAATACATTTTAGAGCAATTTGGAATTTTTCATTTCTAAATGGCTTAGAGACTGTAGTTAAAACAGTTCTTCTGATTTTTCTGGGATAAGGTAATGATAAGATAGTGAAAAACACCACCTCAGTAACCAATAATCCAAAAACTAAATTGTAGTATAATGCCATTGTATAGTTAAGTCAATTGTTTATAAAGATAAATATAATTTCAATCTTCTTGAAAGGCAAAAAGAAGAAAAATAAAAGGTTATTTCAGTTTCAGTTTCATCAATGATTTTATGTGCGCATGATTGCTATATAACAGGAACATTTTTTTTTTTTTTTTCACAGCCATTACTTAGACAAGATTATGTATTATATGATTATGATTATAATTATAAAAAAGATTAATTGAAACCCCGTAAAAATGTACCCTAATAATTCAAAGAAACCTTTAATGAAAAACTGACCAAAAATGGTAAAGTAATGAATAAAATAGAATATTGGAAAATTAATACCACAGCTAAACAGTCCATTTGAATATGATCATTTGAATTGGGATCAGTATAAAAAGCAGTGAAATAGACTAATGATGTAGCACTAGGTAACCCATACTCTAATACACTAATGAAACGGATTAATTTATCATCACCATACCATCCAGCGGCATGTAATCCTGTAGTGACTCCTACACCGATAATAGGTAATAATACCAATCTAGATAATGTAACTCCTAATGCGGTTTTCCAAAACCCCTTAGGCATGGTTTTAACTTCTAATCGGGAAATGGTAGCTCCTAGAAGAAGTAACCCTAAGGGGACAGAAGCAGCCCCTATATAACTGGTTATATCCATAATAAATGATAAAGGAGGTTGACTATCAGGAGCATCAGGAATATCGAAATCAGAATGAACAAATAATGCTTTTAAAGGAGGTGCCATTGATACAATGATGGAAATTATTAATGCAGAAGAAGTAGGAGCAACAAGATTCTTTAGAATACCTCTTAATCTCAGTTTTAATTTTGTTTTAAAATCTGGTTGTAAAGAATGATGTGAATGAGATGATACTAAGGAAGTTCCTCCTATATCACTACCACCAGTGATTGATCTTCCCATTTCTTTACTTTGATCCCTATTTTGATCATAATTATTATTGCTATTAGTATTATTACTACTACTATTATTATTATTATCATCGTATTCAGAATACTCATTTATAACGTCACGAATGTCTTGAGAAGGTTGAGTTCTAAGATCAATACTTCTAGTTGTTGTTAATGATAAATTTTGAGAATTATTAGATCTTGAAGCCAGTAATTTTTTACTGTTCTTTTTGGTTAGTGTTTGATTAAAATCTTTATAGTATCCACTTCTCTGTTTACTGGGAGAAGATCCATCGACTTCTAAAGGAGGAGGTAATTCATTCTCTTCATCTGAAGCAATAGAAGTAGCAATAGAATCACCATCATGAATATCAGAAGGAGGGTTTCTTGTTGGACTTTGATCACCAGTTGAATGAGGAGTTCCATTAGTATATATAGTAGGAACTTTAACATTAGAATTATTGGAACTAGAAGTAGTCATATTACTTCCCTTAGTATTTTCCTCTTCATCTAAAAGCTCAGGGCGGAAATCCCAAGCTATCAATTCATAAAGTCCAAAACTAAATTGAAATAATGCTTGTGCTGCCAAAAAAATACAAATATAAGCAACTCCTTTATCACCTTCTTCCTGAGAAAATACTTTACCTCCATTACTTAAAGTTTGAACATAAGCAATAGGAAGGTCAGAAATGTTAGGAAACAATCCCACTGATAAAAGTCCACCAAACCATCTTTTAGGTGATTTAGCCACTATCGATATGAAAAATGCCAATGATACACCAAATCCAAATAATAACAGAGCCGTGAAAAAAATAATCCCAATACTTTTAATATCTGAAGACTGTAAACTCGATACAATATTCTCAAATACCAAACATGGTAAGATAGCCGTAACTATAGTATCCGATATATCTCTACACGTAGCCACGGTTAAAACATTTCTTTTTGCCAACCAAAAGCCTATTCCCACAATAAAGTATATTTTAAAAATAGGCTTTACCGCTGAATAAATAATCAGGCCTAAGTCTACACCCGATGACATATTGACATCAATGATTAAAAATGAGTCAATGTCTCGAAAACCGCTTGCGAATTGATACTTACAGGATCTATACCGGAAAAATTATCCTATTTTTGCGATTAAATGACAGAAGGAGATTCAATAAACGAATCAATAAACAAGGCCAATATCAATGGAAGTAAATGTATAAAAATAGAAGCCAAACCAGATAAAAATAAAAATAATAAAAAAAAAAAGTTATAAAATAAGAACAATAAAAAGCATATAACAAATATATATATTATCTATATGTTGGGTAGAACATTGGTAGTGTATAGGGAGAGAGAGCGTGGAGGATCGGGGGTTGACGTGGGGGAACAGTGACCCCGCTGACTCCGAAAAGGTTTAGATACAGATGATGTAACTAAACCATCGGGTATGTACATGATTTGGCATTAGTCGTAAAGTCATTGAGGGAAAGTTGGACATTGGGTAGTTGGTATTGGATATTGAATATTGAGTTGAATCCGTATTCAATACTGGCATTATAAATCACATCTATTGTTTAACCGATACCAATTTTGCATTGGAATAATTACCAATAACAGCAACTATTTTATCGACTTCAACCACAGAATCATCCCAATCATCCAAATCAGAATCAGAATCATTTTCTGGTTCTTGATTATGATCATGGGAAAAAATCGTAGCTGTATCAGATCCATCAGATCCATCAGATCCATAACAATCATCTTCTGAGTTAGTCTCCTGGTGATATGTAACAGGACGTTGTGGGACCTGATGTCCATATTTTTCTATGTTGTCAATGGTTTCTCCTGAGGGTTTAAGCCCCTCTCCGGTGTATAATAAGTAATCACAGAACTCTTGAGGTTCAGTAGGAGACATTTTATAATAAAATTATGATAACTAATAAAACAAGTATATTTATAAAGTAGAACTATAACTATAATACCATATCGTTGGATTCTTTTCCACATTTTATATCGTTCTTAATTATTTGCACTTGAATTAGTTTTTGCATATAACCTTCCTATTGTAGTAAAGAATCCTCTTTCTTTAGTTCTCTGCGCATTGCCTAAAACGTTTTTTTCAAAACATGGTCCCCAAGGTTCAAACGCTTTCTTTTGTAAAATTACTAATAGTTGTATATCCATTACAATTAAACAGTATCGAAACTAGAAATGAACGATAAGAAACGTATTAAAAAAACAAAAAGAAAAAACAAAAAGAAAAAAAAAAAACTATTTAACTTCATCAATAAAACTCTTATAGCTCCTATAACCCCTGATTCTATATTCATCATTTACATATCGCTAAAGTGACAATTATGCACTAAAAGCATAAACCCGCATGAAAAACAAATCCGGAAACCAATAATAATAATAACAAAAATAAAAAATAAAAAAAAAGTACTTCACACGACTATTGAAGTAAAAATATGGAATAATAGCTGTCAGATTTTGCCATTGTGTTATAAATTGATGTCATTTTGTTTACACTATAACCTATTAATGCTTTCTTTTATTATTAGTACTGTTATTACTTTTTTATTTAGTTTTTAATTTATTTTTCTTTTTCTTTTTCCCGTTAATTTTTGGGCTTTTTCTTTGGTGGATCCTCATTATCATTTCCATCATCATCAGATCCTGAACCAGAGTTAGAAGCTTCAGAATCATATTCTTCAGCGGGATCAGAATCAGAACCACCTTTGAAATCATCATCTTCACTCTCATCATCATCACCAGCACTTCCCATATCAACATCACCATCATCGTCATCATCAGCATCATTCATGGCTTTAGCTAACATGGCCTTAGCTACTTTTTCTTCATTCTTTATTCTTAATCCCTTTTGTTTACAATAGTTTTCTATAGTTTCTTGTTCTTCTCTATCGATACTACCAAAAGTGTGGGATTGACCTGAACCTCTTAAACTGATGTCTAAATCAAAGGTCCGGGAAGCGGAAACTCCTCCTCCAGCTCTGGACATAGTTATGCTGCTAACTTCTGAAAATGGTATATATATCGTTGGTTTGGTTACAAATAAGAAACATCTATCCAATGGGTAAAGGTATCCTTCAGATGCTTTTAAATTACAAGATATTCCTGGTTGAAGGAATCTCGATTGGAAAGATCCGGGGACGATTAATCTTCTTTCAGTTAAACCTTTAAAACAATGGGACATGACTAGATGAGTTTCTGCATCATAAGATTTTTTCAATCTTTCTTTATATTTAGCCGAGTAATCTTCTTCAGAAAGATTTAAATCCACTTCAATTTCTTCTTCTCTAGAAAATTGTAATACCAAAAATGGATATCTGGTTTGTCCTTGTCTTAATGGAGGATCAATTTGTAAAATTATTAAATGATGAACATCATCGGGTTTTGGTAAGGAAAATATTCTTTCGATTTGTTTATATTGGATTTTATAATCATAAGTCTTACCTCTTAATCTTAATGATGTTGGATACATATCAATATCATAACGACCTCTTGGAGTAAGGAAAAGAACATCACTGAATGAAATAATGGCTTCTCCAGCAACTTGGCCAATATTAGCCTTATCTCGTAATTGATCATAAAAAATTGAAGCGGCACTAATTTCTTCCACTTCATTTTCCATTTGATCCTCTCCTTCTTCATTCTTAACAGGATTACTGGTTTCATTTTCAATGACTCCAGGAACATAAAATCTCATATCGACTAATTCATCACCAGCCTTATCATTATTATCCAAATTTAATTCCACGGCCACTTCATTTTTTCCCGTCAAATTAGAATTACTGATTTCCTTATACGGTAATTCAAATGATGGCTTGTTATTAACTTGGAAAACTAATTCATTTCTAGCTAAATCAGTTTTCCCCCAATTCCATCCTCTCAATGAATGTTCTCTATGTTCCATTGTAATATGGAAATTGTTCTGCAATTCTTGTTTCAACTTGGCAAAATCTTCTACATCAAACCCATCTAACAGCACTGTACCTTGATTTCTGGTTTGAACTCTTAATTCATACCCTCTGGAACCTCTTGACCACAGAAATGATAAGATTTCTTCTGATGGTAGTAAAAATGGCGTTGCTGCTGTTCCATTACTCGCAGTGGCTCCTTTCCAACCTAACCCCGAGTCAGCAATACGCATACGTCCTCCTTGTCTGGATTGATTCAAGTAGATTCTTTCAAAGTCCACATTCACCATGGTGTTATATATAAATGTTGAATTAGTTTTTTTTTCAGGATTTTGTCAATGGCGTTTATTAACGCGTTTTGAGAAAGGAAAAAAAAAAAAAAAATGTGAGAGATTGGAAAATGGTAGTGCGCGGCAGAATTGCAGCAAAAGCATGAAAAATGAGTCAATTTGAGATCAACAATTTATAAAGTATTATGGCATTAAAGAAAGCAGGTGTTTTAGGAGCCACGGGTTCCGTAGGACAAAGATTTATATTGTTATTGAGTGAACATCCAGATTTTGAACTCTATGCTTTGGGAGCATCAGAAAGATCGGCAGGTAAAGCTTATAAGGATGCAGTTAAATGGAAGCAAACATCATTACTTCCACCAGCCGCCGGTGATATTGTAGTGGAAGAATGTAAAGCCGAAGGTAGATTTGGTGAATGTGACGTTGTTTTTTCAGGATTGGATTCGGATTATGCACAAAAGATTGAAAAAGATTTTGTTAACGCTGGATTGGTAGTTGTTTCCAATGCTAAGAATTATAGAAGAGAACCTGATGTTCCATTAATTGTTCCTATTGTTAATACTGATCATTTATCAGTAGCAGAAAACAAATTAAAGGCATCCAGAGAAAAGGGGGAAAAGAATGGATGTATTATTTGTATTTCTAATTGTTCCACCGCAGGATTAGTGGCACCTTTAAAACCATTGGTTGAGAAGTTTGGTCCTATTGACTTATTAACTGCCACTACTTTACAAGCAATTTCCGGGGCTGGTTATTCTCCAGGTGTTTCAGGAATTGATGTTCTTGACAATGTGGTTCCTTATATCGGAGGTGAAGAAGATAAAATGGAATGGGAAACTAAAAAGATCTTGGGTAATATCAATTCTTCTGGTGATGGATTTAACCTTTTGAGTGATGATGAAATTAAAGTAAGTGCTCAATGTAATCGTATTGCTGTAAGTGATGGTCACACCGAATGTATTTCCTTTAGATTTGCTAAACAACCTCCACCTTCTTTAGAAGAATTAAAGGCAGCTATGAGAGACTACAAATGTGAAGCTCTTGAATTGGGTTGTCATTCTGCTCCTAAACAAGCCATTCATGTTTTGGAAGATCAAGATAGACCCCAACCAAGATTGGACAGAGATAGAGACAATGGTTACGGTGTCTCTGTTGGTAGAGTTAGAGAAGATCCTGTATTGGATTTCAAAATGGTGGTATTATCTCATAATACTGTCATTGGTGCTGCTGGTGCGGGTATATTAATCGCAGAGATGTTAAAGGCTAAAAATGTTATTTAGATCATAAGTAAATACAATCGTTTTCTTTTTCTTTTTTTTTTTTTCTTTTTTTTTGTA
Source organism: Yamadazyma triangularis (assembly GCA_030573955.1). Lineage (NCBI taxonomy): Eukaryota > Fungi > Ascomycota > Pichiomycetes > Serinales > Debaryomycetaceae > Yamadazyma > Yamadazyma triangularis. The sequence goes on from JAJMEC010000014.1 coordinate 150,030, forward strand.
TATAAAATATATTTTATATGTCAGCTGACATTGATGTTGGAAGTCTTGATGAAATTACACTTGATATAGTTTCTGATCACGTTTTTGACTTGTATACTGAACGGTATGGATCATCTAAGGATTTGGGGTATTATGATAGAAGTAAGGATGAAATCACAGTTACATTGAAAAAAAGTGATATAGATATTAATGTGAAACAGTCATTATCCCAATTATCTTCTGGGAAAGAATCTTCCTCCACTGGGTTTGTCTCATGGAAGTCTAGTGAGAGACTCTGTGATTGGCTTTTAACTGATGAACGAGGTCCTTTTTATCATTTGTTCCATGATCAAAAGAGATCATTAGACGTTATGGAACTCGGTACAGGTGTTGGTGGGGTCTGTGTTACTGTTTTAGCTCCTTTGTGTAACCGATATATATGTACAGATCAAAAACATATCCTAAAACTTCTAAAACTGAATATTGTCAATAACTTAGGTAATCCATTTAAAAGTACATCATTGTCTATTGATGGAACAAGGAAAGGCAATAAACACGTCCCTATTGTTGAGGTTTTGGAATATGACTGGGAAGATTATGAAAATGGGTTATGGGAATACGAACAATACTTTGAAGCTAACAATAGACCCAATTTAATCATTGCCTGTGATACTATCTATAATGAATACTTGATCTCCCATTTTATTAATGCCTTGAAGGCTCTTATGACACCCGAAAATGGAGGATTAGTAACTGTACATCTACGAGACGATTCAGTACAGGAATCGTTTCTTGTAGAATGTCTTCACAGAAAGTTAAGAGTATTTAGCGTTCCAAATGAATTATTATCCGAAGAACTTAATGATGGCTTTGCTGTATACTATGTAAAATTATAAAAGTATGTATATTTAATGAATAGATCATGAATTGAAAGTTATAAATTAGTTTTCAGCCAATAAATTAGTTTCTTCATCATTTGTTTTTATAGGTTTATCTTTAGAATTAAATATCTTGGTCAATGTCTTAGTGATGAGACTTGGTTCTAAGTATTGTTGAACTTTATATTGATAAACTTCGTCAAATGAAGGAGGTTCAATTTCTTGAGGAGAAACATTAGAATCAACAGGAGCAATTCCATCCATTGAGTTTGCTGATGATACATCAGATTTTGTTGGTTTTAAAGGTGGATGAATTTGAGGTGGAGGTGGAGGTGGAGTACCAGTGATAATACCATCCAAATCTGGTTTCATATGAGCTGGATTTCTAGCAAGAGCAGCAGCCGATTGACGGAAGGCATCATTATTCTGATCCACTGAAATACTTGGTCTACGAGATTCATCAGTTGCACCATAATTAGAATTAGAATTACCACTGGAATGGAATGAGAAAATAGATGAACTATCATCAAATACTGATCCCATTTCTTCTAAACTTAAACCTTTTGTCTCTGGGAAAAGTAAATAAACACAAAAGAATGATAATACACAAGAAAATGCTGGAATCAAATAAGTTTTCCATTTTATAGCATCCAATAAAATAGGAGTCAATTCCCCAACCAAAAAATTAAATAACCAATTAGTAGCCGTTGACAAAGCAGCACCTTTGGATCTAACAGTATTGGGTAAAACTTCATTCATCATCCAAGGAATAGGCCCCCATGAAAGACCAAAAGCTGCATTGAATATAAACACACATACCACCACCACAGTAGGAGTATAAGTATCATCAACAAATAAAGCAAAAGCAATTATCAATAATGGAACCCCCATTAAAACAGCCCCCGATAAAAGTAATGGTTTTCTACCCCAACCATCAACTAACCACCAAGGAGGAACCGTACTGGCAACATAAATAATAGCATTAACCCCGGTCATTAAAATGGCTTGTCTTCCTACCCAACCAGCTGATTCAAAGATCATGGGGGCATAATAAGAAACAATATTTATACCATTTAATTGAGCAAACATTTGAGAAAAACAGGCCACAGAAACTCTTTTAGTATATCTAGTTAACATATACCGATAAGATCTTTCACCACCTTCAACCCGAGCTATCAAAATGTTTTCTTTAATATTTCTATATTCATCTCTAGCTTTTTCTTCTTCAACATCTCCATCACTATATAAATCAGCAATAACAATCATACCTTCTAAATCATGATTTTTATCTAATAACCATCTTGGAGTTTCTACAATAATAAAAGATCCCAAGAATAATAAAAATCCAACAATACATTGGACCAATAATGGAGATCTCCATGACATATCACTTTCAATATAACTAAAAGCATAATCAACCCAAACACTAGTAGCATATCCACAAATATTACCAGTAAATTCTAAACACGCATAAAAGCCACGATCACTAGGAGGACTAATTTCTGATTGATAACAAGGAATAATGGTCGTTAAAAATCCAATGGCAACCCCTCCAATTAATCTACCAATAGATAAATTCAAAATTGATACGGCTCCTGTTTGTAATGCTCCCCCAACAACAAATATAAATGCACCATATCTAATGGTTTTCCTTCTACCAATCTTATCACCAATTTTACCTGCGACCAAAGAAGAAAAAAGAGCCCCAATCTCTAAAATGGCAATCATAGTCCCAATGGCAGCTGGTGAAGGATTATTAAAATAACTTTGAAAGTATTTATTAGTTAATAATGAAGACATTAACCCTTGTTCAAACCCAAATAGAAATACCCCCAAAGAGACAAATATAGAGGTAAAATTAAGTAATGCTCTTCCTACTAAAAATGCATCCCGTAGTTGGATATGATGATGTTGATGATCTGAAGTATCCATTTGGTAATATAATTTTATATTATTATGGAATTTGAGAAGAAAAATTTGGTTGTTCTGAGGAAAAACAAATTGGTGATTATTTTTCTCCTTTATGTGTGTTCCTGTATTTTCTATTATCTTGGTGATCAAACAGGTTTGGTACCACGCGCTTTAACCAAAAGAAGAAACCCAACGAAGCATTGATCCGAGTAATGATCACTCAATCGTAAACTGCAACAATGAGGAGATATTGAAGTAGTGATGGTTTTAAATGATGTATATATATATATATATATATATATATAATATTATATATATTATATACACTTATAATCATCTCTATATACTTCAGACTAGATAACATTACGTCATTATAGTCAATATGTGGGGGTGAGACGGAGGAATTATCTAATATTGTTTAACCGAGTATTGTTGAGATGAACGTTAATATCCAATTTATCAGAATCTTCTTCAATTTTTCTTAATCTTGAGTTTTGGACATCAACTTCATCACCCATGGTTCTAGCAGAATTCTTTAATTTCTTAGAGTATAAGGAAATTTGATCAAGGTTAGATGCCAATTCTTTTTCCATTTCATCATCTTCCAGATCATTTTCAAATTGATACCTTTCAGCAGCTTTAAGGTCTTTTTCACCTTGATATTTATTATAAGTATCTGATGAAGTAGAACCATTGGTAATTCCTTGTTTAATACGTTGTTCACTTTCATACATGTTTCTTCTATTATTATCCCGAAGATACTTTTCTTGAGCTTTATCAGTTTTAATTTTTTGTTCTTGCATTCTTAATCGAGATTTTTTATTAAACGGATTACCTGAAGCCGGAATGAAAATTGATCGATTTAATCTTTGAATTTGTTTAACTTTTTCTTCAGCAATTTTACTTTGAGTATCAGCTAAATTCAAATTTTGTTCTGAATTATATAATCGTTCACTTTGAGATCCCATCATCCCTAAAGTATTAGTTCCTGACGCATCTGCTTCCTGAGCCATTCTTAATGTATTTCTTGTCAGCGCCACTGATTCTTGTTTAACAAATCTAATATCTTGTTTAATAGCTTCAATTTCTTCATCTTCAGAATTAACTTCTTGCTCTTCTGGTAATTCTTCATCAATAACAACATTTAAATCATCTTCTTCCGGTACATCATTTAAATCTAGAGTTTCATCATCGGCCACCATTCTTCTAACTGGTTTTTTGCTTTGATACATTTGGTTACTAGGAATAGCATTTAAATCCAATGATTCTTCATCAAAGTCTCTACCACCTCTAGTTCTTTGAGAGGCTATAGACCTAGTATCATCACGATTACTATACAGGGATTGGTTAGAATATGGATCAGGTCCTGCTGGCCTTGAAGGTCTAGAAGAGCCCCGTTTTTCATAAGGACTTTGTCTCTGTTGAGCATAAGGATTATCATGAGAAGGTCTCTGAGAATAAGGGTTAGATCCTTGTGAGTGAGAGTTTGATCCTTGTGAATATGGATTAGATCCTTGTGAATAAGGATCACCACCTCCACCACCTCCACCACCTCCATTATCTCCATTATCTCCATAGGGATTGCCTCCCTCTCCTTCACCATTATTAGCGTATGGGTTTCCCTGATCCTGTTGATTAATATTAGCATAGGGGTTCACTGGAGCCAATCCTGGCTTAGCGTTAGCTCGATCTTGAGCATACTGTTTAAAAGCACCAAACTTTTCCTGTCTAGGTTGACCTTTCCCTGATTTTGTACTAATCCCCTGAGTACTTAAATGTTCTCTGAGTTCTTCCTCTGTGGGTTCTTTCTTTTTAAATACATTTTTGATTCCCATAGTTTATGATTGTCAAGATTAAAGTCACTTAGGTGTATATTGTGCTATGCGCGATCAGTAGAGTAACGAGAGAGTGAGAGAAATAAAGAGAGAGAGACAGGAAAGAAAAAATTTCAGGATGCAAAATTAGACAGAAAAAAAGAGAAAGAGAATAAGAAATATATATATATATATATTTATATTTATATATATATAAAAAACTCATAGACAACAAAAAAATAGAATAAAAGTCCAAAGAAAATCCTATTATTATATTGTATACTACTAAACACCTTACAACTTCCCCTTTTTAACAATTATAAATACTGTCCCCACTTTGAACAATTACACTTAGTTTCTTTTTCAGCATAACCAAAACATCATATATCCAGCGTTATAAACTCCAACTATCATGTCCGGTGAGATAATTTGTGACCAATCTAATAACATTCTCAAAAGAAGAAAAACCAACAATCAATACATTTCTAGAGTAGACATGCTTTATTCTCTAGATAATAATGTCATCGCAGTGCATTCAGTTCCAGAACTGACCCAATCATCTGATCCTTCAGGCTCTTCAAGTCCTTCACAACCTCCACAACAACCACAACTCATTAACAAACAAACAACTCCATCACTTCATTCAGATACCATGGAAGTAGATTCCACCTCTGATCTGTGTCCTTGTGGGTACTTTCATGGCCCTGATCAAGGCACTCATCATGATATAATGGCCGTGGGGTTAGCGAGGGAGCCTTTATTGAGAGGTCCTGATTAATCATAATTATTACCTAATAAATTGTCCTGAAAATTTTGCCAAAATATTCCAGGCATTCCAGACATTCCAAAAGTAACCTTCTGTAAAGTATAAATATTAAGTTTTCTCTTTTTTTTTCCCCCACCATAATGCTTAATGAATATATAGTGTTCATAGTTAATGTATATTTCCTGTATATACCCCACTAGAAAATTTCTCATATCGGGTTTAGATTTTGAGAACAAAAACGGCTTGTTATTACACATTAAAACTTAATTCTAACTTATCATATTTGGATTTCTTTCTTTACTCCCATAAAGCCATAATTTGTAGATACGGCATTAAGAGAATTCCACAAACTAAGGGGGGAAAAACATTATCTTTTCAGTTTGTTTAGTCCCTGTTGTATTTACAGAAAATAATCCGTCAACCGAATACATTGTTTCTAAGGGTAGTTAACGTGGGGGATGGAAGCAAATAGCGGTCATAGAAAACATCCTTTGTCTTCTACGCCGTTTAATCAACAGCTGTCTAAAGCTGCCATAAGAGGAAGTACGGAAAGTGTTTCCAATAATGGTGATAATAATGGAACCAGTCCAATCTCAAGTCCTGATACAAATAAAATAAGATCACCTAGAGTTAGAAGAAGACCACCGCCTGACTTAATAGAACAACCTAAAGAAACTCCACCTGAACATCAGTTCTCAAGTAATAAAATCCATCATGATTTCGATGATATCATTCATAGTTTAGAAACAGAAATTGAAAATTTCAATTTCGATTCCGATCCCAGAAAATCCGATTCCCAAAATGATTTCCATACTCCACCTTCTTCAATTCCCATGTCTGAATATAATACTGATTATTCTAATTCGACCAATTCCGTCGTTAATCTGAATCTTTCCAGTAAGGAAAGGCTAGGGGATTATGGTTCAAGTGACCTTAACACTCCTTATCCTATAGATGAAAGAGCATCATCACCTTATTTTGGTGCTGTTAATAACCAAAGTAGTGGGTATCTTGAAAATTTGCCTTCAATACCTTCTCAAGAAGACCCCCCACATCAATTTGATGACTCTTACAATTTCCCACCCCGTCCACAACTTAATAACAATAATTATAGTGATAGAGGCCCAAGCACCTACGACTATACAGGCTCCAAACTAGATTCTCCAACTACATCGAGATCTAGTGACCCTTTTGATAATGCTATTTCAACACCCATAACTAATATGAATTATACTAATTCTGGTATGACTTCAGAAACAACCAAAAGAAATCCACCCTCGGGTAATTTCCAACCTAGTCATCGAAAATCAACATCATTTAGCTCAATAGGAAGCGCAAATGGTTACAAAAATGTTAATCTTGTCACGTTGAAAAAGACTTTAAACCTAAAACCAGGTGAAGGTGAAAGATCAAATTATGTGGCACAAATTAGAAAAAATGCTGGAACGGCTTATAATGAATCAGGTCCAGGAAAGTGGAAATTACCTACAGGTATATCCCCCATTGATAAAAGAGCTACTTATACCACTTCAAATGGTAAGTATATGAGAATGGTAGGAGGGATTTCTCAAAGTAAAGCTAAAAAATCAAATAGTGGTGTAGAATTAAAACATGGTCATTTGGCTCCAAGACTATTAGCCGCTGAAGTTGATGATAATGATGACTCCTTATCTATGAGTGGTGCTAAGAATAAATCTCCTACATCTACTTTAAGAAACTCTGGGGCTTCGATAAAGAGTAATATTTCTTCCACTACAAATTCATTATCACGAACTGTAACTGATAATTCCGTGGTCACCAGTACGCACACTTCTAACGATGATTCCACCAAAGATAATTCCACCAGAAAACTGAGCGTTCATTCTTCTGACTCTTCCGGAAGTTTATCTGATGATAATGTTGTCCCCATAAATGGATATTATCAACACCCTGGCTACAAATATGATGACATTGATGATGACGCTGTCGATGAACGTGGCGAATTACACTCTGAGTCAGGAACTGAGTTTCACACAAAACCTGTTTCTGACGCGGGACCTAATCCTGACCCTGATGCTACTGAAGTAGAACAAGTAGACATAGATGATAATTCTTTTAACGACCTAGACAATTACGATAATAACCGACCTAAATTGGTCTTAGCTAATCCAGACTATAGTGATAGTGACTGAATAAACCTTCACTTGTCTATATATACACCTACATAATGTATTAATATAAGCAATAAAGCTATTATTCTCTCTTTCAACCTCCTCTCTTTCGCAGTAACGGCACAAATGGATATTTCTTTGGTCGTGTCCACGCCTCAACCATTTTCGTGAGATCGAATTCAACACGTCGAAATAAACACCTAATTTTCATTACCAAAGTTAGTTTAACGTTAGTTCCACCCAATTGAATATGTCTGATATTGGATATACGTTAATCTATGAGCCCAATTCGGCGACCAAGACTTCGGTTAGTGAATTCAAGAGTTTATTAGAAAAGGGGAAGGATGATGTTAAGGTGGAAACTATGAAGAAGATATTAATAACCATTTTAAATGGAGATCCTTTACCTGACTTATTGATGCATATTATTAGATTTGTTATGCCATCCAGAAACAAGGAATTGAAGAAGTTGTTATACTTTTATTGGGAAGTGTGTCCTAAATTGGATGATCATGGTAAAATGAGACAAGAAATGATTCTTGTTTGTAATGCCATTCAGAGAGATTTACAACATCCTAATGAATATATTAGAGGTAACACATTAAGATTTTTGTGTAAATTGAAAGAATCGGAATTATTGGAGACTTTAATTCCTAATGTTCGTCAATGTCTTAATCATCGTCACGCTTATGTTAGGAAGAATGCTGTTTTTGCTCTTTTTTCTATTTTCAAAGTATCTGATCATTTAGTTCCTGATGCTGATGAAGTTATCTATAGATTTCTTTATGAGGAGTCGGATTCTGTTTGTAAAAGAAATGCTTTTGTATGTTTAGGGGAATTAAACAGAGATGCTGCATTACAATTCATTCAGGATAATGTCACTATTATAGATACTTTAGATTCTTTGGTTCAATTAGGCTTTATTGAATTCATTAGAAAAGATTCTAAAGCCAATCCAGGATTAAGACTGCAATACACTCAATTAGTAACTGAACTAATTGAAAGTTCTGCCAATGTGGTTGTATATGAAGCTGCTACCACTTTAACCATATTATCTTCTAGTCCTAGTAATGTTTTATTGGCTGGAAGTAAATTTGTTGAGTTAGCTACCAAAGAAACCGATAACAATGTCAAAATAATTACCTTAGAAAGAATCAATGATTTAAATAAAGAACACCCAGGGGTTTTACAAGATTTATCCTTAGAGATTTTAAGAGTCTTATCAAGTCAAGATATCGATGTTCGTAAAAAGACTTTGGATGTCACTTTGAAATTCATTACTAGTAGAAATGTTGAAGATGTGGTTAAATTGTTGAAAAAGGAATTACAAAGAACTTCAACTTTACATGAAGATAAGACTTCTGAATATAGACAATCTTTAATTAATGCTATTCATCAATTAGCCATTAAATTTGTGGAAGTTGCTGCAAATGTGGTGGATTTGTTACTAGAATCAATGGGTGAATTGAACACTACTGCTGCTTATGAAGTTATTACTTTTATTAAGGAAGTTGTTGAAAAATTCCCCGATTTACGAGAAGGTATCATATCAGGATTGATTCAAACTTTACCTAGTGCCAAGAGTGGTAAAGTTTTGCGTGGTGCATTATGGATCATTGGTGAATATTGTTTAGAAGAAAAGTCCGTTCAAGAAGCTTGGAGATATTTAAGATCAAGCATAGGTGAAGTGCCCATTTTAGCTAGTGAAAAACGGGCATTAGAAGGTCATAATGATGATTCTAAAGATGGAGAAAGCAACGGAAATGACACTGGTGAAAAATCTCATAAGAAAGGTCCAGTTGTTTTACCTGATGGTACTTATGCCACTGAAAATGCATTCACCGCAGAAACTAATGCCATGGAAGATGATGAAGATAAACCCGTTATTCGGAAATTATTGTTAGCAGGAGATTTTTATTTAGCTTCAGTATTATCATCTACTTTGGTTAAATTAGTTTTAAGATTAGAAAGATTGGAAACTCAAACAAAGTATTTAAATGCATTGAAGGCAGAAGCTTTATTGATCATGGTGTCTATTTTAAGAGTTGGTGAATCTAATTTTGTAACCAAGAAAATTGATGAAGATTCAGCTGATAGAATATATTCTTGTATCAAATATTTAAATGATGAAGCTGATGTTAAATTGATACAAACCGGATTCTTAGAGGATACCAAAGATTCATTCAAGGCTCAAATTGAAACCACTGAAAAAGAAAAGGCTGAAACAGAAGCCAAAGATTTACATAAAAATGCTGAACAAGTTGATGAGGCAATTGAATTCAGGCAATTTAATAAGGATGGCGCTAGCTCCAATAATGTCACTGATGATGTTAACTTAGATGGTGATGTTAAGAAAGAATTGTTATCATCTAGATTGAATAGAATCATACAATTGACTGGGTTTTCTGACCCTATTTATGCTGAAGCCTTTGTTAAAGTTCATCAGTATGATGTGGTATTAGATGTCTTATTGGTAAATCAAACCACTCGTACTTTACGTAATTTGTCAGTGGAATTTGCCACTTTAGGGGATCTTAAGGTAGTTGATAAACCCGCCACAGCTAACATAGGACCCCATGGTTTCCATAAAATCCAAACCACCATAAAAGTCACTTCTGCTGATACTGGAGTCATCTTTGGTAATATTGTTTATGATGGTCAACACTCAGATGAATCCACCATTGTTATATTGAATGACGTCCACGTTGATATAATGGATTATATAAAACCAGCCACTTGTACTGAAAGTACTTTCCGTAAAATGTGGAATGAATTTGAATGGGAAAATAAGATCACCATTAAATCAGAAATGGATTCTTTAAAGAATTATTTGGACGAATTGATGAAAGGTACAAATATGAGTTGTTTAACCCCTGGAGCTATTATTGGGGAAGAATGTCAATTTCTTTCGGCAAACTTATATTCTAGATCTTCCTTTGGTGAAGATGCGTTAGCCAATTTATGTATTGAAATGACTAATGATGGTGATATAATTGGACATGTAAGAATTAGATCAAAGGGTCAAGGTTTGGCATTATCATTAGGAGATAGAGTTGCTACGATATCACGTAACACCAAAAAGCCAGCTTTAACTCAATTTTAAAAAGATATGAAGTAGTCATATATGTTTTTTTTTTTTCTTATATATACACTAATTTTGTTTAAAAAGAAATAAAAAGTAAAATGTCAATGTAGAATGATACTGTAAAATGACAATGTAGGATGTCATATATCTCCTTTTTATATCTATATACAATGCTATCGGGGATTATTTAATATCAAGTTGATTTAGATATGATTCTTCATAAATATGGGCCATAATATTTCGTTGACTATCATCTAGAACACCAGAGTTGACTTCTTGTCGTTGATATAAATTAGAATCATTGGTATAAATTATGGGATACTCTAGTATGTTAGAATCATCCAAATAATTATGTTTATACTGTGATAAACTAACAAGATATTCCAAAAAATTGAAAATAGCAGTGAAATCACCTATTAATTCAATGATCGATAAATTAAGTTGAGGATGGAAACTCATAGGAGCCATATCAAAATGACTTAATGCTTGTGCATTATGTTTAAGAGCAATATGTCTTGCTGTTACATTCTTATCACAAGCATCTTGAAAGATAATGCAAAGTTTATAGTTATTTGACTTAAGTGTGAATGTTTGGATTTTATCAATATTATTCAATTGCAGACATACAATGAATGATACAAATAAACATGCTTTAATAACCCCTGATAAATTACCGCTTATGGTCATAAATCGTTCTATAGTACCAGAAATTGATGGTGATAATGTCAAATCAACAATATCAAAACTTTCCTTTAGGGTATTTATTATAGATTCTTGATTACTTTCAATATACTGAGCTTCTGGAACTCCCAATATTACTTTTAAATAAATATTATCACCATCAGTACCAGCTTTAGATTTGAGTCGATTTAAACTATTGATCACCTTCCCTTCATCAACAGATTTATCACTATGTGTTGGTGGCTTGGGTTTACTGTTGCTAAGAACAATATTATTTGACCAATTAGTTGAAGAATCCACTTGGCCTCTTCTTCTAAACTGTTTTCTATTCATTAAAGCTTAAAGAAGTGTCTATACCATTGGAAAAGGCTCACTTCTCGCTCACTCGCTCATCATCACCAAAGGAAAAAAAAGGTCGTTTATCAAACAATCGCAGAGGCCATCTTAGACTTTGAAATTTTTTTTTTTTTTCCCACTCAATTAGTAGAAACTAATATTGATTAAAATAGTAATATGGGAAAAAAAGATAGAGTAAAGACTGAAGAAGTTGAAGAAGAAGACAACTATGACAAAAGAATGTCAGCAGTTTTACCATTTGCCAAACCATTAGCTCCTAAGAAAGTCAACAAAAAAGTATTGAAGACAGTGAAAAAAGCATCCAAGGCTAAGCATGTCAAGAGAGGTGTTAAAGAAGTAGTTAAAGCATTAAGAAAAGGTGAAAAAGGATTGGTCATTGTTGCTGGAGACATATCACCAGCAGATGTTATATCACATATTCCAGTTTTATGTGAAGATTCATCAGTTCCTTATGTTTTTATTCCTTCAAAAGAAGATTTGGGTTCTGCTGGTTCCACCAAGAGACCAACTTCTTGTGTTATGATTGTTCCAGGTGGTGGTAAAGCTAAGAAGAATGCTGATAAGGTAAGTGAATATAAAGATACTTTTGATGAAGTTGTAAAGGAAATTTCTTCCATGGATTAAAAGTACAGGACTAATATAAAACAAAACAAAAAAAAAAAATTCAATGCCTTAGCATCTTCTTTTAAGATTACTGTAGAATATGTTGTTTTCCTTTTGATTATATGAATCAATTTTATTGAATGATAGAATAAGTAAATTATATACTATTAGCAAATAAATACTTGAATTAATTTCTGTTGACTATTATTGTTAATATTTGTATGGTTTGTGATTTTTGTGATTTTTGCTCAATGAAGATATTTGGGTTGCAAAAAGTTATATTCACAAAGAGTTTTTTTTTTTCTTCTTTTTCTTTTTTTTTTCTTTCTTCTTTGCAACTCTTTTTGTTTCTTCATCTATTATTTATTCATTCTTCACTATGTCTCCTTCCAACGATTCATCAATTCCTGCTCAAACTACTGCTTCAAATAACGATGGCCCTGAAACTATTTCTAGTTCAATTGATAAGGGTAAATTCATCGCTCATATGAAGCAATATCCTATAGTTGTATCTTCTAAACAAGAAGTTATGAAGCTTCCTTATTTGACAGATATTGAAAGTTTTGCTGCCGTTCATGCAAAAGATGTTGGGAGTTTGTATGGTATTTCATTTGTTGTTTCCAAAACTGACGCTTTGGCCAACGGAATCTTAGATACCGTTGATAGATATTTACCTGGTTTGAAAACTTTAACTCCTGGTGATGTGACCAATACTATGACTGCCCCTTTCGTCAAGATGTCTACATACACCACAAAGTTGAGTAATGATATTCATACTTTTACTACTGAAAACTTCACTAAACCTGTCATCAAAATTAAAACTGATGTTAGTGGTTTAGTGCAATCTAAAGTTTACAATGATCAAGGTAAAAATATTTTATTAACTCCAGTGGATCCAATGGTTAAACCGGTTAATACCAAGTTGGATCAATATCTTTTATCGTCCCACCCGGAAGTTAAACGAGTTCCATCTGGAGGTAATTCTTCAGAATTACATAGAACCAAAGCCATGTTGAAAAACATTTGGAGTCAAGCTAAAGTAGAAGAAAATGCTAATTCCAACGATAATAATAATGCCTAAATATATCTAATACACAAAATGTTTTATTAAAACTATAGTTGAACATGCAATATACTTTAATTTACAAAAAGATTTAAAAACAAAGTCATTTTGATAAATAAATCTAATCCTTTGACTTCTTCTTTTTCTTTTTTGGTGATTCACTATCTTCAGATTTCCGTTTCTTTTCTTTCTTTTCCTTTTTATCCTTTTTATCTTTCTTTTCCTTTTTATCCTTCTTTTCTTTTTTATCCTTCTTTTTCTTCTTACCTTCATCATCATCTTCAGCGATGGTGGTTTCATCAACGGTGGTACCATCAGCAATACCAGATTCTTCAGCTTCATCAGCTAAATCACCTAAATCAGAACCTCCAGTTAAAGCAATAGCTTCTTTAATAGCATCGGAATTCTTCATTGGTGGAGCTCCGGTATTATAAAAGTTCAATCTTTGTTCAACTTGTTGCTTCAATATACTACCAAAAGCAGTAGTAGCATCATCAGTATAATTATCAATTCTAGAAGCAATTGAACATTTGTTGGCTAAATATCTAGAAATTCTACCCTTATTCTTAGATGAAGCTTTACCAATAAAAGAAGAATGATAAATCAATCCATATTTAGGAGTATTACCTTTAGTTTTTAAAGCTCTAAATAAAGCCTTTTCTGCACCTAAAATTTGAACGGTTGAAGCAGCTTGTTTAGATAAGTTAGTTAAAGAACCAGCATGAGAAATTAATCTAGCACCTACAACTTCACCAATTAAAGTGGACAAGTTTGGTGCAACAGTATTCATCTTCTCAGTCAAATATTTGTATAAGCTAGCTCTGTATTCGGTTATAGAGACAACTCTTTTAGCAAAAGTAGAAACATTAACCATATCAAATTCACTTATATCTTGACCCATGGAAATTTTAGCATTGTTAATGATTCTTTCAGCTACACCAGAGTCATCATTGACTATAGCGGCTACTTCATGTAAAGAATCATCAGTTAAAGAAGCTTTATCTTGAATGAATAAGGTTAATCTGGCATATAAATAATTATCAGGAACAATTTTAGCCAATTCAGGGAAATGCCACCCGTACCATTCTTTGACTCTCATGGAGAAAGTATTTATATCTTTATCTAATTGATCTAATAAAGCAATAGCTTGAATGATATGATTATCATTCTTTTGCACAGAAAATTTAACCTTAGCTCTAGAGAACGCATGTCCTAAACCTAATTGGGCTCTTTCAATATCACCAGTTTGTAAATCTTTTAATAATTTAACACCATGTCTTCTGATTCCTCTTAAGAAATCTTGAACAATTTCATTGGAGAAACAATCAATATAAGGGAAACATTCTTTAATAGAAGGACCTAAATTTCTATCAGAAACACCAAGAGAAATTTGTTTTTTAGAAGATCCTTTTGGAATATTTAATTCTAAAACTGATTTCAAGTAATCATTAACTATACCTTCTGAGATATCGTTAGCATTTTCTAAAGCTTGAGCAGCTCCCTTAAATGGAGCAAAGGAAACAAGTTCAATCATCTTGGAAAATTTACCTAAATCTTCTGATGCTTCTTGCACTTCCTTCAGTTTGGCCGATATATCATCTTGTTGGATCACAACTTTGAACACTGCATAACCAGCAGCTTCTTCAAAGAGAAGATAGTCTAATCCACCCATTTTTTTTTTATTAAAAGTGTTTGAGTTGGGATGTTAGCACAATAATTTTTTTTTTTTCAGACTCCTCATCTTGAAAATTTTTTTTTTCTCTTTGGTGCAAAGCTCAGGGTAGTGCCAAAGATCATAAATTAAATAACATTAAAAACTAGTTCACAGTAAATAAAGATATACATATATAGATATATTAATACTTAAGCAAAATTAATATGCCAATTTAAATCCTTCAAGGTTTTGTGCCAATCTATGAATTTATCACCATCGGGATTAAGCTCCCATATTTTTTCAATAACATATAGAACTCTCGATATACTCCAAGGACCAAACAGTTCTATATGAGTAGTTATTCTTTTCTTCATACTAGCTCTTTGGAACTTACCCACACAATGCATTCCTGAAATAAACAAAGGAAATGCAATAGAAGCTCGCACAGGACTTCCGATGATAATATCTAAGCACTTGATTAAGTCATTAGTAATAATTCGTGATTCTAAAGTCGTAGGATTACACTTAAAAATTGATTGTCTTAAATATAGTTTAGTGCTTAAACGAAATGCTTCAAACAATGTAATTTGCCATTCAAATTCAGATTCAGGTAATCCAAATAAATCATTAATATTGGGTTTAGAGTTATTAATTTCATCCTCTAATTTATCAGCTCTTTCAGTTAATTCCAATAGGAATTTGGACATTTCATCATGATATTTAGCATCATCGGCGGCCATAGCAAATGCTGAAGCTGCTGCCGTTTCAGAATCAACAGAAGATTCTTCAATATTAAATATACTAGCACTATTCATTTTTTTAATCAACTTCAACATGTAGCTATTACTTTCAAATGCTAATGAACTTATATCAGCAAGGATTCTATAAAATTGTTTTGCAATTCCTTGAATAGGATTCAGAATCCCCATTGATAAATCATGATAAAATATACAATTATAATCTTCACTAGCAAAGTAAGTCCCTCTTTCATGTAAATTACTAGCAAGAACATCATGATAAGCAAAATCTTGAATTAACCAATGTTCTTGTTTATTTCTATTAAAATTTAATATCCCCCCATTAGATTTAAAAAGATCTGAACCCCATTCCAAATATTTCAGCCAATTTTTGACATCTCCTCGACAAATTTCTGCTCCCATTAAAACTAAAATAATCCCCACTTTATTTATTATTGTTGATCTGTCGGAATTACTCATAGAATGGAAATGATTTAGTGCCAATTTGCTATAATTATCACCTTCAGCAAACCACTGATCACCAATATGGAAACAGGCCCAGGCCAAAATACTATATAAGACACCAATATTATTATTAGCTAAAGGAAGGAAGATTTGTTGATAGTAATTGGCCTCTAAATTACTAGTTTTTGGAGCTATGGAAATAGTCGGACTTATAATATTAATATAATGATTATAAAGGTAACTTGACTGATTGTTTAAAGCAGGTATAGGATGAGGATTTGATTTGGGAGAAGGATTGAACCAAGAATTAATGATTTGATCCAAGTTAGGAGAATGGGAATCGATCTCCAAATCATGAGATCTATCCTTTAGAAGATTAAGTAAATCAAATGTATGAGCTTCAGGGGTATTGTCACGAGATGAGGGTTTGAGATCATTAGTTAAGCCAAGTGGGGAGTTAGAATTAATATAAGGTTCGATTTGACCTTGGTGGTCGAACAAATTTTGATCATCAGGTAAAGGAATAATCTTCAGGAATCTATTATCATTATCGGGATCGGAGTCTATTAAATTGATTAAATCAGGTGATTTGAGTCTTGTTTCACTGATAGTTGTAGCTGGGACAATAGGAGAGCGAACCAAAGGATTATTTAAAGATTCAGGGGGGTTATATGACACTTTGGACTTTTCTTCTATGGTGGAAGATATTCTTTTCCTTTTCCTAAGCTTTGTTCCATTCTCCTTTTCTTGTACTAATTTCTTGATCTCTGATTTCTTTTCACCATCCATTTCATCATCGACCCAAATACACTGTTTCTTTAGCCGACGGCAATCGGAGCATGTAGGACGTAATTCATCACATTTCTTCTTCCGTATTTTACATGTAACACAACCCTTTTTGGATCTTTTACTAAATTTCAATTGTTCATGAATTCCAAGAGCGTGAAATGTGTTTGTAGAAGCTTTGGTACTTTTAAGATCATTTGACTTCACCTCTTCTTTAGGAGCCACTTTTGAATTAAAAGTATAGATCATATTTCAAAAATATTTAAGACGTCTTATTGTATTAGCAGGGGAAAAAACCTACTGTTTAGTAGTTATCAATATCAATGCGCAAAAAATTACGATAAGGTAGAGATATCAGGAGAGCGAAATAGGGACTAATCAAAGGTGACAGGAAAGTAATGACTCACATAGTCGAAATATAGAAATTCAAATAAAAGACAATAATCTATAAAGAAAAAGAAGAAAAAGAGTATAGCGAAATCATTTCATCTATAATATTGATTATGTGGCTAGAGATATCTAATCTTCAAAGGTCTATGTTCCACTAAATGTTTTCGCAATATGCAGAAAACTCTAATGGATATACCAGAACCGTGATTTTGCTCCTAGAAAAAAAGAAAAAAGAAAAAAAAGAAAAAAGACAAGCGACAAACGAAAAAAGACAAACGACAAACGATAGACGACAGAAGACAAAAGGCAAAAGAAACCAAGAAGAAGAATATATATAAAAAAAAAGAAACACCCTGAAATTCACAACATTAACAGTAAATATTGACACAATAAAAGTCAGTTTCTCAAACCTCTTCGCAAACTCTTCACCAATTCTCTGATCACAGTCAATGATTCAAAGTGTCGTGCAATACGCACACACGGATTTGGAACATTCTCGCACTCATTTAAATTTTCCAAGTCCAAAAATTTTCCCGTTTTTATTGCCACTTTTTTTTCTTACGGAATTAAATAATATTTAAACAACCATGTCGTTAAAACGTATTAATAAAGAATTAGTCGATTTAGGAAGGTATGTATATAAAAATACATCGTTGATATTATCACGAGATTGATTACAAATGGATGGGGTTGTACACTGGGAGTGTCAAGAGGGCGTTCTCCGTGTCACCGATCTTGTATTGATGTCTCAGAGTAGAGAATGATGAAACAAAAACACATGGACCATATGTATACATACATATGGAACATAGTCTAAATGTCAGATCACATACTAACATTATTATAGAGATCCACCATCATCATGTTCAGCTGGTCCAGTTGGTGATGACTTATATCACTGGCAAGCTTCTATCATGGGACCTGCTGACTCACCATACGCAGGAGGAGTGTTCTTTTTATCAATCCATTTCCCAACTGATTATCCATTCAAACCACCAAAGATTGCTTTCACTACTAAGATTTATCATCCAAATATTAACGCTAATGGTAACATTTGTCTAGATATATTAAAGGATCAATGGTCCCCAGCTTTGACTATTTCTAAGGTGTTATTATCAATCTGTTCTTTATTGACAGATGCTAATCCTGATGACCCCTTAGTCCCTGAAATCGCTCATATTTATAAACAAGATAGAGCTAAATATGAAGCTACTGCTAAGGAGTGGACTAAGAAGTATGCCGTATAGTCTCATCAGCATGATAATAAAGGGTTAATGATCAATACATTATATAATATACATATAATACTAATAATAATATATGTATGTATATTTCAAGTGCTATCTCTTACGATGTTGTGGTAAAATACTACTAATATCTTTTATATCGTCTATTGATTTTGATTTTGATTTTCTTAATTTCTGTTGATCGTTTCTCATAATTTTTTTTTTTTTTTTTTCTACTTCATAGTGTCGCGCAGTTAACTATTTTGTCAAGCTCTTATTAAACTATATAACCATTTGAGCTGTAATCAATTCTATAGCTTTCCCTTTCGTCAATTATGGATAAGCTATCAACTTTCCAAGATAATGACTCGTTGAGACTATATGAGTTGTCCAAAAAATTAAACACGACCAAGTTTTTTAAGCGGTTTTTAAGTGATAGTCAATATAGAATATTGAATTACTTGATTAATTTGAACAGTGTTAAGGTCTGGGATAATTTTTTGGAAGGGAATTGTTATTTGATCGTATCGGATAAAAAAGAGTCAAATGCCAACGAAGATAAAAATGGGTCCAATAAGGAGTCAAATGATGATACCAATAAGGATGAAGGGAAGTCAATACCGACAGATGAAGAAGATCAGGATATGGATATTGAACAAGGTATTAAATCCATTAAGGGGTTGGCTCTACATATAAGATACCTACTTTGGGAGAAAGCAGTTGATTTTTATTTTTCTTCAAAAGATTTGGACCAATCCATTAATACTATTGATGAAGTTAATGATGATTATGAATTGATTGATTCTTTAGATAAAGTTAAGGTTCCTGGTTCTAGTGAAGATAATGTCCAACCCACTAAGCCACCTGTAAGAGAGGAAGAAGATGATTATGATGATGATGAAGACGATGAAGATAACGTTCAAGCAAAGAACAATGACCACACTACTCAAGACAAATCTGACGACATTGATGTCACATTTAATGATGAAAACCAATTGATTCTAGAAATCCCCCGTTCAATATTCACAAAAACTGAAGAAGATGAGAGCACCATAGAGGATCAGGAGAATCTCATTAAGGAATTTAATAAAGTATATCATAATTTTGAATATGATAGAGAGACATTGATAAAAAGAAGAAAACTTGAAAAAAGTGATTTAAAACTAGAGAAAACTTCAGAAATCCCCGATGAAGCTAAAAATAATACTAGCAGTGAGACTAATGTGGAATTTGCATTTGCTACTGGATCATCTTTAAAGCACCTTTTTTCTACTATTCAACAACACAGAGATCAAATCCCATTAAATGATTATGAGTTAAGAACTTTATTCATGGATGTAAAGAAGAATAGAGGGAAATGGGCAAATGATGAACGTGTTGGTCAAGAAGAATTATATGATGCATGCGAAAAGGTTGTTTTAGAATTGAGAAGTTATACAGAGCATTCTACACCTTTTTTAAATAAGGTTAGTAAACGTGAAGCCCCCAATTATGGTTTAATTATTAAAAAACCTATGGACCTAAATACTGTGATGAAAAAGTTGAAAAACTTGCAATATAATTCAAAGCAAGAATTTGTTGATGATATTATGCTAATTTGGTCAAATTGTTTGACTTATAATTCGGATCCTAGACATTTTTTAAGGGCCCATGCTATAGCAATGCAAAAAAAATCGTTAAAATTAATTCCTCATATCCCCAATATTGTTATTAGAAATAGATCAGAGGTTGAAAAGGAGGAAGAACAAGAAAATGTTAATAATGAATCCAATAAAGGAAAATCTTCTAAAAAGGGAAGAAAAAGAACAAGAGATAATCAAGTAAAGATTGAGAATGAATCATCGGTTAATTCTCCGGAAAGTAATTTTGAAACTCCAATAGATTTGGAAAATGATAAACCTATGGATACACCTGATGACGGAACTCCAATACCAGTTGGAACAGAGGGTAGCCCTGGAGCATCTGAACGAGCAGTTCCTGTGGAACCTAATGCCCCTCTAGGTCCTACAACCAGTGTCCAAGAAGAAGAAGAGGAAGAAGAAGATAACGATGAAATAAATGAAAATAATGATGAGGATGAAGAAGATGAAATAGGACCAGAATTGGTGGCTTGGAGAAACTTAACTGCCAAATCTCGTGCCCATTATTGTGACCAAAGGGCCAAATTATTTCAAGAGAATAATTCATATCATTTAAACTTTGATGCTCCAGCAATCATACGAGAACCCAATGAAATGAATAATTTTAGTGATTATATCAGTAATAATCAATTCATTTCAAAGAGTAACAACTTATTAGAAAATGATGAACCTTATTTACTAGAATACGATATCACAGGTGGATTACCAGGAATGCAGTATAAGGGAATAGATGATAACCAACAGGAGATGAAAGAACAAAAAATTGTTGATGAATATTTGAATAATAGAGTTGACCAGAAAAATTCTGATTTTTGGCTCTCCACTGAAGAAGGATTGAATAAGGCTTATTTCAAAAACATTAGTGAAATGCAAGAAATTAGACGGATTTGTTTCAAGATTTCTTTAATTAGACAAATGCAGACTCAACAATTTGTACACCATACACAAATGAGACAACCAGAGGTTAATTTATTAAAAGAAGTAGATGTTGATCCTGTATCAAAATTATCTAATCATGAACCTTTTAATCAAGAAATTCAGTATTCTGTTTTACGGAGAAATGTTTCAAAAATTGCCATGCAAACAGGATTTGAATCTACCGAACCTTTTGCAATTAATACCTTAACTCAAATGGCAGAGAAATATATGGGAAATTTAGCCAAATCGATTAAAACACTTCTGGAATCACAATCTAGAAACCGTTTGAGTACAAGAGAAATCGTATTGGTATCATTAATAGAAAATGGGGTTAATAAGCCGGATGATTTATACACTTTTGTTAATGAGAAGATTTTGAATCAATTGGATAAATTAAAGGACTTGAGAACCAAATTATCAAAATTCTTGAAGGAGTTATTACGACCAGGGTTAGAAAATTTCAATGAAAAATCATTTTCTGACAACAGTGAACAATTTATAACTGGAGATTTTAGTAATGATTTAGGTGATGATTTTTTTGGATTCAAAGAATTGGGATTAGATAAAGAATTTAATTTATTAAGTTCATCAATCCCGATATATTTGTTACACTCAAAGTTACACAATTCTTATTCCAGTACAGGTACTGCTAGTAAACAAAATAAATTTGACGATCTTAAAGAATATAAAGTCAATAGATTGTATGCAGCTGATGTTGATAATCAAATTGGATTATTAAAGCCATTTTATCAAAAACTATTAGACAAGAGTAAAAATCAATTCATTAAGCAACAAAAGAAAAAGGGAGAATCAGCTAATTTACCCGATGCTTCTAAATTCCCATTACTTGATGATGATGATTTACCACAAAAGCAAAGAAATATTCGACCAAGATTACCTCCCACTGGTAAAATTGGGTCCACTAAAAAGAGAATTATTGCAAATTCATACATTTTACCTGAATGGGAAGAAGAATCACATCACCATGAACAAAATCCACTGCAACTGGAACTGCAACTGGAACTGCAGTCACAGCAGCATCAGCAACAACATAGTGAAAATGACTTTAAAGTCCCCGATTCAAATTTCGACTCTGAACAATTTGACACCAACTCCAATAATTTAGATATCAATAGTGGTAATGATCATTATATGGATAATTCTCAAGACCAAGATCAACTTCACAACTATAATGAAATTGATACCAAAGAAATTGAATTGATGATGAATGATTTGGATGGTTAAGCATCATTTTGTTTCTCTTTTTAAGAAACAAAGAATGTAATATATATATATATATATATATATATAGTATAATCAATGTAAACCCATTATTAACCCCATTTTCTGTTATAGTGCGCGGTGAGTTAATAAAGAACTAATTTTATACCAAAAGATTACAGTTTGCCCTTGTATTGATTATTCCATTTTGTTCACAAATGTGGTAGATTATGATAAATTCAGTAAGCATAAGATCTAGCCCATCCAACGCGTTACCAAAACTAAGCATAGAAGAACTATTGCGACGTGATGCCTTTGGTAGAACCATCATTCACGTGTTAATTTTATGCAACCGAGTAGATCTATTAAGACACTTACTTAAAAATCCTAAAGTCAAAGTTATAATAGGCTCTATTGATTATGAAAATGGCTGGAACTGTCTCCATTATGTTATTTATTATAAACGGTTCACTTGTTATAAAGTTATACTAGATTATTTGAAAACAGTTGATCCAATCAATAATTCCACTTCAGGTAACCTATTACTTGTAAATAATACTTTATTATTCGACCTTATAAGATGTAAGGATAGAAGTCGAGTCACTCCATTTCAATTATTGGACAATGACTTCAAACATTTGATTTGGATTCCTGAATATATTGATAGAGATAATCAATTCCATCTCACTTATAGATTTAAAGATAGAGAACTCACCAATAACTACAATAAGCACAAAGTTAGAAAAATCCGTTCTAACCATAACTGGTGGGATCCACGACGTTCAGGATCAGATATTTATATGTTAGGTTCTAATATCAATAATAATTTAGGGGTTGGTGACTCTACTGATCGTACTATTCCATCAAAGTTGTCCAACTTATTTTTTAAAGATTCTGTTAGTGATATTTTATACACTCCTCGGTTTAAATCTGTCAAGATATCTAAGTATCATTCCTTGATTTTAACAAGAGATGGTAATGTTTATTCTTGTGGTATAGGATCTAGAGGTAGATTGGGTCATGGTTATGGAAATATGAAGAATTCTTTTCGCTTCACCAAGGTAAGTTTTTTTGATGGTACTGACCCCCTGAGTGGTAATTTGGATACTTTCTCTAGTGAAAAGAAGATGATACGGGAAATATCCACATCGAATGATCATTCCCTTGTTTTAACTACTGATAATGAGATATATTCATGGGGTTTAAATTCCTACAATCAGTTAGGATATAACTCTAGTGATAATGGTAACTTCCCTTCCAGTTCTAGGGATTTCTCTGAGCCTTTTGAAGCCATTCCCAGATTGGTCTTCAATGGTGATCTTAAAAAAAATATTGCTCATATAAGAGGTATTGCTTCATCAAAGATTCATTCATTGGTATACACCAAACATGATATATTTTCTTGGGGGTTAAATATAGGTCAAATGGGCTTTTCTACTGACGATAAAGTCTTAGATCACAGAGTAAGAAACTATACTTTAAAAGGGTCAATACAACTGACTCCTAAAAAAATCACCTTGAGGGATGAGATAAAAATAGTCCAGACTTGTGAAACATGTACCTGCGTTGTGACTGTTAATAATGATATTCATATTTATGTTCAAAATCAACACGTCAAATTACCTAAAATTCCTGTTAAAGGAGCAGATGATAGAGTTTTCCATATATTTAGTCCTATACGGTTGACTGAACCTGCAAATATTATTAAAGTGTCCATGAGATCTCATGAGAACATTGTATTGTTACTTGATAATGGTGATGTTATTGGATTTTCTTTTGATCTAAATGAAGCAAATTTCTTATTAAAATTGTCTAAACAAGTCAAATATATTCCTATTTGGAAAGCCCATGATCGTGATTTAAAGGCGGCTGATGTAGACGTTTCAGCCCATGGCTCTATTTTGCTTTGTTCTGCAACGGGTCTTGTGTTTATGAAAGATTCGGGTAATTTAAAAGTTAGAAAGAATTCTTTATCGGAAACAACCTTACCTATTCCAGCTACGAAGAATAAATTTAAAAGGATTGACTATATGAATAAGATATTGCAGGTATCCTGTGATGAAAACTTTGCTTCTTTTGGATTTATTAGAGACGATATAGATTTGCTTCCTCTAGAATTGCAAAGTAATAATCATATTAAGGATATGGAATATCTAAGTATTTTAGTCAATACTGATTTATACCGGAAACAGAATCAATTATTTCAAAAGGATCCGACAACTAGTTTCTATATTACTGATTATATTTATCCTAAGCTGTATCGAGAAAGTGAATATGAATTTTATGAAAGTGATGAAGAGGAGGATAAAGTTGACCAAGAAGAGGAAAATATTTTGAAATTCGATGATTTGTTTAGTAACTACACAAAGAAATTTGATCATGTATTAAACAGAAGAGTAAAAACCAGAAGGACTTATCAACAAATCTCCAACATTGATACAGACTTACAGAAAGAATTACTAAAACCTTTAGATGGTGAAACTTTTATTAATGAGTTTATGGATTATTCTCATAATGATGGTAAACATTATGATGCATTTATCACTTTTAAACAGTTTCCAGCATTAAAAATTGGTTTCCACAAAGACATTTTTAAAACTAGGTCAGACTTCTGTAAAAAGTTATTTAAATCTAACAATAAGGATGAATATTTTACCAAGGAAGGATTTGAAGGAACATTCCATGATAATGAGTTAACATTCTATTCTAATGTTAACATAAAAGCATTATTAATTCTAGTTCATTTCTTATACAGTAACAGAATTGTGAGTGTTTGGGATGATTACCCAAGTGGTGTTCATTGTCCTAGAGACATTAAGGAAATCAAAAATCATTTTGAACGTCTTGGTCGATTATTTCAAGTAATTGATGTTTTTGGCACCTTCACAAAAGATGAAGGTTATTTGAAAAGTATGAGATGTTTACATGATTCTGATTATGGTGATTTGACAGTCAAATTAAATGACGGTGAATTGAAATGTATGCTGCTGATTTTGACAGCAAGATCAGCTTTTTTCGAAACAACATTAGCTTCTAGATGGAACGGTGATTCTAACGAAATAGAATTTGATCATTTAGACAAGTACCAATTCAGTATTATTCTCAAACATATTTATGGATTCAGTGATTATGAAGTTTTCGATGAATTAAAAGACAATTGTAACACTTGTGATGACTTGATTAACTGTTTATTAGAAATAATCCAAGTATCTGATGAATTACTTTTGTTCCAACTTAAAGATTTATGTCAATTAGTGATTAAAGATATGATCTCATTAGATAATGTCATTGCTCTATTAATTCATTCAGATGAATTGCAAGCTCAAAAGATATTTTTAAATTGTTGTTGGTATATCTATAATAATTTAGAAATTATTCTTTTAGATCAATTATTTCTAACTATTCCCACTGAATTATTAATGAAACTAGAAAATACGTTGAATATTATAAGCCTTTGGAAAATGAATGATTTCTGTAATGAAGACGGAAATAGAAATCAAAGTTATTTAAATAATTGGATGATTAAAAACTCCACCAACCTTGTATCAAACTTTTTGTATAATATGAATGAGTTCAATGAAAACTTTTTAAGTGATGCCAAAGGATTTAGTTCTTTTGAACCATTGATTGATGTTAGAATTGAAGGTAATAGTAAACTTAATGAAAATAAGAGGAAAGATAGAAAGAGTTCTCGGAAAAGCTCAGTTATCCATGATAATAAGTCGGCTATTACTGATATACGAAAGGTCAATGCTAATAGAAACACGGTTATGACTGAAAGTGAGAGTGCAGTTGATGATGATGATGAGGAATTTGAATATGTTGTTAATAGAAGAAGGAAGTCTAAGACAAATGATTCAAAGAAGTCTCCTAGTCCACCGGTACTGAGCCGTAAACCTCTGGTATCCGGTTCTAATGGTGCAAATGAACCACAACAGACACAAGTTAAATCTCAACCTATTCCTGTGACCACTATAGAGAGAAGAACATCACAAGTAGGATTTAATGGGTTTCCAGTCTTGGGTCAAAGTCTGTCATCGCTGTCATCTTTATCACAACTTCCAAGTATTTCTAGTACCAGTAAGATGAATACACCAATTACATCAAATCAAGGACCTGCTAATGGATTGAGTCCTCACTCCAACTGGGCTTCACAAAAATCAAGTGGAGGATCGATCTTGAAAAAAGGACCAACTCCAACTCCAACCCCAACTCCCAAAAATTCTGAAGTGACCCCTCCTTTGGAAGCTGAATTGTTTGAAGGAACAAAGAGGTCTAATAAATTCAGAATCGGACCCAATGTCAAATTATCGCAAAAGGAAAGAAAGAAATTATCATTACAAGGTAATACTAATAATAATAATGAAGTCAATGATATTAAACCTACTTTCACTTGGGCCTCATCCGACACTTCCAACGGGAATGTGAAGACCAAGGAATTCCCTGTTTTGGGAACTAATAAAGCCAAAATGAGTACAAAAAAAGTTAGAGAAGATAACGTAAATTCATCATCGTCTATATCAAGAACACCCCTGGTTAATGAATCACCCTCTCTGGAGAATGACTCATTTAATATATCATTAACGGATATAATGATTGAAGAGTCTTTAAAGATTGAGGAAGCAAAGAATAGAGAACAACAACACAAAACATTACAGGAAATACAACAAGAACAACAATTTGATAAATGGTGGGAAGAAGAAGCTGCTCGTGTACAACAAGAAATGAAAAATCTTGAAATAAGTAAGAAACCAACCAAGGATAAAAGATCAAATAATAGTAAAGGAAAAAGAAAGACAAATACCAAAAAAAGACAATAATCCATAGAAACTAATTCCATCATCTCTGTATATAGAAATAATGAATATTTATTTTACATTATTAATAATCTATTTCATCGGGAAACCAGCCCCAAGTTTCTAAATCAACCATATAATTATTATTTACATCCACCCCTTCATTCTGTAACCATTTCATCTGCTCAATTTGTCCATTTGTGCCTCTTGGTGATATTTTTCCACTAGAAGACAAAACTCGCCACCAACATATGTGATCAGGTTGTATAATATCTTGAGGTCTATTACTATCTCTACAATCTTGATTTAATTTATTCACAATTTCCTTGAAGTGCTTTAATGCGTAGCCAACTTGACGAGAATTTTCAGGTCGACCTATTAAGTAAGCTATATGACCATAGCTGGTAACTTTCCTATGAGGAGTTTGTTTAACTACACTGTAAGTAGCAAAGTAGAAAGCTTTACTTTCATCGGTTAACTTCATATAATGACTGCGAAATCATGGAACTTACAAATTTGTCAATATTAGAGAATGCGACACACGACACGGAAAATACGACACACGACATACGACACACGACATACATCTTATTAATATTCCACATGCGGGTACCGCTTTCCGCTTTCCGGTGAAATTTCAAAGAGCAAAACAAAAAAATAAAAAAAAAAGACAAACAAGACAAGAAAAGCGAAATCTACGTCAAAATTCTATTACTCTAGTTTCAATACATTACTAATTTACAGACTAATTATATAACTTATAAAGCTAATAAAGCACCAGCGGCTAAAGCAGCAGCACCGGCAGCGTATTGTCTGTTAGCAGCACCTTCCCAGGTGGAAACATTAGAGGTACCGTTAGTTGGAGCAACAGAAGAAGAAGCTGGACAGTCAGTAACGGTGGTGTCACAGTCAGTAACGGTAACCATGGTGGATTCCATGTCAGTTTCGGTGATGGTGGCAGCGTTAACAACGGCAGCGAATAATAAGGCGACGGTGGAGAATTGCATAGCGAATGTAATAAAAATTTGTTTTTGATTAATGAAAAGAAAGGGAAAAAAAAAAAACTTGTGATTGGGAATCTATCGTCTTAAATAGTGTTTTGACAGCGGACAAAAAAAAAAGAAACTCCAAGGCGAGCCCCGGCTATAGTTATTTTTATCCTGAAATGGATGGAAACAATAAGAATTTGGAAAGAGGCGTAACTATTCTTACTACTTTGGGAATTGCTCACACAATTTTAGAGAAAGAAATTTAAAAATAAACAATGAATCTGACGACATTTAAAAAGTTTTCCAAAAAACGCTCATAGTTTCCCCCCTAAATTGTTAACTGGCTTGCTATTTTGGATACAAATAACGTGGAATTGCTTATATTTGTGGGATGATACCTTCTCTATAGACTGACTTTGACTGATTTAGGAAATTTCTAAACATTGGAATATGAACCATTTTTCTATTATTCAAGATGTCACAATCAATCACGAACGTTGTTAAAGTAATTATAGCGTGTGGGTGCTCTATAACTTCCCTTTGAGTTGTTGCTCTAATAGATAAGAAAGTTTTTTCTAAAAAAAAAACTAATAATAATAATAATAAATATAAGAATAATTAGAGTTTTACTGATATAGGTTCTAAATATGAAATAGAGTTTTTTTTTTAAAAAAGTATAGAAGAAACTATGTAATAACGTTTAATTGAACCAGCTATTTCAGATAAGTCGCAGAATGAAATCACTTCTACTGTTGGCGTTATGTTTTATTGTTGTACCTGAGCCAGTAATTGTTCTGGTTGAGGGACTGATTGTTCTGGTTGATTTTCCAATTGTTGCGAAAATGCTGGTGATTGATTTTCTTCTTGTACTTGTTGTATTAACAATACCAGCAAGTGTAGAAGTTGATCAAGGAATATTTGGTATTGTACTTCTATTTCTTCATCATTCTCAATGTCAGTGGCATATTCAACAACATTATTTATATTGTAGTTATTGTTTGGCACTTGTTTACAGTATTGATCATAAGCCTCCAATATTGCTGTTTTCAAATCCAAATTTTCCCGACTTCTCCATATTTCTAACCTTTTATTTAATTTGGGAACAAACAGGGGCATGAATGTAATAATTATCATTAAGGAACTTTTCAAAAAGTTGTTTAAACAATCTTTTATGTAAAATTTAATGGTATCTTGTTTCTTTATCTTTATAACCAAGTATTCAAACTCTCGAGGTCTTTGGATGATATAATTACAAATCTTATTTTCTGCTTGATTAACAAGGGTGATTCTTTTAATACCGATTTGAATTAGTCCATTAATTGTTTTACGAATCATTCTCTCATAATTTCGACCAAATCTTCTAATGAATTGATCCGTTAATAGATGATTTCTAACTCTATCAGCTAAAGTAAAACTCTTAAATAACACTTGAAAGGATAAATTTATTAAGATAGTCCATGCTAGTATATAAGTCCAGTATTCAAGAATGAACTTTTCAAATCCAAACACAAAAGTAATTAACCCTATTCTGATTATAGTTGTAAAAATTGATCGATCACGAAGGCCCTGAATGATTCTATCAAGTCCAGGGAATCTTGCAATTTGAAATATTGGAATGTTGTTTCTTTGCTGGTTTTGTTGGTTTTGTTGGTTTTGTATTTGCTCCTGGGGTGCTTCTGGAGCAATGGGTTCCAGATCTTGATGTGCAGTTGTATTGGTGAATGGTCGATTTGGTTGACTTGATTGGTTTTGTTGATCCGGTTGAGATGTAGAACGATCTTCAAATAAATGGATATGCACTTGTTGTAATAAAGTTGTCCCGTCGATATCCCTGAAATGACGATTTAGTTTAGATGCTCCTGACGAATTCAATAAGATATATGGATTATGTTTTCCATTATCAACAACAATACATTGGGAACTGTTCAATAATATGTTAGTGGGTTCAGTTTGCCCCGGTAATGTCAATGAAAATTCAAAGAGTAATGAAGAAATATCAGTCTGATTTACAAGTAATGTGTTAGGAATGGAGGGAGAATCTGCTTGAATCATTTCATAAGTTTCACCTGTTAAGCTCCATTCTGCTCCATTATCAAGAATTATTTTAGCAGGTTCATATTCTCGGATATTATTATTATTATTATTATTATTAGAAGTTTGTAATGAAACTCCATATGATGAGTTTTCTGCTTCAACTTGTAGATCATCTCTGGTAGTAGGTAAAAATTCAAACCTTCTTCTACCTCTTATATCATCCCAAAATTCTCTACTTAGAATTCCTCCTTCAACACCACTTAAATGCTCATGAATGACTACTTGCATAGTTATAATATTTCTATTATTGTCAAGTAATTCATCAGATAATGATAATACTTCATATAAAGGTCTATCATTTTCAGAACTATTAATCAATTCAGAATGATAGTATAACTTTACTTGATCAAAAAAAGTCCGACTAACAGCTCCTTCATCGACACGATGAATAATGTCATTCTTAAGTTCTCTCAAAGTTTTAGTTTTGTTAACTTCAAATAAACTTGTTTCACCTTGAAGTGAGTCAATAGCTGATTGAAATTTTATGAAAAAACGTCTATTAGTGTCAGCTATTGAAGATGATTGATCTGTGGCCCCAGTAGATAGTTTTTCGAAATTATACAGTAGTTCAAACAAAATGGGAACTTTTGGAGTTACATCTAAACCGGTAATATTCCTTAAAGTTAAATCATTATCCCTTATAATATCATCATCAGCCCAATACCTCAAATTAAAATATGAACCATCAACTTCCATATCATCATCACCTATACTGGAATTTCTTTCATCGGCAATATAACTTTTTAAATTGCCACTGGTACACTTCAATGATTCTCTTATTTTGATACTATTAATACGATCATATTTATCATTCCACTCAATTACTATATCAAATAATTCTTCCATAGGATCTCGTGTAGATATTGAAGATGAACCAAATAATTCATAATCAACCACCAACTTAAAAGATGTAATCACTTCGGTTGGTGGTTCTTCCATACCCAATATCTCCTTAAAAGTGATATCATTGGAAATACGACCCTGTAAACCATAAAGACTTAAGAATACCGGTCGTATTGAATAATTTGGGGAATTATACCAAATCAGTTGAAAAATATCTTCAGGTGTGTGATTTAATGTTACATTAATGGGATACTCATCTGTCCTCATGATAGGTAGAGCATCAATTGTGGAATTCCAATTGATTTCTTCTACCTGTAATTGAAGTTTAAAAGGTGTATTCATAGTTACTTAGTGATCATCCACAGAAGATGAATAATACGTAGCCTAAATTCGCACACTATATAAAGAATTTATGATTCTTTTGGATTATAATCATTCTTTACATATTATTTACAAGAAGTATATAAGACTATTTAATAGCAAAATCATTTCTTGATCGTATGGTACCTCTTACCCCTAAAAGCAAAGATTTCATCATTGGCTTGAAAGGTTTCCGTGGGATTAGAATCCACCAAATCAAGTTTTGTAGAACCAAAGACATTTTTAGTTTGATCCATTAAAATATCCATTTCATCATATAATTTATGATTCATTAACCACAGTAATTCTCTTAAGGTATCTTCTTTATGATATCCAGTAACATACACAGGGCACTTGGATTCTAATAACCCGTTTAAGGCTTTATCCCAATAGATGCTATCAGGAGTTTGGAAACCAGGATGGAATAAAAAGAATACATCCAAGTAAGGATCAAAAGGGAATAAATCTCCCATTTCATATAATTCATGGAAAAATTGGGTGTGGTAATGTAATGTTATTTGTTCATCATATCTCTCTACTAAAGGTCTACCATGAGGTTCATTAGTTGGAGTGAATTTTTTGAGTGAAGCATCAAAATGACATTCTGGACCAATGAAATGGATCTCAAACTTATGTTTAGGTAGCAAGTATGCAAACTGTTTCCAGACGTAACCTGGCAACATGGCTTCCATTTTGGCTCCAACAATAAAAATTCTCAAAGGTCTTTCTTTAAAAGTCACTGCTTCTTCCTCACCTTTACTATATGGGGGGTAAAGAGTATATTTCAAAGCAGAAAGTGATCTTAATCCTTCTATAGTTAAAGGTCCCTTAGGTTGTAAAAGATAAGGAGATAACCGATGTAAAACAGCACCAATAGTAATGGGATAAGTTAGAACCTTTGATGCTGCAGCTAAATTATACTCAGTATTCATAGGATTAAAGTCTCTAGTATAAAAGAATGAATCCCAATTAGAAAAATTAATCATAAAATCATTTTCTTGTTCTCCAGGGAATAAAAATTCATCAAAATTTCTTCCTGATCTCAAATCATGTTCGTACAAATTAACTTTTTTCAATAACTCATATTTCTTTTGTTTATGATATTCTTCATCATTTTCCCATGCTTCTCTTGAAAAATGAGTAGGAATACCTGAATATGGACAGATAAAGTTCACTGGTTTTTTAGTTACAGGACATAATGCTTTAGTTCTTATGTATGCAGCTCTTGTACGAATATCTTCATATGGCGACTCATCCCACAGATAAACAATATCATTACCATCTTTTTCACTGGTATCATTTAACACAAGTAATTTCTTTAAAAAGGATATACTTCGACTTGGTCTATATTGACCACATGTTAGCCGACGTGTATTAGCTCTTATATTTGAAAGTAACATCTATGATAAGTTTTCTCTGACTTTTCTATTTTTTTTTTTTTGTTCTTTTCTATTGAATCACAATGGCTTTTGATGATCGAATCTTCTTTTATCCTACTTCGTTTCTTCTCCTTATTTAGTTCCGGGTTTATAAATATTCTTTTGATTCGAACACAAATAGAAAATAACCTGATATCAAGAGCAAAATTATATAGTATGGTTGATTTTTACTATGGAAATTAGATGGAAAAATCGCATGGTTTGTTATTTACTTAGAGGTGAAATAAATGCGCGTAGGTATTGGTCTGGGTCTGAATTTTGCATCCATGCATTTTATATTGTATGTTATAGAAATCATAATTCATCATGAACATTGTCATCAAAATTGAGGTCAATACCCATTTCATTGAATACACGATATACTTCATGATCATCAACACCTAAATTATGAGCCAATTGTTTGAAAAATTCATTTTCCAATGGATCATACTCAGAGGTGTCAACTGTGTACACTTCATCGTATGAAAGTCCGGCATCTTGTTGTTGCACAGTTACAGTATGAGTGATTGTTTTAAATTCGGTATCATCATCTGTCGATGATTTTGTTTTAATTTGTCTATTGGGGTTACCAGTGGCACCATTAGAAAAGTATGATTCATAATGCCACAAGATCCTGTTGGGATCTGGTTTTGATATATCCACGGGATCACCATCTTGATCTAACATGGTCAGGGAATCAATTAGTTGTAAATCAATGCCAGTGGTGTCTCGATTACCGTCTCTAATGATTTTTACTAAATTAAGAAGATTCCCGGTGAAATCATACAATTCATAATAGGCAATAAAACTATCAGACCAAGAGGCCAATTTAAACCTATCATTAGCATCAGGAGCATAGATCTTCAACTCCATAGAATTAGAAAACATTCTTGCTATTTTAGCTATTAGTTCATGAGGATTTCTTTCGTCTCCATTATATACAAGGATTGATCGTTTATCATATAAGTCTGATGAAATATCAAAAGATTTGGATCTCCCCCAATAGAATCCAGTTCCTGCTGGTTGGATATTGAAATCATTGACATCGATATATTTTACTTTTGGTAATGGGAAATTCAGGGGATTATGATTGTTTTCATCAACGGCTGATTTAACCACCACTAAATCACTCAAGTTACTAATCGATTTACCTTCCACACTTACCGGATTACACACAATATCAAAGGCTTTTTCTTCATCTTGACTGGGGGTGAATTCTGGGAATTGACATAAACTTCTCATATTAATGATCATTTGATACTCACAAGTTTTCATTTCTTGTAAACTGATAATGCCAATGTTAAAATCTACGTGAGGATCACATCTATAAATGATTTCCACCGATCTGGGGAGTTGAGTTAAGTCACATAATTCCCCATCAGTTAACACATGTTTCAATGCCTTTTGTGATTTCTGAGGAGGAACTACGGTGCTAAGTGGATCATCAATTATAGAGAAATCATCCACATTTAATACTCGAGATTTCTCATTCGAGTGATTTTTTATCATTGGAGGATTGGTGGTGGAGGATCCTGGAAATTGTCCAAGGACAAAGATGTAATTGGGATATTCTGGTATATGCTTACCCGTAGTTTGATATACCTGGAAATTTTCATGAAACTGTACCACCTTATCCCCAAAACAATAACCATAAGTCCAGTACTCAGAATGAAGTCCTGAAGTATATATGCATTTTGAAGAATCAAAAAAATGACTTAATAATGGTACTACTTGAGCTTTCAAATCGGTTGATTCAGGCGTAGCGTGTAGATACTGTTGGACTTTATCAACAATCTTTTGAGAATCTATCTTGGGAATTAAGCAAATATAATCCCCATTATAATTACCAATTTCCACAAGTTCATAAGATTCATCCCCATAATCAATTAATGACGTAGTTTCATTATAAGATTCACCAATTAACCGTTGAGCACTAGTTCTGGGTATCTCTCCATCATTGTATTTGATTTTAAATTTTGGTTCCATTTCAACATCTTCCTGAGAGTCATAATCAACAGTGTATTTATTATTGTCGGTTGTTAACCCCAAAACTAATGGCACTAACCAAAGTCTTAGTAGCCACTTCATTATATACTGAAAAAAGTCAAAGTACGCGAAAGGTGTTAACTGAGATATCAAAGGCAATAATCCCAAGACAATAATCCAAAGACAATAATCCAGAGACGGCTCATTAAAACCAAAAGTGGCTCATTGAAACACAACTGTAGCAAAAAGAAATTGCTTATAATAACAAGGGCTTCATCATTACTTCGCTATGTCAGTTTCTTCAACTGCTAGCGACGATCCCACTGTAGGTCTTACCACCACACATCTCCATGATGGAGAGGTCTCCTCCAAACAAACCACTACGAAAACAGAAAATTCCGTGTTTGATGTATCTGCTGAAATAGAGGAAGAGGTTAAGAAAGTGCTTCAAGTAATAAATAAAAATGATCAAGAGATTGATACCAGAATGGATAGAATTTACAAGACAATAAACAAAATTAAGGAGAAAAGTGATAGTTGAACTATAGAGGAATTTGAGTCTATAATGATTTATATCCATTTTCAATATTTGGAAAAGTTTATATATATATATATATATATATATCTTTATAGTCATGTTAATGATATAACTGGTAATTTGATGATTTCAATCGATATCTCTAATTCTTTTACGGCTTTGTGTCACAAATCTGCCGTTTCTCACTTTATATGAGTTCTCAGCGATGACATCTTCATTAATGGTGAAGAGGTCTAAGAATCAGCTTAGGCGAGAGAAAGCCAAACAGAGAAAGAAAGATGGAGAAAAAGAGAATATAGATATAAAAGAGAGTCACAAAGAAGTCGACACCCACAAAGTTGACAACAACGAAGTCAAAGACCATAAACAACAACCTGATGATTCTGCTACTACAGAACCAATGCCATCCCCCATGGAGGATATCACCAACAATCCCTTATTCCAAGAATACCAGCAAGTTTTTGAAAGATTTAACGATGAAGAAGAAGGAGAAGATGACGTGGGAGAATCAAATCAGCAATTGGTTGTATCGGATAAAAAGGAACTTCAAGACTCAGGATCTAATGAGTCTTCCGATGTAGAGTATGACATTAATGATGGAGAAAATGATAATGATAACACTAAGGAAACCATATCCAAACGGAAAACAAAAAAGGAAAATAAGATTCCTATTGCCAAACTAAAGACCATGACATCACGACCACAAATGGTTGAATGGTTTGATGCTGATGCTCCTGATCCATACTTACTAATATCTATAAAAACTAAACCTAATATAGTTCCTGTTCCTGGACACTGGCTGGCCAAAAGAGACTATTTATCATCAAGACGGGGTATTGAAAGGCCTCCATTCAAACTTCCAAAGTTTATTCTTGATACTGGAATTCAAGATATGCGTGATAGTACCGATGATCTGAGTTTAAGACAACAACAGAGAGAACGAATTCAACCCAAAATGGGTAAATTGGATATTGACTATCAACGTCTCCATGATGCCTTTTTCCAAAACCAATCCAAAACACCTTTGTTGGGAATGGGTGATGTTTATTTTGAAGGTCGAGAATCCAATGATGATTTCCATCCTGATTTGTCTCGTACAAAGCCTGGTAGGCTTTCAAAAGACTTGTTATCAGCTTTAGGTCTACCAGAAGATGCCAAAACTCCACCTCTGTGGATAACGTCCATGAAACAATTGGGAAAACCTCCAGCTTATTCTAATATGATAATTCCCGGGATTGATATTCCTTATTCCAATGTAGGATATTTAACTAGAGAAGATGAGGATGGTGTTTATTTGAATGGTGGTGGTGATGACATTGGTACCCTTTGGGGGAAGTTTGAAACTATTGAAGATAGTGATGATGAAAGCAACGATGATGATGATGATGACGATGATGATGATGAGGAGGAGGAGGAGGAGAAAGATGACGAGAATGAAGAAGGATATCCTAGTGACCATGAAGAAACACCTGCATTTATTGACGAAATTAACTATATGAATTCTGCATCTGATGAGCCCAAAGTCTCTAGTGGATTAAACCCTAGCAAGCTGGACAAAGACAAAAAACTATATACTGTTATTGGTGAAACTTCAGCCCCAACAGGTGAAGGATTAGTGAATACGGATTTTGGTTACCAATTAGATGAATCTAATAAGGGAACTTCTAAACCTCCACAATCATCATCTTCTTCTTCAACAAAAAACACTAAATCTGACCCATCCAAAAAGAAATTTAAATTCTAATAGATATACTGTATAATACTTTACTAATACATTTATGAACTGAAAAGAAAAAAGAAAGCCCTGTATAACTCTAAAAGCTGGATAAAATAGCACAAAGTTGACACTTCAAATATCCAGCTTCTCCCACTATCTATTATTACCATTATTATTGTTGTTGTTATTATTATTACTATTA
Source organism: Yamadazyma triangularis (assembly GCA_030573955.1). Classification (NCBI taxonomy): domain Eukaryota; kingdom Fungi; phylum Ascomycota; class Pichiomycetes; order Serinales; family Debaryomycetaceae; genus Yamadazyma; species Yamadazyma triangularis. The sequence continues at coordinate 187,297 of JAJMEC010000014.1, forward strand.
TTATTCCCGTTAAAAAACTCCATGTTCATAGGATCATTAAAACTCAGAGCTCCATATGAGTTACCCAAATCAGGAGGCATATTACTGTCAAAATCAATACTAGCATCCAATGGATTTAAATATCCTAATATATCCGAATTAATAACATCAAAGATTTCTTGAATAGAATTAGAATACAAATTGTTATCCACTGGTGATGTCGAAGTACCTGTCGGATTAAACATATCAGACTTAGTTTGTCTTCGTTTTCTATTATTTGTTTGAGGAATGGCATTTTTCTGAGGTAAATTCGAAGGTACTTTTTGCCTTTTAGAATCAGCCATAGTCGAAGAGGATGATAATGATACTGATGGGTTTGTTGAGTCTTCTTTATCATTCTCTCTTGAATCATCATCCTCTTTTGGTGCTCTTAAATTTTCAATTTCCTTACTTGTATCAATCATATTGACTAAAGCTGACCCTTCCCTAGCAATTACCGGATCATCTGATGGTACTCTGGGTTTATTACCCTTACCTTTTGATAAAAGCATCCATTTTTCAATTCTCGAAAGAATTATTGACATTCTCAGACATACAATCAGGCTGTATTTATGTTGACTCTCATGTATAATATTGTATACTGATTCGTAGTAAGACTCTGCATCAATTTCTAAATCCAGAGGATCGATAAACAGATCTTTTCTCGATAATTCCAGTGAATTGATTAAAATTCTTAATTTAATCAATAATATTAATGCATGCATGGGTCTATAGAAAAAAAATGTTGGTAAATTAATTGTTCTCTCTTCACCCAAAATTATAAAAGCCTGTAACAAATTCTCACAAATCTTAATCAATTTGATGATATATTGAATGTAGGTTACACTTTCAATATCTTGAGTTTGATTCTTCGACTCCAATATAAAGTATCTACTGACAATATTATCATAAATTATCATTAAGAGTTGATAATAAATAACTGATAATAAATACTTTTCCTTTGGTTGATTATCATCTTTCATTGGTTCTGGGGAATTCATGAATCCACTCTCAACTAACAAGGAATACATCCGTTGTTCATAATTATCCAAGACAAATTTTATATGAGGTAAAGATGAAGTCGATGGATCCATCATATTATTAAATAACGGATCTCTCTTTTTATTAGATGTCTGCTCTAATAACAAATTTGGTGAAAAAAATTCAAAGATCTCTTGTCCCAAACGAATAATTCTTGAAAAATAACATAAGTATTTGTCATTTCTTGAAGGTAAATGTATACCATCAACATCTGCTTCTTTCATTAATAAAGTGATTGCATTTTGATGGTGTTTAGTCCAGGTTACAAGTTTAAATCTTGGTAATGATAATCCCAAAGAACCACAAGAAACATAAACACTTAAAAATGCTCTCAAATGGTTTCTAGCTTCTGAATCATCAGGTAGAACAGGAATACCACCATATCTAGATTGTGGATTTTGAAAATTAATAGCTGGAAGGGATTTAGATATATCACCTAAATCTATGCAAAGAGAAATGTTAAACCCTATTAACAAGTTAAGTTGATTCTTGAAATGACCCGAAGTTGTGGTAGGTAAGCACCAAAGTGATAAAATTAAGCATAAATCTACTAATTGATAATTAAAATTATCAGACTTAATATAAACATGATAGGATATAAAACTTTCAAGATAATAATTGAGCATCTGATTCAAGGTTTCATTGGATATATTTCCCGACTTTTCATGAATTTGATCGTATAATCCATTATCATTAATGGTGGTGACATATACACAACCACAAAGTAATAAAGAGTCATTTTCGTATAAATAATCAAAGTCAGATAGTTTTTGGGATAATGATATAATAGGGTAATAGGGTAACATTTCATTTAAGAAAAAACTGTGTCTTATTTTGAACTCTTCTAAACTCATTAATTGAAAGTTTTCAATGATCTCTTTTGCTACATTAGCATTGAAAGGAATATAAGGAAAATCTTGTAACGAAGAAGATTTATGGAAATCTTGAAATTGTTTCAAGTTATGAGCATTTGAATTATTCATAATCTTCATTAGTCTTTTTTGAACATCATTTAAATTATCTTGAAGATCATTTAATCTTCTTTCATCGTTCTGATCAACACTAGAAGTAATAATAACATCATGCTCTAATGAACTTAACGAAGTTTGAAATAATTTAATTAAATTTTGCAATTGTGATATTTGATCTCCATTACGAGATACCATGATTGATTCCGAGCTTATTCCAGGACTAACATTTTCAACAAACCGTAAATTAGTTTTCCTAGGTTTCTTCCTTGCATAAGGTGCAGTAGGATCCTTATCAACAGAACATTCCACCTTTATATTGTGACATCTTATACATGCTCCATACTCAGGATCATCATAAGCACATTTCATCTTTAATCTCCTACAACGAGCACAAGCTCTGTTTTGTCTCCATTTAGAGGAAAAATCTTGACTCTCATTTTCTTCTGAATCCCTTTTGTTATCGTTATTGGACATCACTATCAAAATGAGATGAGTTAAAAATCCCTGATTATCATAATAATCACATTCAGTGCGAATTGATATAAATTGTTTCAAATTATGTATATATTCAGCATAATATCTATGTATACAAATAAATGGCGGTGGGATAAATGAAATAGAGTCGAATTTCATACAATGTTTTACAGTAGACAATTGTCCTTAATCTTAGTGTGTTTTCCTTTCTTTTTTTTTTTTTTGTTTTTTTTTTATCTCTTTTATTATTGTCTTTTTCTTTTTGTTGTTTTTCTCTTAAAATTATTCTTTCGTTTATTAGTTTAAATAAAAGATCATGCAGGGAATGATAAATATAAAGAACCAAGATTAGGCCATATCAAGGACAGGATTTTCATCTTGGGTCTTGTCAATCTTGGCACCAAAACTAGATACACATCTTGCCATGGTTGGAGATGATCTTGAAATAACATCAGTGAAGTAAAAGTTATCAATAGGGTTCTTCAAAGGAGTACCAACAGCCTTAGCAGATTTATTTCTGGTAACAAGGTCATTAATACCAAGGGCAGCAACTTCAGCAGATGCTGGTTCAATAACATCATGTCTTACCAAATGAGGAGCGATTTGTGATAATCTAGATCTAACAGCATAGATATCATCATAAGGTAATGGCTCACCTAAGTATTCAGATAAAGCTCTAATGATCTTCCAGTCTTCTCTAGCGGCACCAGGAGGATTGACAGCAGCACGGGTACTTTGAGCTCTACCTTCAGTATTGACATAAGTAGCTGTCTTTTCGGTGTAAGCGGCACCTGGTAAAATAACATCAGCAAATGAAGCACCCAAGTCACCATGATGTCCTTGATAAATCACAAATGCATCTTTTGGAATATCTTTATTTTGAATTTCATCAGCACCTAATAAATAGATGACTTTTGGTTTAGTTTGGGCAACTTCTTCAGAAATAGTTTGGAATCCTAAATCTAAAGCACCAACTCTGGAAGCTTCACGATGTAATAAATTAACACCATTCCATTCAGGAGTGTTAAAGTTTTTATGTTTTTGAGCAAATTCACCAACTAATTTATAAATAGATTGTAAGTCAACTGAATCAGAAATACCTGAACCAATAATGATCATAGGATTTTGAGCAGCGGCTAATTTTTTACCAGTTGGACCTTTTAATGCTTTTTCTAAAGCATTAACATCAGTACCTAAATGATCTAAAGCGAAGGTTGAATCAAATTCTTGACCAACATGGGCGATTTCCAAATCAGATCTTAACCATACTTTTCTAATTCTAGAATTTAATACTGCAGCTTCATGTCTTGGGTTAGTACCAATTAATAATATTTGATCAGAATCTTCAATACCATCGATAGAAGAACTGAAAGAATAGTTAGATCTAACATCAACACCATGAGCTTCAGTATTTAACGTAACATCAGTGGTAACGTGTTCAGAATCCAATTTATTAACTAAATCTTTTAAAGCAACCATAGATTCAGCATCAGAGAAAGCACCAGAAATGGCTTTTATTTCATTGGTTTTAGGTTGGATTTTCTTGAAAGCAGCAGTGATGGTAGATAAAGCTTCATCCCAAGTACCAACATCAAATCTATCACCATTTCTAATTAAAGGACTGGTTAATCTTTGAGTCTTTAAACCGTCACATGCATATCTAGATTTATCAGAAATCCATTCTTCATTAACATCGTCATTTAATCTTGGTAAAACTCTCATAACTTCAACCCCTCTAGCATCAACTCTAACATTAGAACCAAGGGCATCCATGACATCAATAGTTTCAGTTCTCTTTAATTCCCATGGTCTAGCTCTAAATGCATAAGGTTTAGATGTTAAAGCCCCAACTGGACATAAATCAACAATATTACCCGACATTTCGGAGTTAATGTTTCTTTCAATATAGGTACCGATTTGTAAATCATTACCTCTACCGGCACTACCCAATTCTGGTGATCCAGCTACATCATTCATGAATCTAACACATCTGGTACAATGAATACATCTGTTCATGGAAGTTTTAACTAAAGGACCAATTGGTTTATTTTCCACAGCTCTTTTACCAACTAATTCCTTAAATCTACCCCGATCACTACCATATCTTTGAGATTGATCTTGTAAATCACATTCACCACCTTGATCACAAATAGGACAATCTAAAGGATGATTTTCCAAAAGCATTTCTGTTACACCTTCTCTGGCCTTTTGGATTCTTTCGGTATCAGTTTTAACCACCATACCATTTTGAACAGGCATAGCACAAGAAGCAATTAATTTAGGCATTCTTTCAACATCCACTAAACACATTCTACAGTTACCAGCAATGGCTAACTTGTCATGATAACAGTAACGTGGTATAGTGACACCGGCTTTATCAGCGGCTTGGATAATGGATGATCCTGCTTCTATATTTATTGATCTCCCATCAACAGTAACCTCTACATCTTTTAATCTTCTGGCGGTATTTGAAAAAAGTCTTCTGGAACTTCGACTTAACGATGATTTAATAGCCAACATTTTTCCACTTTTTGTTATTTATACAGTTATCCACACAGGGTATGTTATGTATATATATATAAATATATATAATTTGGTATATGGAAGGAACGTTGAATAGAAAAGAAAAAAAAAAGGATGTTTTCAGATTAGTTTTTCTTACTTTTACTAATTGAAAAATAATTGCAATATGATTCGCTGAAATAAAGATGGTCGTGCGCGAGACCATGTCTCTTAATAAGTCGATGAACTTTGTCGTTCCAAAGTAAAAGCAAAAAATTGTGAGCGGTGTATTACATAAGGTTCGTATATAGAGACACATGACCAGAAACTTAACAAAGTAATGACATATATATATATATATATTATAATTGGTTAATCAAGATTTGCCTTCATGTCATTAACGTTGTTTGTTGACTCTTTTTTGGTTCTCTTCATCTCCGAATAACACAAATAAAATGATTAATGGAGGAACAATGTAAGTCCAGTTCTTCTGTACCCATGATCTTGTATCTTCTTCTGACTCTTTATTCTCTTCTCCTTCGGGCTTAATCTTTTCATTAGATGGTGCTGATTTCCCTTTGGCTATGTTATTAGGATGCAAATTAGGTGAAGGAGCTTTAGTGGGGGTCTTTAATTGACTGTGTTGCCAATCACCAGGATTGATTGTGATTCCTACAAAATCCCCTTTACTGTCCAACTGGATATCGTATTTATGCTTAGTAATATCTTTTACTATGCTGCAACTTTTATTTTCTATTCCTTTAATTCCTACACAGTAAACTTCATTGTCGTTTATATCAGCTTGTGGATTAATTATAAATGGCTTTTTTTCATTTGTTTGATAGTGTCCTAATTGTTTTAATTCACCTGATTGACTACGAGCAACAAGATTTATGTTTTCACTGGAGAATGCATTAACTAATCCTAACAAAGTAATTACCAATAGTGACTTGTAATAAACCATGATTACTACTGATAAATGTAATGTGCGATATAATATAAACGCGGTTCTCTTTTTTTTTTTTTTTTTTTTTCATTTTTGATTTATTTGATAATATTATTTTTCAATCGTTGCAAGCATAATGAAACTATGGGGTGAAGCTTCAGGTAAAGTACTTCATGGATTAGGAATACGAGGTGGTGTATTAAAATCTGTTTCCCTAAACCAGTTTCCATCGGCTAGAACATATGCATCCACTGTGAACACAGTTAAAGACAATAAATACACTGTCCTGCAAATAACAGATTGTCAGACTTATTTAAATCATTGCAGAAACAAGGAAGTGAATATTACATCAACTGTGTTTCGAGGTACATTGTATGAGTTTTCCACAAAGATTTTACTTGAAGATTATTTGAAGTGTTATAATCTTGTCAGGAAGGGAGGAGCATTTGATAATGGGGTTGATCTCTTTGGTAAATGGGACTTGGGACATTTTTTTGAAGCTGTAGAGCCCAAATTATTACAAAGGAAAACTTTGGAAACATCAATGCCCGTTCAATCTCTAGTTAGTAATTCTAAAGAATTTCTTGCTAAAACTAATGATATTATTCCGTCACCGATGTCAATATCTTTAAAAAATGATATAAAAATCATTGTCCAATGTAAAAATCATGGAACTAAAATTAAAGGAAGTATAATAAGAGAAATAATAGGGATTTATAGTCACCATATTGAGAATCCCAATGATGTAAATACTACATTTATGATCCTAGTATCACCGGCTCCCTTGACGAAACAAGCACAATCCATTATTGATCAATCAAACCTCCCCATATTACATATAATATTATCCCCACTTAAACTAAGTAAAAATAAAGAGCATTACAACTTGAATAGCTGGTCAGGTGGATTTATTGGCTCTATATACATGAATCATTATGCTAGCATGCTTTTAAGCCATTTAAATATGCAATTAGAATTTGAAAAGTTAAAGAATATCGTTTTGCTTTAGAATTATAAACTATATACAATTAAAATCGTTATATCTTTTTTTTTTTTTTTTTTTTTTTTTTTTTTTTTTTTTTCAATTAAGTCATTATAAATGTTCATTAATTTCAGTTGTAGCTGGCATCATAGTTGAAGCCATATCTCTTCCATGAATAGTTCTTAATGTAGTTAATGATGTAACTGACACATTCAATCCTGTGCTAAGATCTCTTTTATATTGGCTCCATCCCTTCCATCTGTTACTACCGCTCCAGTCTTGTTTATCTTGCTTTTGATTCCAGCTGTTACCATTATTCCATTGGTTAGTGGTAGATGTAGCGGCTTCTGTTGATGTAGTTGTTGGAGCTGTTGTAGTCGTTGGAGTCTCAGTTTCTAGTTTGGGTAAATTTAGTTTTGCTGCTGTTGATGTTTCAGACTTGGTTTCAGTTTTCAGTGAATCATCAGATTCAGCTTTTGGCAGCTTGAGTATATCCTTGACTACATCAGCATAGTTTCCATCAGAATTGGAAAATGCTTGTGAAGCATCCCAAATGGAAACACCACCAAAATTATCTGAATCCATGGCTTCTTGGAGGTAAGACTTTAAGTGAGTAGCTTTAGTATATCCTGTACTAGCAGCAGTTGGGCTACCAGCTTGACCCAAATACAACTTAATGTTAGGGTTAGGAGAAGCAGACTTGGCATAATCTTCCCAAGTATCCCAATTAAAACCAGTTCCTAAATTACACTTATTATTATAAAATTGAATGAAGGCAAAATCTAACTCAACATTTTCTAAAACCTCTCCTAATGATTTATCAGGGTAAGGACATTGAGGAGCAGCTGATAAATAGTATTTTTTAGAATCATCATTTTCGAATTGTTTTCTTAATGCTTTACCAAAAGCAGCGGTAGCCACTTCCTTTTTATTTTCAAAGTCAAAATCAAATCCATCTACTACAGCATCACCAAAAGGTCTTTCATCATCATCACCACCACCAAATTTATTCCATAAAGTTTTAGAAAATTCATCGGCTTCATTTTCTGATGTGAATCCATACTGACCAGCAGCACCACCTAAGGAAAGAAGTACCAATTTATCTTTCTTTTGACAATATTTTATATCTTCACCTACATCATCACACTTGGATAATCCGGAAGAAAATTTATCTTTACAGTTTTCTGAAAGATCAAGAACCATTGGATCAGGAAATGAGTGTAAAAATGATAATAACACAATATCCACTGAATCACTTTCACAATATGTTTTCAATGATTGTTCAGTCTGTGAAGAATTTTGTCCCCAGTATACTGCCACATTGGATTTAGAATCTATATCAAAGCCTAAAACACTTATGCAAAAAGTAAATAAAACAAATAATCCTAACATTGGTCAATGGTTATTAATGATTGAATGTAGGCAGAATGAAAAATATTCCTCAATGGTGGTATAAAAGGGTTTATTTATACCTCATCGTTCACCAAGATATTTAAATTCACTTATTGTTATTTTTTAGCAGATCAAATACTTTAGATCTTAAACAATAGTCTTGGTGTGTAAAGGGCGTTCAAATCATGGCTGGTGCGTTTAGTATTTATTTTGCAATTTCCGTTAATGATAGTTAAACCAGCCATCGAGGGACAAATATTGCACTTTGTCCTGCATATAGTCTCTGCTTCCTTAACCCCAATGACTTGAACAATACCATTTAGTTCATGTACTACCTATAATTTTGATCTAATGCTTGCTGCAGCTAGCTGTATGTTTATAATTTAATTGTATTGGATCAGTGATGTTGTGATTTACAAAGAAAATTGTTGTATGTACCAGCATATCGGTTAAGATCGCTAGGTGAGAGTACTTAATGTGTGTTCAATTTAGCTGGTTCAAGTGTGGGGTATTTATTAATGGGTATTGGTTATTATATGAGGGGGTTTGTTTGGTTGTAGATGGTGAAGAAATATTGCAAAGAAAAAGTAGTTACTGAATGTTATAAGATTTAATAATTATGAGACTTACTAATTATGAGATTTATACACTTGATATACTTGTTGCAAAATTTACTAATTTAAGGATTCATAAATAATCTACATTATATTATCTACTATTTTTTTTTAAAAAAAAAAAAAAATTTAAAATCACCATAAATTGAAAAAATACACCAGATAACCTCTATATTCATAAACAAGTGTCACTCGTATTACTCTCAACATATCAATTGTTTTGCCATATCTATTCCTACTGAACGCTTGAATTCGGCGAGATCATTTTTATATGCAGTACTAACGAGATACTATAGGGAAAGCCTATACTAAAGCATAATCCACCACTTTTAATATTAAAAAAAAAAGTTTAGGACAAGAATCACATCATAGTTATAAGAGTTAACTACCGAAAAGTGTAAGAATTACAAGAGTTTCTGCAATACAAACTTATTCATGCCTTCGTACAAACTGTACATTATGTCTCAGATCAAAACGTGAACATTGATTCTCTTCTATAGAACTCCAAAAGGGGAATACTTTAATTATCTTCTCCTATTTATAATATATTCATGTAGATAATTGTTTCAAGTATTTCGGTATTTTTATTGTATTCTGGAATTATATAATTCAATGTTATCACTAGCCACTACATTATTATCTCATGCCTAATATTTTCATATGATATACCGTTTAAAATGTTGGAGACGTAGTATGATTTAATTTTGAATCTGTTGTCAACGACTACTACAAACAATCCAATTGAACTTTAATAGTGATAGTTGCCGGTATCAAAATACCTCTACATAAGTAAAAGTTAACCCCTTAATTATACAATAAGAGTTCCCGATACATAGAATTGGAATACCCCTATCCTAAAGAATTCCTTTTTTTTTTTTAAAAAAAAAATTGTAGTTTCTATTTACATTTTCGTCTTATTTTCTTCGGATACTTATTTCATACTAGTAAAAACCACCGTATACACAACCCCTTTTGAAAAAAAAAAAAAAAAAGATACAAAAAGATGTATCATTAAAGCTAACTTGAATATTAGAAATATTTCATTTATTACATATCGTGATAAAGTATATGCTATTAGTTATAGATATCCAAGTTTTTGTCAAGAAGGACACTGTAACTAACAACAAGCTCTAATGTCTTCAAAAATCACAATTGCCCCTATCCGTTCGTCAAACATATTTTTCCAATTCTAGTAATATGCATTAAAGTTCAAATATCGTGACTGACCAATTAAATTGGAATACTGGGCCACAATTAACCTAATAATTATAATTTAACAATATAAGTCGTGCGCGGTGATTATTTTCGCCGAAGTTTCGGCGGGATCAAATGGGGGAGGTGCAAAAAGAGAGGTATAAAAAGGGGGGATTTTCCCCCCGTTTAATTTAATTTTTACTAATAAGAGTTTTGTAACTAGTTAATTCAAAAAACTTGTATTTAGATACTTATATACTTCAATCAAAAAAAAAAAAGAAATGTCTGCTGTCAATTTCAATACTGATAAGACTGTCGAAAAGGATGGCTGTTTACACAGTAAATTTACATATGAAAACTCAAAGGTTCACACTTCAGAAGCTGGTGTTTTAAATGTCACTCCAACCAAAGTTGACTATGACTTTAAAGTTGATTTAACCGTGCCAAAGATTGGTTTAATGTTGGTTGGTTTAGGTGGTAACAATGGTACTACCTTGATGGGATCAGTTTTAGCTAATAAACATAATATTAGCTTTGACAATAAAGAAGGGACAGTTAAGCCAAACTACTATGGGTCTGTTACTCAATCATCTACTATTAAATTAGGTGTTGATGAAGAAGGTAATGATGTTTATGCACCATTCAATTCCATTTTACCTATGGTTAGCCCAAACGATTTTGTTGTTGGTGGTTGGGATATCAGTAAAATGCCAATGGATAAAGCTATGAAAAGAGCTCAAGTTTTGGATGTAGATTTACAAAAACAATTGTATCCATACCTTGAAGGTATGGAACCATTGCCTTCAATTTATTATCCTGAATTTATTGCTTTAAATCAAAAAGAAAGAGCAGATAATATTTCAAATACAAATGATAAGGGAGAAGCTGACACTTCTAATAAATGGGCTGATGTTGAAAAAGTTAGAAAGGATATTAAAGATTTCAAAGAAAAGAACAAATTAGACAAAGTTATTGTGTTGTGGAGTGCCAATACTGAAAGATACAGTGATCTTATTGATGGTGTCAATGACACTGCTGATAATTTAATTAAATCCATCAAGGATAACCACCAAGAAATCAGTCCTTCTACTATTTTTGCGGTTGCTTGTATTTTAGATAAGATCCCTTATGTTAATGGATCACCTCAAAATACTTTTGTTCCTGGAGCTATAGAATTAGCAGAAAAATACAAATCCTTCATTGGTGGGGATGATTTCAAGTCAGGACAAACTAAAGTGAAATCAGTTTTAGCTCAATTTTTAGTGGATGCTGGTATTAAACCCATCTCTATTGCTTCATACAATCATTTAGGTAACAATGATGGATACAATTTATCATCACCAAAACAATTTAGATCTAAAGAAATCAGTAAACAATCGGTTGTTGATGATATTATTGAATCTAATAAGATCCTTTACAACAAAGAAACTGGTGACAAAGTTGATCATTGTATTGTTATTAAATACCTTCAAGCAGTTAAGGATTCTAAAGTGGCCATGGATGAATATTATAGTGAATTAATGTTGGGTGGTCACAATAAAATCTCTATTCACAATGTTTGCGAAGATTCATTATTAGCCACACCATTGATTATAGATTTGGTGGTTATGACGGAATTCTTTTCAAGAGTTAGCTATAAATCAGTCGAAGCTAAAGATTATGATGATTTCTATTCGGTATTAACTTTATTAAGTTATTGGTTAAAGGCTCCATTATCCAAACCAGGATATAAGCCAATCAATGGATTAAATAAACAAAGATTAGCCATTGAAAACTTATTAAGATTATTAGTCGGGTTACCTATCAATAATGAGTTGAGATTTGAAGAAAGATTAGTTTAGATTTTTAGTATTTATCGCTATTTATATAAGGTTGCAAAATATTGGTTTTTTAACCACGCGAGTTAATCGCGCTCCTAACATTTAAGGTTTAACGCCGCACACATGTCAACTAATGACTCTGGGGGAAGATAGTTACTGATATTCTAATCTTTGATTATAATGTGTTATTATATTATAATCGATTCTCGACATCAGACACATCAGACACATCTTACCTACTTTTCAAACAGTGTTGAGTTAGTATTAACGTCAATTCCTTATCTCTCTTTAACTTCATCCCAGCATCGAACAAAAACTGAAACAACCCTCAGTTTTCCTGCATAAGCGGTCTCTATCAATTTTTGTTGGGGAACATATGAATTAATCACTTCCAGCTTTAGTTAACAATACTTTAAAATCATAAACAGAAAAGAAATCAAGAAAAAAAAAAAAAAAAATCACGGGTATATTTCTTTATCAATTACCGAGGGGTACCCGTAGATGACTACTAATGGTTATATAAATGTACATAATTGAATGATTATGTCACATCCAATATCATACCCAACAAACAGTATATGAACTATCGATAATCTTCTACTCTTTGGTGTTCTCTTCTTACACATATACTTTAGGGTCTTCACCCTTAACTACAATCCAAGATACTGTTGATCCATGACTGTGTGGAGAAAACTGTGTCTTGGGTTTTACCAACTTATCTGTAGCTTTCTGGATTTGTTGCGTACACTCACTTTCTTAGACACCAATTTCTATATGATTTATTTATAATTGGTAACGCCGTACAATGTTACAAATTGATATACATAATCAATGCTTATATTACACGATAACTACTACAGTCTCTATTCCTATACTCTTATCTTACGTTAAAATCTTAAATTTATTTGGTTGTCATTTTTTTTATTTTTTTATTTTTTTCTTCCCTGATTTTATTTTTGCTATTATTGCCTATTTCATTTTCTTTTCATTCTCCGCTGTTTCGCTGGTTTTATATAAACTTTGGAAATCCCTTTTTTTTTTATTTTATTTTTTTATCTATTTTTTTAGTTTATTTTTGTTTTATATTATTTTTTAATTGAAATTATAACCAATATTATGCAATTAACCGTTCCAGTTGGTGAAGCTAAACCAGGTGAAACTGCTCCTAGAAGAAAGGCTACCCAAAAGGATGGCGTAGTTACAAAACCCGCTGATTCTAGTGCCACCAATATTTCTGAATTCTTCGAAGAATGTGTCAATCGTAATCCTAATAACAATGCTATGGGGTTTAGAAAATTACGTGAAGTTCATGTTGATACCAAAAAAGTGACCAAGATCATCAACGGTGAAGAAAAACAAATCGACAAAGATTGGATTTATTATGAATATTCTGATTACGAATATGTCACGTATAAGAAATTGTTGGAAACCGTTAAATGTTACAGTAAAGGATTGGTTAAATTAGGTGTTAAACCAAATCAAGAAGAAAAACTTCACATCTTTGCTTCTACTTCTCATAAATGGATGCAAACCTATTTAGCCACTCAATTTCAAAATATTCCTATTGTTACTGCTTATGATACCTTAGGTGAATCTGGTTTGACTCATTCTTTAGTTCAAACTGAATCTGCTGCTGTATTCACTGACAATGCCCTTTTAGGTAATTTGGTAAATCCTTTGAAAAAGGCAACCAATGTCAAATATATTATCCACAGTGATAGGATCGACAGTAGTGATAACAGACAAGGTGGTAAGCTTTATAAGGATGCTCAAGCTGCCAAGGAAAAGCTTTTATCTGTCAATCCTGATCTTAAAATCATTAGTTATGATGAAGTTATCGAATTAGGTAAAGATGCCGATGATCTTAGTTTTTACAATCCTAAACCTGAAGATTTGTCTTGTATTATGTACACTTCTGGATCTACCGGGGATCCAAAAGGTGTTGTTTTATCCCATGGAAATGTTTTAGCTGGTGTGGGTGGTGTTTCTACCGTTGCCAGCAGAGGTTTGGTCAAAAATAATGACAGAATTGTTGCTTACTTACCATTAGCTCACATTTTTGAATTGGCTTTTGAAATGATTTCATTCTGGTGGGGTGGTTGTCTTGGTTATGCCAACGTTAAAACATTAACCGATGCGTCATGTAGAAACTGTAATTCTGATTTGGTTGAATTCAAGCCTACTGTTATGGTTGGTGTTGCTGCTGTTTGGGAATCAGTTAGAAAAGGTGTTTTAGCCAAGGTTAATCAATTACCTCCATTAAGTCAAAAAATTTTCTGGTTGGCTTTGAAGGCTAAACAAACTTTAAGTAATAACAACATCCCTGGTGCTAATATTTTTGATATCATCTTTAAAAAGGTAAGACAAGCCACTGGTGGTTGTTTGAGATATTGTTTAAATGGTGGTTCTCCAATTTCTCATGATGCTCAAGTTTTCATCAGTACATTGATCTGCCCTATGTTGCTTGGGTATGGTTTAACCGAAACTGTTGCTAACACCACTATTGTTGACTTTGAAAACTTTGAATACGATGTAGCTGGTTGTTTAGTGGGTTCTGTAACTGCCAAATTAATTGATGTTCCTGATGCAGGTTATTTCGCTAAAAACAACCAAGGTGAATTATTAATCACTGGTAATTGTGTCACCAAAGAATATTACAAGAATGAAAAAGAAACTAGCTCAGCCTTTTCATCTGATGGTTGGTTCATGACTGGTGATATCTGTGAATGGACTCCAAATGGTAACCTTAAAATTATTGACCGTAGAAAGAATTTGGTTAAGACCTTGAACGGTGAATATGTTGCATTAGAAAAATTAGAATCTGTTTACAGATCTAACCCTCTTATCTTGAACTTGTGTGTTTATGCTGATCAAAGTAAAGTTAAACCTATTGCCATGATCATTCCAAATGAAGGACATTTTATGAAATACTTGAAGGATCAAAAGATCTTTTCTGAATCCCAATTGGAATCTAAATCAATGAGTCAATTATGTGTTGATAAGAAAGTCACAAAGGCAGTTTTAGATTCTATATTATCAACCGGTAAATCTCAAGGATTGAAGGGTATTGAGCTCTTACAAAATGTTGTTCTCATAGACGATGAATGGACTCCTCAAAATGGATTCGTGACTTCAGCCCAAAAATTACAAAGAAAGAAGATTTTAGAAGCCAACAAAGAAAAAGTTGAAGAAGCTTACAAGTCATAATGATCTTCGAAGTCATTATTTTTGGTTTCGAATTTTTCTTCCACTTAAATCGTTTTCATATAACTCTTTAGTAATAGTATATACCTGTTTGTATGAATAATAACTAAATAAATAATTTAATCAAAAGTATTAATATTTCTAACTACCACCGTATTCATTTTTAAAGTATCTTTTGATTTTATCAATATCAAAATTATTTAATAAACATAACTGTAATAAAATTCTTGATTTTTGTGGACTTAAAGAACCACCAGCAACGATATTACTGCAATTAATATCATCAAACTTTGGTAATGAACCCACAGGAACTAATCCATCCATTGATCTTTTGGAGTATATAACGGGACAATCAAACTTATTGGACATGTCAAATAAAATTCTGTTGGTCTTTGTACTTAATGAACCAGCTCCCATGGTGGCTATAACTATACCCTTAATGCTTAAAGATTCAAACATTAATCTAATGATATCACTATTAAGCCCTTGATGAGCAAACACAATTGGTACTTCTGGTAACTCAAAGTCATCAGTAATAGAAATATGTGATACTCCAAGAGGCTTAGCTGGTGGAAAATAATAATAAATTTTATTGTTGACAAAGTTACCCATGTAACCTTGACCAATACTATTAAAAGTATCCAAAGAATTGGTATTAGCCTTTTTTAAGAAATACCCCGATATAATACGATCATTGAAAGCTACCAAAATGCCTCTACTACATGATTGTTTATAAGAAGCAATGACAATGGCTTGATATAAATTCATAGGTCCATCAGAAGAAATGGCAGTCGAAGGTCTCATAGAACCACAAAGAACTATGGGCTTTTCAGTATTAATGGTAAATTGAAGGAAAAAAGCTGTTTCTTCCATGGTATCAGTACCATGAGTAATCACAATACCATCAAAATGGGCGAGATCTTTTTGAACTTGTTTGTAAATAGTCCTCAATTCAGGTTCTCCAATCTCCTTGGAATCTACATTCAATATCTGTTCATATGTTAAATTACAAGTATGAGACAAATCAGGAATACTTTCCATTAAATCATCTATAGTTAAATCCACAGTGTATCCTGCTGTTTGATGGCCACTACTTCCTTTTGCTGCAATTGTCCCTCCTGTACCCAAAATCTTAATATTTGGCAAATTTGCTTTTCTTGAAGCTTCTATTTGATACTTAATATGGAACTGAGCATGCTCCAGCCCTTCACAATCACTTTTGCAATCTATTTCATACATGTTTTCTTAATTTAACAACAAGTTTGCAGTCGATGTCGTGTTGTATTATATAATTCAACTGCGAAAGAGAGAAGGAAAAAAAAAAAAAAAAAAAGTAAAGCTCAAATATACAATAATGGGTTTATTTAGCAAAGAGGTTCACACACCACCAAATAAATCTAAAAGGGAAGAATGTTGGACTGCTCGTGATAATTTCTTTTCATGTCTCGATCAAAATCAAATTGATAATTCCTTAGATCCAAATGAGAGAGACAATGTCAATAAGAACTGTGGAGGTCAAAGAGATGAGTTTAAAGGTAAATGTGTGGCTAGTTGGTTCAAGTATTTCCAAGAGAAAAGATTCAATGATTTGACAAGAGAAAGACATATTAAGAAGTTAGAATCAGAAGGGGCACAAGAATTGCCATTTAAATTGGCACCACCAAAGAAGTGAAACGGAATAAAAGGACGTAGATATATATTCAGAGACATCTTGTAAATAATAAATGACATGTATTATAATGCAATAAGAAATTAGATGATATATTATGATACCAAAAAGCATAAATGTTCTCTTCCCACAACTTTTGAAATTTCTTCATTTTCTGTGATATCCAATAATGTTCCCCATTCGTACTCTCCTTTTTCTATAATTACAAAACTGGTTTCAATTTCAAGTGATTGTTGAGGTTTTATATCTGTTGGTAATGGGGCTTGAAGTAATCCATTAATCAACACTTTTTTACTTAAATTAAGCTGATCTCTGGAGGGTCCATAATTAGAATTGGGAATTGCAAAAGGTATATGTCTTAAAATCCCATGAATATTATTATCAGAATAGTTGGTAATACATGTCTTAATAGTATAAAATTCATCAAGGTCAAGATGAAATTGGGATCCTTTCCTTTCAAGATTAATATGTGGTTGTGATTCCTTAAATAATTTATGCAACACTTTAATTTTGGGATATACTAATATATTGGTCATTGTTGAAGTCAATCTCATACTTCTAAAGTTGATATTACCTTGTCTTACATCATCCACAGATATAGATTTCCAACTACCTTTGATTTTATTGAGCCATATATCCCGAAGCCAGAATGCCTCTCTAATTTCCATTTCTTCTTGATCTGATACCAGATAGTTCTTAACATATTGTTTCTTTCTCAATGATGGAATGGGTTTCTTCAAATCATAATTCAAAGATGATATTCTTTGCATAGGTAAGAAATATCTTACTGTAGTTCTTGGTCTAATTATATCTTTGAGGTCAAATTTTTTGTCCTTACTACTTTCAAATTCAATATCTATTTCAAGTTCTTTAGACCAAGAATTTCGTAAATCCAACACCACAACACAATAATCCGAGATAGTTAGAGATTTTTCACCAACTTGATCTCTAATAAATTGTTCAACTTGGTAAAGATTATTATTCATACCTTCATCAACTGATTCGAAATTAGGGAAAAGTTCATTGGAATTGGAAAACAATAAAGGTAAAATATCAAAAGTAATCAACTCTATAGATGGCCACACTGATAATTCAAGTGGTATTTCTAAAGTTTTGAAATAATTTTGTTCCAAATTATCACCAATTTTATTAGAGTATTCTAGAATGATTTTCAGGTCTGTCATACCCCGTTTAGCATTGATTTCATAATCAATCTTAACATCACCATAACCCTTGATCGACCGGTATTTTTCAGTGATCTGATCTCGGTTTTTGATTTGAAATGATTTACATTTTAACAAATACCATTCCATCTCATAAATATCAATAGGAGACATAAAATGAGTATTGGTGCTTAAACGCTTATTCAATGATTGAATAGTAGAATCCCAAAATGAAAATGATAAGTAATTAATCATTTTCTCTGATTGATTGGATAAATAGACTGAAAATTGATATTTTTCTCCTTCTAAAAGCATCAACCAACCATTAGTAATCAGCAAATCTATCAATGTCAATGATGGTTGAGGTTGAACAACATTCAAAAGGATAGTCTTTGGAGAAATTCTTTGATTATTGTCGTTATTTAACAAATTTGTACCAGCTCTTTCTATGGAATTCAAGAACGGCTTATCAGAACATTTGATCTTTTGTAATTCAACACCATTTTCTTTATCAACTATTGGGAAGAACTGATTTTCACATGGACCTATAACAGCATTAAGTCCAGTTATGTTAATTTCTCCAGTCTTTTTCGGTTTGAAAGAAATAATTATTGAATCTATAGTTCGTGGTTGAATAACTAGTGAAGAATCTTTATTGTCATTGTAGTTCAGAGTATTACTCATAGGTGTTGGAACGTTCAATAAATTAGGGGTGCTGACAGAAGATCCTTTTTCATTTAATTTAGGTTCACTACGGTGTTTCCCATCTAAAGCTAGTCTCAGGGAAAATGCCGATAGTTTAGCGTTATTTGGTGATAATCCAAGATTAGTATTACCGATCTTATAAGTGGAATTCAAAGTTTCAATTTGATTGGCTTCTGTGGTGACAACTTCAATATCATTAATTTCGATTGGAAAACTGAATGCATTTTGTACTGTGACTCTCAATTGATATATTTCTTCTTGAATTAATAATTTATCTTTATTAAAGGATTTAGGTTTTGGCTTGTTAAAAGGATCAAATACAAATGGTTGATTAACGGAAGTGCTGGATCCATTTTGTGGTTCTTCTTGTTTACTGGGATCATCAAAATCAACATTGAGTGAGGTTTTATTATTAGTATCATCAAAGGAGATTAATTCATCTTTCGACCGATTGTTAATTAATTTGACATTCCTAATAAAAAATGGGTCAGAATAGGGTAATGATAATTGAAGGTTGTTTTTGATAGAATATTCAATCAAATTAGTTGCTCTTTGTTTCAATCGTACTTGATCATCTGTTGGTAAACAATGAGTATAACGAGTTAATATTAAACAATATAGGTTTACCAAGGACGAATAGTCTTCAACGGCATCAAAGATTTCTATGCAAAGTTTCAACAACAGTAAATGAATAGAATTCCAACCTTGAGATTCTTGAAGGGAACATTCCGGTTCTGCATCAAGATTGTATACATGTAATAGTAAATCGGCAATTTCACGAATACTAGATCTATCATTGAATACGGCTGGAAATTTATCATTATTAATGCTTTCAGTACTGACTTGAGAAAAATCATTAGTAAAGTCATCGATGATAAACTCTTCTTTAGTATTTAACCATTGTTGTTGAAGATTTGGTAAAATGGCCACTAACAATATTCTCAAAACAAAAGCCATTTTTCTTTTCATCTGAATATCATTATAAATGGTCGCCAAACAGGAATAAATCCTACATTGTTGTAGCAAATCCATATCTCTGATTTGTATAGAGAATATTTTATCAATTTCTTTAACAATTTCTTGTTTACCAATCCAAGAACCGGCTAGGTGATTATGATCAATGGGTTTCTGCTGTACAACCATTTCATAAAAAGTTTCATCATTATGTCCATGACGATAAATCAAAATCATTAGTTTAATAGCCCGTAATAATGATTCAACATAAACCAAATCAGGAACAGTATTTTCGTAGTCATCAGCACTGAGTTGGAAGTAATAATTGACTTTATATAATATTTGTTTGATTAATTCAGGTAAAGGGATAACAGATAAATCAGGACCCGAAGTGCTATGAGCAGATGCAGGTAATGCAGTAGGTAAATTGAAACTAGCATTACTACTAGTTGAAGTTCTAGGAGAAGCACCTACATTCTTTTTACCATTTTGAGTAGGACTACCAGAAATAGCAGGTTCTTCAGAAACTTTTTTGTTATGACTACCATTAGATTCAACTGATAAATCTCTAATCTTGCTTTTAGACAATTGAAGAATGGTTGCAAGAATAGCATTGGGTAATTGATAGTTGACTTTGACATAATTCAACATTATAATCGAGATACACATTCCTTCCAAGGCACTTGCCAACCACATATAATCATCTGATTTTCGAAGATATAAAACAGCTTCAGTAAAATTGATCAAGGAATCAGAATATTTACCCGCTAATAAGTAAAAAGAACCCAAAAGTTTGGATTGCCTACCACTATGAATAACTTGAGATTTATTCTTCAAGTCAGCTTGGTTCAAATTTGTTGCAGAAGATGAGGTGGAATTATGGGAAAAAGGGACTTTCAAAGAAGAACTCGAAGAAAGACGTTTTTGAGCTTTGGAAATGGTTTTGGTTAATAATTGACTATCAGTGATAGATACAGGAGATCTAAGGGTAATGTTTTGATAAGATTGAACATAATCATCCAAAGAAAATAAGAAATTTCTGGTTATTTCACAAATTATGGAGTTTAAATCTGCCAAAGATTTGTGGATAGAACCATTATAAAAAGCATATTTCATGGAATGATCACTAGGAGGATTCAATTGAGAAATGATATCAGAAGGGGTATCAAATATAATAGTAGATTGAGCAATTGTACTTGGATAAAGACGTTTCAATTCCAGTAGAAAATGATTTTGTTGGTTTTCTATCCCCAGAGTATATTTACCCACACCAATGACAACAAATGTTTTTCTAAATGGTTCAAAATCGTGGAGGAAAATGGATTCACTATCAGCCACAGTGGAGTTGAATTCATATAGTATACGGCCATTAGGGAAAGTTTGGGGATTAAAGTATTTCAATTCATTCATAGGTGTCACATCCAACAATCGTATTTCTTTACTCGATCGTATCAGTTTCAAATAGTATCCAAAGTCATCCCGATAACAGTTATTTATAGGAACAACAAGCACCTTCACTTTGGTTGGGCTTATATAATCATACCTATCGGAAGGCATATTGTCAATGCTATAGTAAACTTGTAACAATATATATATATATATATATGTATATCTGTATCTATACCTATATTTATATATATATATATATTTGTCAAAGCCCCTCAAGTAAACTTTTAACTATCAAGATATGAAGATCGCTAACGCTAAACGCAGTTTGAGATTGAAATCAAAAATTGACCACCGCGAGGCACACGAGAAGTGCGGTGTGGATGTACCAGAAAGTGAGCAAAAACCCAAATGGGAGGCAAACACCTATAATCAAAATTGAAACTTGAAGTGATTTTGAAGATTGATTGATAGAATCATAAAACAACAAGAGAAATCAGTATGGGAGGATTGAGTTTTGATAATTATCAGAGAAACAATTATTTGGCAGCCAAAGGAGGAGCACAACCAAAGGCCACATCTACCGGGACTACGATTGTAGGATGTAAATTCAAAGGAGGAGTGATTATAGCGGCAGATACTAGAGCCACGGCAGGAGCCATTGTGGCCGATAAAAACTGTGAAAAGTTACATAGAATGGCACCTAGAATTTGGTGTGCTGGTGCCGGGACAGCTGCCGATACGGAAATGGTTACACAATTGATTGGATCCAACTTGGAATTACATGCATTATCACAGAGTCGTCCTCCAAGAGTTATAACTGCTTTAACAATGTTGAAACAACATTTGTTTAGGTATCAAGGACATTTAGGAGCATATCTTATTGTTGCAGGAATAGATCCTACTGGAGCTCATTTAATGTCAGTTCAAGCCCATGGATCCACCGATATTGGTGAATATTTATCTTTAGGTTCAGGTTCTTTAGCAGCAATGGCCGTTTTAGAAACCAATTGGAAAGAAGATATGACTAAAGAGGAAGCCATGAAATTATGTGCTAATGCTATAGAAGCCGGTATTTGGAATGATTTAGGTTCTGGTTCCAATGTCGATTTATGTGTTATGGAGTTGGGTAAAGATGCTCAATTACATAGAAACTACTTAACTCCTAATGTTAGATCAGAAAAGACTAGATCCTATAAATTCCCAAGAGGTACTACTGCTGTATTAAGTGAAAAAGTCCGGGACATTTGTGATGTCGAAGAACAAGTTATTCATTTTAATACTGATGCTATGGAAGTTGACGCCTAAAGATGATGGTGGGGGTGTATATTATATATATATATATATATATATATAGTTATATATTTACAGGTTATACACGAACTTGAAACGAATAGGTGTGGGGGTGTTTCTCTTTCTCTCTTTTCTAGATTATTCTTTCGCAATCTTGTCAACTTTGACACTCTCCCGCACATAGTTAAATATAATCATTTCTCCACTAATTTACATCTTAAAGTATTAACATGGTAGTGAATAATCCAAACAATTGGCACTGGGTTGATAAAAACTGTATTTCATGGTCCAAAGACTATTTCAAACAAAACTTAGTGGGAGTATCGGCTGAAGATGGAGATAATAAAGTAAGTATTGATTCCATCTCATCAGTGGAAGGTGACGCTGAAGTTACTCAACGTAAGGGAAAAGTCATTTCATTATTTGATTTAAAGATTATGTTGGGATTTAATGGAACTGGAAAAGAAGATGTGAGTGGATCAATTACTGTTCCAGAACTTGCTTATGATACTGAAGAGGACGAAATTCAATTTGTCATTAGTATTAATAATGAAAATTCAGAGAAGGAAGCAATTAAACCTTTGATTAAATCCAAATTAATTCCTCAACTTAGACAAAAATTAAGTAATTTTGGTAAGGATTTGATTGTAGCTAATAGTGGTGATATTCAATTGGAAAAAGATAAAGTTGATTCTGCTTTTACTAAATCAAATCAAGAAGCCCAAAAGGAGGCTCCTAAACCAGCTCCTAAATCTACTCCAGCACCTGCTCCAGCACCTAAATCAGAACCGGAACCAAAGAAGAAATCCACTACACCTTCTTCTTCATCGGTACCAAAGTACAACACCACAACGCTTCACTTGGAACCTATTTTCAATACTACAGCTGAACAGTTATACTTGACATTTTTAGACGTGCAAAGAATTGGGGCCTGGACTCGTTCAGCTCCCTTTATAGAACCTATGCCACCAGCAGTTGGATCGGAATTCAAATTCTTTGGTGGCTCGATTTCGGGTAAATTCACTCATTTAGTTCCTAATGAAAGAGTTGTTCAAGCTTGGAGATTGAATGATTGGAAAGAAGGTCACTATGCAACTCTAGATATGTTCTTCAATCAAGGGTCTTCAGAAACTAAGATGATTGTCAAGTTCTCTGGAGTTCCCATTGGTGAAGAAGATAGAGTCAGAGGTAATTTTGAAGATTACTACATTAAATCAATCAAAATCACTTTCGGATTCGGTGTTGTACTTTGATCTTTGAACTTTGATCTTTTATGTTTGATGTTGCGCCACAAATATATATATTGCCAATACTTTGTTGGAATTTTCTTTTAGCTGTCGTGTATAAATAAATGGTCATTAGATATGAGTGCGGAGAGATGACGGCAATTATGACTACACTTCAAGATAAACTAGATAGTTTAAAGAATAGCTCTTTATATAGTGTATAAAAAACCCCTTTGAATATTGTTAATTCATCAAATATCGTAATTAGAATTATCTCTTGATTGTTTTATTTTGCAACAATTGGTTTTCGGTGTGTCTGGTCCAATTCGCTATCGGAGCCACTTAGTTAGCGGTTGCATAAATCAATTACATAATCTGAGAAGTAGTGATTCCAACATCTCCCTTATTAGTGGAATTTGAAAAATTATCTTTTCTTATAAACTATATAATTAAAAAAGGAAAATTCGTTTAAATATTTGATTTATTTATTCCAAAAAAAAATCATTATTAATATAATTATTATTATTATTGTTATTAGTTTTTCCATTTGTAATGGCTACAGGGTTTACTCATAATGCTGATGCTACTGCTATACCGATAAGTTCAGAATCAGGAAATGATGATTTTGAACCAGTTCTACGTGGGCCGTCTACGTTAAAGCAAAAAATTTATGATTTTTACGATAAATATCTGGGATTCATATTATTGATTGGATCCCAATTTTTCAATTCTATTATGATCACTACAGTTAAATTATTAGTTACCGATGAGGAATTCGATGTTAAAATTCATCCTCTTCAAATTTTATTTGTTAGGATGTTCATTACCTATTTATGTTGTTTGTTATATATGGGGATAACTAAATCTGTACCTTATGCACCATTTGGGAAATATGAAATTAGAAAATGGTTGGTTCTTAGAGGTGTGATTGGGTTTTTTGGTGTATTTGGATTATATTTTTCATTACAATATCTTAGTGTTAGTGATGCTGTTGCCATTACATTTTTAATTCCATTGGTGACAGCATTCTTAGCTTGGATATTACTTCGGGAAAGATATTCCTTAGTGGAAGGAGTGTGTGGTATAGTTTCATTAGCTGGAGTACTTTTAATTGCCAAACCTCAATTCATCTTTGGTTCTGAGGCCGATAATGAATCAACTAATGATTCCATTGAATCTTCTTCTACTCAAAAACGGCTTTTAGCTACTGGGGTGGGATTAGTTGGTACAGTGGGAGCTTCTTTGGTGTTCATCATATTAAGAAAAATCGGTAATGACGCTCATTCTTTATTATCCGTTAGTTATTTTGCCTTATCCACGGTAATTGTATGTTTGATTGCCATTTTTGTAACCCCTTCAATTTCCTTTGCCATTCCACAAAATGGTTATCAATGGTTCTTATTTTTCACTATTGGAATTGCTGGATTTTTGTTTCAATTTGCTATGACCGCCGGAATCCAAAAGGTTAAGGCTTCAAAAGCATCTTTAGTGGTTTATACACAAATGGTATTTGCTATCGCCTGGGATTTAATGATCTGGCATCATTTCCCTGGGTTTTTAAGTGTTTTTGGTATTGTAATCATCATTGGATGTACTTTGGTGGTTATTAAGTACAAGCCAGACGATGAACCTAATAATACCAATGATTTAGAACAGGGACAACCGTTATCTCAAGATGATCAGAACTATAAGCCCAATGATATTGCCTTACAGGACTTTGTTATAGATGATGACGATGATGATAATGATAGTGATAAAATGTCTAAAACCAAAACTAAATCCAGAACGTCTTCGGGAACTATTGCTTTAGAAAATGAATTGAATTCAATGCAAGATTCCCACCAAATTAAATTAAATAACTAAATGTGAAGTATTTTGTTGTGTAAATTTTATAGATAAAAAATAATATTATTGAGTTTTTGGTACTTTATCAAGCCACTGTAAGTTTGCCTTAGCCTGGTTTAATTTTATTAGACTTTCATTTAATTCAATCAGTTTCAATAAATGGGCTTCATCTTCTTTGGTCAATTGATTGATATTCTGGATGACTTTCCGAGAATTCCCAAGGTTAACATCAATATAATCAACCTTAAGATAATCATTATTACTGGGATCAGAGGGAAGACCTCTAATATCCTTTACCCATTTAGATTTAGACATAATATTTATTAGATAAATAACTTGAGATTAATCGCGGATTTCTATATACAAAATTACTACTCATAATATAACCGATCAGCTTGCCAGACTTTATCAATATCCATTGGCAATTTTATATCATTTTTGGAATAATTCCAATTTTTTAATTCTTTAAGAAGAGCAGCAAGAGGTCCGGAATACCATCTATCATGCTTATAGTCAAACCAACCTAAATGACCACCGATAGAAGTGGTGATAACATAAGTATAGGGATTAATGCGAGCCTCTTCAATAGGTAAGGATCTCATTCCACATACAGGATCATCAAAGGAACTAATAATAAAAGTAGGAACTCTTATTTTGAAAAGTCTTTGTAAAGGAGAAGCATGACGATAATATTCAAAGCAATTATTGAAACCAAATAACTTACTGGTGAAATTATCATCAAAATCTCTTAACCGATTAAGAGTGAAGCCACTAGGATCAGCCCGATATGCTTGAACCACTTTTTCATTTTTCAATTGACCTTCATAATGTTTATCTAATAATTTCAAAAGATTTTTACTCATTACAGGAGAATAGATTTTATCCCCTAATAATGATTCCAGTAATGCATGGGAGCTATCAGAGAAATCCCAAGGAGTACCTAAGACAAAAGCTCCCTTAATGTTATGATAAACATCATCTTTTTCTTGACCCAAGAAATTGGCCACAATTGATCCTCCTAATGAAAACCCCACTAAATAAATCGGTTTATCAGGCCATCTTTTCTTAACGTGTTCATTGATAAAGTACCGCAAGTCATTTGTCCAAAGACCACAGAATAACTGAGGACTAGTAATAGTGTGATTAGCACACCCTCTTGAGTTGATAACCAAGCTATCAAACCCCAGTCCACTTACTTGGTGTAAGAGTGATCTCACATAAGACTCAAAAGACCCTCCACTCAATCCATGAAGAGCAATTAAAAGTGGTTTATCATCATTAAGAATATCCTGATTATGTTCTGGATTTAAGTACTGGGTTCTTGGTGGTAATTCATACACTTGGTGCGATGGTTTATACTGGAGATGAGCCTCGGAGTTCACGTAATCATTACTCAGTTCTTCCACCACATAATCAACAGCAAAGGTAGAATGGCCCTTCCACTGATCATATTTGGCATTGCGTCCATTCACAGGATAAGTCACATCTTCCACCGTAATCAATTCTCGTTTGTAATGGATCTGATCACAGGTCTCAAACTTATTAAGGGCAGTGTACGCAGTTTGAGCATGGCCCGTACTTAACAAAGGATTGACCCAGAATCTGTATCCGTCATAGAACTCAGGTGCTACCTGTTTGATGATCTCCGATACGGGTTTAGTATCACCCTTGTCGTTGGAGAATTGAAGTGGATGATGAGGAGAATAGTTAGCCACTACCGAGCGTAATGAAAGCATTTATTGGTGACAATTTTAGGACTCTGGGCCACAATATATACAACACTGCAGTGAGAGAAGTCTTTTTTTCTCGGTCCGTGTTGCCGAAATTCTGTCGTGTGTGAGTGTGAGTAAGAGTGTGAGTGGGAGGATTGGGTCGTGTCCCGTTACTGATAACTCGACTCTCTCGTCATTCATACTGCACACAACCCGTTGCCACAATCCCTGATAAAAGTTTCTGGCTGCTTTTGTTTCTTGTTGAGTATTCTCATATATCCCTTCTTTATTACTATGCAATTACACATTTTGGCATCAATTGCTACTACTTTATTAGCATTATCCTCGGGAGTTGAAGCCGCCGGTGGCAAGCACTCCACCAAGATTAGTAAAGTGTCTGATAATGAACACTTACTGCCAGCTAATTTTAAGGGATACACACAATCCTTAGTTTCTAAGTATGTTAATACCTTCAATTATCGTGAGGGAAACCCAATGTATGTTGAAAGACCAGAATTCTCAATGAATCAAGGTCAAGGAAATCAAGTTCCATTTGTGGTACCTCAAGGAGAACATGAAGCTCCTTTAACTAACTACATGAATGCCCAATACTTTACTGAGATTGAATTGGGGACTCCTGGTCAAACTTTTAAGGTCATTTTAGATACTGGTTCTTCAAACTTATGGGTACCTTCTAAGGATTGCTCTTCTTTAGCTTGTTTCTTACACTCTAAGTATGATCATGATGAATCTTCTTCTTACAAGGCTAATGGTGAGGAGTTTTCTATTAGATACGGGTCAGGTGATATGCAAGGTTATGTTTCTACTGATACTTTACGTATTGGAGATTTAGAAATTGAACACCAAGACTTTGCTGAAGCCACTTCTGAACCAGGTTTAGCCTTTGCTTTTGGAAAATTCGATGGTATTTTAGGTTTAGCTTATGATACCATTTCCGTTAACAAAATCGTTCCTCCTGTTTACAATGCCATCAAACAAGGTTTATTGTCAGCACAACAATTTGCCTTTTACTTAGGGGATAACAGTAAAGATGAATCTGATGGAGGTGTAGCTACATTTGGTGGTTATGATGAATCATTATTCAAGGGTAAACTTACTTGGTTACCAGTTAGAAGAAAAGCCTACTGGGAAGTTTCTTTCGAAGGTATTGGATTTGGTGATGAAATGGCTGAATTAACTAGTACTGGTGCTGCTATTGACACTGGTACTTCTTTAATCACTTTACCTTCATCTTTAGCTGAAATTATCAACGCTAAAATGGGGGCTACTAAATCTTGGTCTGGTCAATATCAAGTTGAATGTGATGTTAGAGATTCTTTACCAGATATGACTTTTAACCTTGGTGGTTATAACTTCACTTTATCTCCTTATGATTATATCCTTGAAGTATCCGGCTCTTGTATCTCCACCATCACTCCAATGGATTTCCCTAAACCTATTGGTGACCTTTCTATTATTGGTGATGCCTTCTTAAGAAAATACTATTCTGTCTATGACTTAAATAAAGATGCTGTTGGATTAGCTGAAGCTGTTTAAAACAATTAAAAGGTTTTAACAAAATTTTATATGTGTGTATGTTTGATTTCAATAGATAAGTTGCAATAATGTAATTTCGCAGTCTATAATTATAATTCTGTATGCATGCCCTCACGTCACATGACTATCATCACCTTCTCACTATGGCTGGCTTATCTTATAAGCCAGCCATCTACTAAATCATACATATTTGCAACGGCAATATGATGCTTCAAAAGAGAATTCAAGTTTCATATCAAATTGCCTTACCAAAACTTTATAGTTTATTCGGCTAATTATATATAGTCATACCGTTCTGCAAACATGTTTCGGAATTACAATCTGATAAAGTCTGATTCCTCAGTCAATAATATACCGGTTCTAAGAGATATCAAACATAGTCCAAGACCTCCTTTACCTTCAGAGTTTCAGTTATATTCAGAAATGCCAAATACTAATTTATCAGCACATTCTAGTAATAAATCGGATACTTTACAGAGATTGGAAGTAGAGACTAATTCCACCACTTCATTACCAATATCATTTCCTTATTACTATATTCCTGATCATGGAGATTCTTTTGATACAGTTAACTTTTTAAATAAGGAAACTTTTTCTTCCAGTGGTGCTGGTAATTATGCTAACACCACTCATCAAATATCCAAACCTAATGTGACTAAAGTTAATACCAATGAATCTAATCGCCACAGTGGAGAATCTACTAGTAGTAGAAGACAACATACACTTGGTGGGTTAAGAATATCAGGGAGTGACGAAAACAAGTCTGCTATTAAGGAACCATTAAACAATGATCCATTTAATCCCGTTCCTAAACGATTTTCTGAGTTCATCACTGAACAACAGGTTCCTTATCATACCAACGGTGGAGAATCATCTCTGAACTATACTTCTGTTAATAGTGATTCGGAGAAAAACTTTTCTCGAGTACAAAAGAAATCCCATTCTTCTGCATCCACAAGGTTAAAGAATAAACGTAATAGTAGGAATTCTCCCTATTCCGAACATGCGTCTTATTTTAATAATAAACTCGGTAGACAAATATCTGATACCATGGGATCTCAAGCTACTATTTTCTCCACCAGACAAGAACATGAATCTTCAAATAATGACTTAAGACAAAGAGTTAGATGGGGGTCCACAAGAAATACCAATGTTTATCGTAATAGTTCTTCTACTACTTCCACATTATCAAGAAAGAAAGCTATAAAGGATAAACAAGGAAGTATCATGTACAGAATAAAGCTTCGTATTAAGAAATGGTTACAAAAATTTAGGTCTCTTAAGTTCACCAAATCGGTTGGTAGAAGAGGAACTAGAAATACCATCAAACGTAAACCTACAACTAATAAATCCATCAAGAGGAAACTTCGGGCTAATCCAAATAATCCTACTATGAAACAATTATTTGATATTTCTGGACCAGTAAATAACCCCGGTCTTGGTAAAGGTTCTGTTGAAAGAGTTCGGAACTTGGATGATGAATTGAAATATGAAGCTGGTGCTCCAATTGATAATATCAATTTAAGTAGTCAAGATACTGAAAAGGACAGGAAAATGAATAATCTTTCTGAATATATTGATGAACAACAAAATATTTATCTTGATGGTCCCAATAAACCACAATCAGCCCCTCCAAAAAACAGAAAGTCGGCTAATATTGATGATATTGAAGAAGTTTCATTAACAGGATCATTGGCTTCATCAATTCCACCACCGGTTCCTCCCCATAAAGAGACAATCGTTGGTGATTACAATGATTTAGTTCAATTATGGAAGAATTATTTACTTCATGTTACTATCAAAAGAATACAATTAAGACAAGAAATTCATTTATTCCAATCTTTGATGGAAGGTCAAGATTTAAACACTAAAAGACCTATTGGTTCTGGTAATAAATCTGATATTGAAGTTCATAGTGATGATGATAAATCTGAAATGGATGTTTGTGATACCGCCACCGTTACTGGTGATGAAACAGCATCTGATATTACCAGTGGTTCTAGTTTGACTGGCTCAGACTCTTCTAGTGATAGTGATAAATCCAATCCAAAGTATTCTCCTGATATCACTACTGATAAATTTAATAGACAATATCAAAAACGGCAATCAATTTTGGGAGAAATGCTTGATTACGATTCATCCGATTCCGACCTGACATTAACCTCATTAACATCAAATAATGAACGACTGCCTAGTCGTGAAAACAGTATTGCCAATTCCTCCATTGCTATGGGTAAGCAATATAGTCTTAAGAGTAAACCTAGATCATTAAGTTCTGCTTCGTCTTACAATAGAACCCCTAGTCCATTGAAAAGATCCCAACCTTATCATCAAAACCTTACTTCTGCTACATAAATTATAGCAATAACCAATACACATATATCGAGACCACAATACAAATGGTAATTTAAATTTACTATAAACAATTTTTTAATATATACAGGCATGAAGGTGAATAAAAGCTGATAAATCCAGCGCTTTTCTATATTTATTCATCGACTGATCCTTAATTCTTTGGTTCTTCAGAAGAAGATTCAGAGTTTTCGTTACTCTTGTATAATTTTTCGAAAACCTTTAAGGATTCATTTTGTAATTCTTCAGTCTTGCTACTTAATTCAGCTGGGTCAACTTCTTCACCAGATTGAGCTTTGACAGCAACTTCTCTTAAAGTGCCAACTAATTCTTTCAATTTGTCGGCATCAGCAGCATCAACCTTTTCTTTGAATTCATTTAATGAACTTTCAGTGTCATTACATAATTGATCAGCTTTGTTGGCAGCTTCAATAGATTCTCTCTTAGCCTTATCAGATTCAGCGAATTTTTCAGCATCGTTAACCATTTGTTCAATTTCAGAATCAGATAAACCAGAAGAACCAGCAACAGTGATAGAAGCGTCTTTATCAGAAGCTTTATCACGAGCAGAAACCTTGATGATACCATCAGTGTCAATATCAAAAGTAACTTCAATTTGAGGAACCCCTTTTGGAGCTGGTGGAATACCAGATAAAGTAAAGTTACCAATCAATTTGTTATCTCTAGTTAATTCTCTTTCACCTTGGAAAACTCTGATTTCAACAGAAGTTTGACCAGCAGAAGCAGTGGAGAAAATTTGAGATTTCTTAGCTGGAATAGTAGTGTTTCTGTTGATTAATCTAGCGAAAACACCACCCATAGTTTCAATACCTAAAGATAATGGAGTAACATCTAACAAGACAACATCAGTAACATCACCAGCTAAAATACCACCTTGAATGGCAGCACCCATAGCAACAGCTTCATCTGGATTAACAGATTTAGCTGGTTCTTTACCAAAGATAGATTTAACAGTGTCAACAACTTTTGGCATTCTAGACATACCACCAACTAAGATAACTTCAGAAACATCGGAGGTGGATAAACCAGCATCCTTTAAGGCTTTCTTACATGGGTCAACAGTCTTTTTAACCAATGGTTCAACTAAAGCTTCAAATTGAGCTCTAGTGATCTTTTGGTTAATGTGTTTTGGACCAGAAGCATCAGCAGTAATAAATGGTAAGTTAATTTCAGTAGCAACAGTAGAAGACAATTCAATCTTGGCCTTTTCAGCAGCTTCTCTAATACGTTGAATAGCCATTCTGTCTTTTTCTAAATCAATACCGGATTCTTTCTTGAAAGTTTCAACAATGTTTCTAACAATAGAAATATCGAAATCTTCACCACCCAAGTGAGTATCACCATTAGTGGATTTGACTTCAAAAACACCAGCACCAATATCTAAGATGGAGACATCAAAAGTACCACCACCTAAATCAAAGACAGCAACAACTTCACCATCTTTCTTTTCTAAACCATAAGCTAAAGCAGCAGCAGTTGGTTCGTTAACAACTCTGATAACGTTTAATCCAACAATCTTACCAGCATCTTTAGTGGCTTGTCTTTGAGCATCATTGAAATAAGCTGGACAAGTAACAACAGCATTTTTAACTGGTTTGGATAAGAAAGCTTCAGCAGTTTCTTTCATTTTGTTTAAAACGAAACCACCAATTTGTTGAGGAGAGTAACTATCACCTCTGGCTTCAATCCAAGCATCACCATTCTTGTGTTTGACGATTTTATAAGGAACTTGATCTAAATCTCTTTGAACTTCTTGATCTTCAAATCTTCTACCAATTAATCTCTTGGTAGCAAATAAGGTGTTTTCTGGGTTAACAACAGCTTGTCTTTTAGCTGGAATACCAACTAATCTTTCACCTTCTTTACTGAAAGCAACAATAGATGGAGTGGTTCTACCACCTTCAGCGTTTTCAATAATTTTAGGAATCTTACCTTCCATAATGGCAACAGCCGAGTTGGTGGTACCTAAATCAATACCAATAACTGGTCCACTTGGAGCAGCACCATTAGAGTTAGCACGAGTAAAGGTCTTGAGTTGTTGACCAACGGATTTAATGGAATTTCTACTAGCCAACATTTTAATTAATTAAATTGTTTTTCCACAAAAAAAAATGAGTTGTAGATGTTTGCTTTATATATGAAAAATTTTCTTTTTTCCGGGTTGAAAAATTTAATGACGAGTTACCCGGATAGAAATTTCGAGAATTCGAAGATATTTTAAAGATTGAAAAGACGCACAAAATGTTATTTATAACCGATAAAGCAACTGTGGTGTAACTTATAATGTACGATCTATAACCTATAACATACAATCGCTAGTTATTATGCTTATATTAATATTATGAGGTATAAAAAAAAAAAAAAAAAAAAAAAGTTTATATTATGTACCTTCTTGTTTAGGAGGATTTAAATCCGCCGGTAAATTGCCGTTCATAATCCAAGTTAATGACTTATCTCCTCTGAATTCCTCTATGTAACTGATTATTTCTTCAGCACTCTTGTTAAACCGAGACATTCCATTGTGAATGGCATCACAGAGTCTTTTCCTTCGTTGAAACCGTTTAGATTCTTTTGATCGAGAATCACCTCTCCAATGAGCTTTTCCGTACCGTTGATCTAGTTCACATAATGGTGGTTGTCCTTTGAAGCCCTTGGTATATTCATCATAAATCTCTCTTACTGTCATGGGGTTGTGAATGAAATCGATAACGACTTTGGGTTCTTTGTTACTATCATCATCATCACCATCAAATTTTCGTTTGAATTTCGTTCTGGTAGATGTTTGTTCTGAAGGAAGTTGAACACCAACATGAGTCAAGGCTCCATCTTCAACACTAGGAACCCGATGATCTTCCAGATGACCATGGGGTTGATGATGATGACGTTGATGGTTATTGGAACTATGCTGAGGATGATTATGACCATGAGTATTTCTATAATCTAAATTATCAGCAACTGCTGCTTGGGCTACTTGTAATTCTGGATGAATATTACCTTCCAATCCTTCAATGTTGCCATTATGTTGTTGACCACTTCTTACTTGATGGGCCACATGTTGTCTTACTTGTTGTTCCACTTGATCTTGAACCTGATTGACATCATCACTGACTTCATTTTCTTGAATTGATGAAAGTGATAATAAATGATTATTTTCGTTTTTAATGAACTCACTCACTAACTGAGACAATTTTTCAATCTTGGTGTTTTGATAATCAATTACCTCCTTAAAGTAGGCCAATTCTGCCGTCAAGGATAAGATTTTTGAATTTTCAAGTTCGTCAACTTTTTTTGCTAAAATATTTATTTTATTTTCATTATCTTGTGGATCACTCATTTTGGATTTACAAAATTATTGCAAAATGTCGGGGCCCGGGTCCAATCAACGAAAAATGTCTTGTTTTGTTTCTCGGTGAGGAAACATTTTCGTTGACTTTTTTTTTTCCTCCTCTGGTGATACTGGTATCCGCGCGACCGGTGGCTGCAACTTCATTCTAATCCGTTATACATGTCAGTAACACTTCAGTATAGTCTACTTGTTGGGCCATTTTCGGCCCGAATAATGCTAAAATGGCTTTGCAAATATCTCTTTGATAAAGGTAAATTACTCTGCATTTCTTTCTACCAAAAACAGAAGTATTTATGGCTTCTATGTCAGAAACAGGTGTCGTTCGAGGTAAGAAAACGCCAAAGTTCTTGGTGAATTTCTTAACCAGATGACATATATCTGGTAACAGTAATGGTGACATCATATACACATCAAACCCATCTGTCGATTTATTATATGAAGGACCACCCCAGGGAGGGGATATAAACACAAAATCAAAGGTTCTATGTTGTTTCTTGGTTTCTAAGCTGTGAGGAATCCAATCAGTGCGGTTGCAGAGCTGGTGCCAGTCTCCTTGTACAGTCCATATTTTGTCCTTCACGCCGTAGATATTAGCATTATGCTCGGTACAAACAATGTTGGTGCCATTGATATCAATACCCCCGACATTGTCAAACACCTCAGCAAATTGAATAGTATTACCACCTCCACCACAACACACATCTAGAATGGTCTTTGCTTTAGGCAATAGCCTCTTGACCAATTGGGCCACAAACTTTGATATCTCCTCGGGAGTAACAGAATACCATAGTTCTGATGTCATGTAAACGCCTTCATCATACTTGGAGTACAATTGGTATCGCTTGTTCCAGAATTTCTTGCATTCTCTGGGGAGCGTGGCGTATGTGTGCATGAGCATTTCGTCTTCTACTTCAAACTCATCACTTCCATTGTCTATTTCTTCATTTATACTTTTATTAGTCATTGAAAGCTTCACAAACTACCAACTCTGACTGAATAATTCAACTCGTTTTTTATCTTGTCTCATCGCGCTTCTTATTTCGTGCACCATATTATCTCCGGTCACCGGTTGCAAATATAGAATTGCACTCAGTCCTTTCTATCATTCTTCCTACTATCCTTTACAATCCGAGTCACTCAATTTGGACTGGGACTGAAAGTGAATTCCTCACATTAAGACTGGGACTAGCACTAACAATTTAATTACTTTAAGTACTAATTAATTTACTGTAACTCTACACCTATTTAGACCATAAACTAATGAGCTACAGAAGTAGATATTATACTACCCAGCGTAAGGGTTGCAATAAATCGAACAACACTAATTTGGAATTCAACAACTAAACTAATACTTAAACTCGATTACTATTGTAGATTTGATCACTGTTGTTCGTTGTTAAAGTTCTTACAAAAACCTACCAAATCAATAGTACAACCTCTTATCTCCTCCCTCAATACATAATAACATTCATGTTACTATAAAAACTGTTTCCATTAAAATTAAACTCTTAATACCTTCCTCCATCCTCTCTATCATAGTTTTATAACTCGAGTGAGGGTTATCTTCTCAAACTCCTTTCGGCTTCTCACTTCTCACTGGTTAATCCACTAGACAAACACGACAAAAGAATCTGTAAACTCAATCATTATATGTATTGATGGAGGGTTGGGGTGAAGTTACAAGGCTATCATTGAATAGCTCCATTTCTTCTGTCAAGTTTGATAGTCATCATAATTTAATATGGACAGGTGATGCTGATGGATACCTCAATTCTTATACACCTGTTAGTGATTACAGTAGTTTACCGTTATATTCATATACTAAATTTAGATCCAGTGTAAATGACGAAATATCCCAAGTGTTTGATATAAACAATCACATATGTTCAATATCAAGATTTAATATCAATTTAAGTACTAAAAGGGGTATGGCTGTGACTAATTTGAATCGAAGCATGAATGAGAATTATCATGACTTCAATTGTATGACGGTTAATGAATTGAATAATGAAGTTATTGTCAATAATCCCAACAATGGTCTTTTCAAAGTCAATTTTAAAGATCCTAAATCTTTCACTAGCTTTGCTTATGATGATGAATTATCTTTTATCAATCATCAAGCTAAGTTCTTGACCTTGGGTAAGAAAAATGGGTCAATTGATATTTTCGATCAAAGTTCCAACAAAGTCATCAAAGAATTTGCTGGTCATAGTGATGGCATAACCGATATGGATGTTCAGGGCAATTACTTGGTAAGTTCTGGGTTTTCCATGAGACACAATAATTATTTCGTTGATCCTTTGGTTAATTTATACGATTTGAGAATGATGAAATTATTATCACCAATTCCCTT
Source organism: Yamadazyma triangularis (assembly GCA_030573955.1). NCBI lineage: Eukaryota > Fungi > Ascomycota > Pichiomycetes > Serinales > Debaryomycetaceae > Yamadazyma > Yamadazyma triangularis. Next base: position 224,037 of record JAJMEC010000014.1, read on the forward strand.
CCCCTTAGGTCCTTCATTAGTCAAATTTCATCCTAAATTACCCAATATGATCTTGATAGGTTCAAAAAGTGGTCATCTTCAATTTTTAGATATTTTTAATCAAGCTAATTTCCAATTATATCAAACTGATTTAATGAATAATTCCAATTTCATCTCCAATTTGCAATTCAGTAGCAATGGAGAATTTATTTCTTTTAATGATAATTATAATAATCTTATTTTATGGTCATTCAATAACAGTTCTTCATTTAACAATTTTGCTATGGATTTGGATCATCCTAACCAAGTTGAAGAACCTACAAGAAATCTACCAGTTGAGGATAATAATATTCCTCTTAATGTTATTGGTATGCCATATTATAAAGACTTATTATTATCAAATTATGGATCTAATTTAATCTTCAATAAGGAATTATCAAAATTGCCCATAACTTACAATCCTGGCCTTCCTCGATTGAAATTTATGGAGAATATGTTTGATTCTAATTTCAATAATTATTATTCATTAAAAGAAAATGAAGATAATTATATTCCATTTATTAGTGAAAATACTCCTAAAATAACCAAGTCCAATTTTTTCAATATTCCTGATTGTTATTCTAAATTACTTATTAAGTATTCTAAATTTGGTATCGAAGATTTTAATTTCAATTTCTTCAATAAGACTGAATACAGTGGATTAGAAAATAATCTTGATAATTCATATTTAAACTCATTATTACAACTTTATAAGTATCAAACCAATTTTCAAAATTTGATTCTAAAAAATTTGGCTAAAGAGTGGCTTCCTAATGATGCTCACACCATTTTGACCAAAAACAATTATAAAGGCTCATCTGTAGTTAATGAATTGGGTTATTTATATGATATGTTGAATAAAACAGAAGGGAAAAACTTTAGAGCATCTAACCTTTCTGAATTCTTAAACATAGTAGCACCACCAGAATTATTAAACACTGATGAATTAAAGACAGTTAACAGTGATTCTTTAAAGAGAAAAATTATCACCTTTAATAATTACTTTATTCATAAACTAGGTGAAGAACTTCATGAAGAACAATCATTTTTTCAAGAATTTGCTATGTTATTTAATATCAAATTCGTCACTGGGAATCAGCTAATGGTAACTAATTGTATAAACATCTATTCCATGGATAATAAGAACTTTGGTCTTATTGATTATTTGAATTATTTAATCACAGATATAGTGGAATTACCTACAATTTTATCGATAAATTTGAATTTCAATAATAGATGTTTCAAACAACTAGAACCAACCTGGTTACCAGAATTTATTCATGTTCACCAATCACAATATTCCTATCAATTCACAAATCAAAAGTCTAACAGCACTAGCTATAGATTATTAGGATATGTTGCTGAAATAAGTACCGGACCAGAGACATCAATTGGGAAGCATAATTTGGTCTCATTCATCTTAATTCAGGATAAATGGTATTTGTTTAATGATTTTATGGTGATTGAAATTGATAAACGGGAAGTTTTTAATTTCAAGAAAGATAATAAGAAAATGGTAGTACTTCTTTATGAAAATATCGATACTTTGGAACCGCTATTCAAATTTAACCAAGAAAATATAAATATCGTTAATCAGGAAATTCTTTACCGGGATCATTTTGCCTTGGATATTAAACAAAACTATGTGAAACAATATAGATTATTGACACGACAAGATCCACCAAAACCTGGAAGCCTAATTGCTATTGATGCTGAATTCGTTGTACTTCAAAATGATTTGATGGAAATAAATTCTACTGGGACTAAAACATTAATAAGACCCAAAAAATTAAGTTTGGCCCGGTTATCGGTTATAGATGAATATGAAGTTCCGTTTATTGATGATTATGTCATTCATAACAACCATATTGAAGATTATATCACTTCCTTTTCTGGTATCGAACCCGGCGATTTAAGTCCTACAGAGTCAAAGAAGAATTTGGTTACTCACCAAACTTGTTATAGACGATTATGGCTATTACTTAATCTTGGTTGTATCTTTGTTGGTCATGGATTACAGAATGACTTTAGAACTATAAACCTTCATGTGCCTAAGTCCCAAATAAGAGATACTTCAGATTTATTCTTCTTGTCTGATTTTAAGCGGAAATTGTCATTGAAATTCTTATCCTACGTCGTACTTAATGAACAAGTTCAAGTAGGTAATCATGATTCTATCGAAGATGCTAAGTTTGCCTTAAGATTATATAAAGCTTACCTCAAACTAAACCAAACCAACCAATTAAACTCCACTTTAGACCATATCTATACCGAGGGTCAACGATTGAAATTCAGAGTTCCTGATTCCTAGTGTATTATAGAGAATACAATTAGAAAAGAAAGAAAGAAAGAAAAAAAAAAAATAAAATAAATAAAATAAAGTAAACCAACCATATTATATAGAAACTCTGTATAGTTTCAATACCGGTTTTGTGTAATATCTGTCTCCCAGGTCACCTCACTTCTCATTGTCTCTGCAGGAAACGGTTTCCATAATACCACAATGGTGTCATTTTCAGAGACGAATGTCGTTGAAAAGGGCAAGAAAAGTGATTCTGCTGATAGTCCTATCAACCAGGAACCTCAGGCGAAAACAGATATGTCGAACTCTGATCCTGACCTCACAATAAATGCTAATGTATCGAAAGTTTCAGTACAACCTCAACCCCAGCCATCGACAGTAGAACCATTAAAACTCGAGACTGACACCAAGATTCAATCTGTAATTGGACAGAAACGTGGTAAGGTGAAGCTTCATAATCGAACTCCTTCGTATAATAAGGTAAATACTGCCCATCGACCAAGTTTGAATAAGTCTAAATCAACTGATAGTGTATTGCGAGTCAAGAGGAATAATAAGTCATTAACCAAGTTATCGAATTTACAACCACTTACTAAAACCACGCTGAATCAGTCTTTGAAATCAAACAAGTCTAATACGTCACTTAAAAACTTTAATGTAAACTTTGGTCATACAGGAGGATTAAAGCTTAGCGCAAAACAAGGTAAAGCCATTATAAAATTAAATGAGGATAATGATGATTTTGAAGATGTTTCTGATAATGAGGGTCAAGATAGTTCTATTGCACAAGATCCCCAAAGAAGTTTGGCTGGAGGTACAACTCAGCCTCCTGCCGACTTCAATGCTAATGTCCCGTTACAGCAAGTATTTCAACAAGCATTAGAACAACAGAATAATCAAGCAATGAACCATGTTGAACTATCTAATAAACTGTCACAACCCCTGCAACAATATTTACAAGAGACTAATGGGAACACAAACTATGGACAACAACAAGAAGAAAAAGATGAAGATGAAGAAAAAGAAGAAGAAGAAAAAGAAAAAGAAGAAAAAGAAGAAGATGAAGAAAAAGAAGAAGAAGGCAAGTCGCAGGTTCAAGGGAAACCTGAAGAGAGACATTCATCATCACCATCGCCTTCATTGGCTCAACAATCATCCACACATCAACGAGAGACATCTACAGAACCACAAGAATCATCAACAGCTCAACAAGAATCATCTAAAGATCCACAAGAATCATCACAGAAAGACCCCAGCTCTCCCCAAAAGCAAGCATCTAATGAGAATAATGAACATTCTAATCCCCACCCCACAATATCTACTGATGATTTAGGTAATAATTTATATGGAGGATCTTTATATCTATCACAATCCACAGGTTTAACCCGGAAAATGGATTCTCAGATGAGGCCACAAGAAGGAGATATCCCCGTTGGTTCAGCAAGCTCTGAGGTAAATGGGGGAATATCTTTTAAAGCCCATCCTATGGATTTAAATCATAATATTGCTGAGCCAATAACTACTAATAAAAATGCCATCAAGGAGAATTCTTATCAACCCAATCAAACTATTTTCAATAATTTACAAAGGACTAATAATCAATATGTCAATAGTAAAAGGCAATCCAATCAAAATGATGGAGATAGTCGCCATATGAATCAGCCAGCCTACGGAACGGTTAAATCAACTCTACAGAGAAATAAATCCCAAAATCAACAACAAAATCAAACTAAAGTACCTATTGCACAAATTAATGGGCCCAACAATTTCTCCAATTTTTTGAATAATAATACTTCAAAGAATATTGATAATACTGATACAAGAACTCAACAAAGATTGTGGTTACAAAGGGAAAATTCATTAATGGATGTTTCAGTTGATCCGAGTCAATTGGCTAACATGTCCAGTTTATCTTTAAGTAATTTAATGTTTGCTAATAGTTATCATCAAAGTGGTAATCATTTTAACCAACCCACCACACCAATGACTCCTGGTGGTAACCTCAACATGATGATGACTCCCATTGGTAGTGTTCCTGGGCAATCAATCCCTGGAAGTTATCAACAGCCACGAGGGTTCACTAATAATAATAATAATAATAGCCAAACCTCATTACATGCAAATAATGATACTCTTTCACAAATTAATAATGTTAATGGATTATATTTCATGCTTCAAAATGGTCAACAAAATCCCATTCAATCAAGAATTGAATTTGAGAGATTGAATAGAGAATACTTAAATGTAAGAAGATATTTAAATCCTGTTGGTGAAAGTTTGAATAGAACCAAAAATAATACTATTGTCATTAAAAAATCAACTCAATCAAGAGAAAATAATCAAGAATTATCAATTCAAAACATGAATGCTAATAATTTTAAAGAATTCTCACCCAAATTTCACGAAAAAGAAGCCGATATTAGCACTAAGATTAACAAGATTTGGCAAGATGCTTTAGTCCTGACCCTGTCATTCAATGAATCAGGTAACTCTAGTGACAATAAACCTGAAAGTCAATCTCTGACCAATGGTTCTTCTGCTTATACACAGTCTAACTACAGTTCAGATAATAATTACACAAATACAGATGGCAATTCCTACAATCCAAATACTACAAATACTAATACTAATGTTAAATTCTCAAATTCACCCAAACAATATCAACGGCCGCAAATTCAAAGGTTACCATCTAAAAATCAATATGCTAATCTTAGGAATCCACAAACTCCTACTACAAGAGCAGTCAAACTTGCTGCACAAGCTCAAGGTAGAGCTACCTAAAAATAAAATTTGAAAATAAATAAAATCAATAAATTTCTTTATTTAAATTTGCATTATTAAATATACATAGCCCTATTTACAGTTATCAAAAGGTATATTTCACTTGGATCTATTTATAGGTTTATAAGCTCTCAATTATTCGCAATATTAACACCCTTTTATCTATTCACCCTTGTCTTTGTTTATGCTTACCATTACTTTTACAATAAACATATACTCTTCCTTTCCTTCTGACCATATAACAATCCTTACAGAACTTTTTAACCGAAGTTCTTACTTTGAAAGTTCTGATAGGATTAATTTGAGTTATAGCGGGAGCTATCCTTGGTGTCATATTCAAAGCCGCCGTAGGAACCTGTATCCTTGGTACCATCGGCCTTATTAAAGAACCAATCTTGAACATCCTAAACCACAAAGTTACCCAATGAAAATTTTCAAAATGTCAGTAAAAAAAAGAACCGATCGCGAGTCGTGGGTGTACCGTTCTTATCTGAGTCTCTCACGAATCTCGACCTTTTTTTCAGCAAATCAAACACGTAAAAACAATTACAATAAAGTGATTTTAAAGGTGAATTAGTCGTATTAAATTGTGTGATTGTGTTTCATTTCCGATAGTAAGAACCAAATATTATCACGAATCATGTCGACGTCCACCTATAAGAAACAGGATCCTTATGCCAATTCGGCTTCTTTGCCTGATAAAATGACGGTGTTTCAAGAATGCTTACAACAATTCAATGCATCACCAGTCAATGCCATAAAATGTAGACAATTGTTGGCTCAACTCTTGAGATTGATTTATGCTGGAGAATTATTCCCATCTCAAGAATCAACCACGTTATTTTTTTCCATTTCCAAGTTATTTCAACATAAGGATGTTTCATTAAGACAATTGGTTTATTTGACTATTAAAGAATTATCATCCACATCTCAAGATATTTTGATGGTGACTTCGTCTATTATGAAGGATATTCAAAGTGGTGATTTGATTTATAAACCTAATGCTATTAGAACTTTGAGTAAAGTATTGGATCCTACTACCGTCTCCGCAAGTGAACGATTATTTAAAAATTCCATTGTTGATAAAAACCCTATTGCTTCTTCTGCTGCTTTGATCTCTTCTTATAATTTGTTACCAATTGCTAAAGATGTTGTCAAGAGATTCACCAATGAAACTTTAGAATCAATTCAATCTTTTAAACAATTTCCTCCTGATCAATTTCAACTCCATGAATATTATGGTAATTCCACAACTAATTTACCTTCAACTACATATATGTATCAATATCATGCCTTGGGTTTATTGTATGAATTGAGAAACCATGATAAAATGGCTTTGATGAAACTCATTACTTCCTTAGCTGATGGTTCATCTTTAAGAAATTCTATGGCAGTTATTCAATTAATTAGATATATCAATAAGATTCTTATTGATGATGAATCCTTAATTCATCATTTATTACCAATCTTGTTGAACCTTTTAAAACATAAATCTGATATGGTGGAATTAGAAGCTTGTAAAGCTATTGTTAGTTTGCAACATTTAATTAAAGATGATGACTTCATGAATGTTATTACGACTTTACAAAAATTATTAAACGTTCCAAGAACTTCCACTAGATTTGCTTCTATAAGGTTAATCAATAAGATTTCTATTAGACACCCTGAAAAGATCATGGTGGTTAATCTAGAATTGGAAGATTTAATTAATGATACTAATAGGTCAATCTCTACTTTAGCCATTACTACTTTGTTGAAAACCATGGGTGCTGGTACTATAGATAGTGGTCATGAAGGAGGTGAAAATGTCGATAGACTCATAACTAGAATGACATCTTTAATGGATGAAATTACTGAAGATTTTAAAATTGTCATTATTGAAGCTATTGAAAATTTGGCATTAAAATTCCCAGCAAAGCATAAAAAATTAGCTACCTTTTTGACTGATTTATTAAGAGAAGATGGTAGTCTAGAATTGAAATCTTGTATCATTGATGCTTTATTTGACTTAATTAAATTCTTGTCTGAACAAGGACCAAAACAAGTAATCTTAATGAATTTATGTGAATTCATTGAAGATTGTGAATACACTGAATTATCAGTCAGAATTTTACATTTATTGGGTGATGAAGGTCCTTATACTTCTAATCCTTCCTATTATATCAGACACATCTATAACAGATTAGTTTTGGAAAATTCTATTGTAAGATCATCAGCTGTGATATCATTATCTAAATTTGCTGTTATTTGTGGTGGTGATGTTAGTAAAAATATTAGAATTTTACTTGGAAGATGTTTAAATGATGTTGATGATGAAGTTAGAGATCGGGCCACTTTGGCTTTAAGATTCATTGATAACAATCAAAAAGATTTACTTGTTAATGAATCTAAATATGATTTAACCATTTTGGAAAATAAATTGAGTCATTATTTGAATAATGAATCCAATTTCAATGATAAATTTGATATAAAGGAAATTCCATTGATTTCTAAAGAAGAAATGAAATCAATTGAGTATAAGAATAAATTGAATAAATTAGAATCTGTCAGTAATGCTGAAAGTGCTGATAATACTGGTGGTAAGAGTGAGGTATCAGGTAAAGAAGAAAGAGATATATCATCTAATGACACATCCAATGATTTGTTGAAACAACAAGAATACAGTCAAGAATTGAGTAATATTCCAGAATTTAAGGATTTCGGAAAATTAACTAAATCTACAATTAATCCAATTTTCTTAACTGATAAAGAAAATGAATTTGTTGTCACTGTTGTTAAACATTTCTTTTTTGAAGCTAATAAACTTGTTTTACAATTTAATATCACTAATACATTGACTCATTTAGTGTTACAAAATGTTTCAGTTATAAGTCAACCGGATAATGAGTTATACCAAGAAGAGCTAATAATTTCTTTAGATGAATTAAGACCTGAACAAAGTGGAACAATTTATGTAGCATTTTCCACCCCAAATATTGAGGATGAAGAACTTCTTGCTGGATTTGGTAATACATTATCTTATACTAATAGAGAAGTCGTTGATAATGAAGGTAATATTGATACATCTGATGAAGGATGGACAGATGAATATCAAATCGAAGATTTGGAAATCACTCCTGGTGATTTTATCAATCCATTATACAATTCTAACTTCACATCTATTTATGATCAATTACCATTAGATGAATCATTTGTTGTTGATTTACCAAAAGTCAAAACTTTGGAAAATGCTGTTATCAAATTGAAGACCACATTAAATATGATGCCTTTAGATGGTTCTGATTATGTTCCAAGTGATTCTACTTCTCATATTTTAAAGCTTTTCGGTAAAGATGTCTGGGGAGGAAAAGTAGGTTTAATGATTAGATTGGCCGTATCCAGTGGTAAAGTGGTAGCTAAGTTAAATATTAAGTCAGAGACTGAAAACTTAGCCAAAATCATTTCTGATGGTGTTTGATCAGTTTCTATATAGTTGAAAAAGAGAAGACGAAGAAAAAAAAACAAAAAAAAAAAATGTCAAAAGCAGAATTTTGTGTATTGAATAAAAAAACTGATGTATGAGTTCGATGTTAATTTGTAGATAATAATTGAGTGCTCTCTTAATTTCGGTTGAAATATTTTTTGCAACTTCTATAGATTAGAAATACTCAGTAGAGAGTTAAGAAGGAAAAGAGAAATAAATAATAAAAAAAATTCACCAAATACAAAATACAAATTACAAATCACAAATTACAAAAAAGAAATAAAAAAACAAAATATATAATAAATACAGTAAACTCTCCCCAAAACAATTCCCTTACTCCTTATCTTCAAATTTACACCTCCTATTTCTCTACCATAAATTAAATCACCTTATGTCGCGCAGCGACACAACGGGATTACCGACATCCAAGTTTAATCGGACTGCCCCGGAGACTGACATCGGATGTACTTCTTGTGAGAACTATATCGTGTACTTAAATGTTAATAATATGAATTTTGTCCGAAATCGAAGCCTATTAATAACCACAAATACTTCTGTGAGTATAAGGAGACAAATAGTGGGTTATCAATCACAATTCTCGAAAAAAAATATTTTCATGTCTAAGCGTCTTCTATCGAGAAATTGTCGATTATTCCAGGGGAAAAAATCAACTTTAAAACCAGACATGGAACACAAATCAGATTTACAAAATACCAGTAACAAAGTTGATGTTGCCAATGCGACTAGTCATAGCCATAGTCATCAAATGGAACATGATCATGGCCACAGCCACCAGCTGGAATCAAACCATGAACATCACCATGATGATGAACACGGACATGGGATTTTAGGCCATTCTCATTCACATCACCAACCCAATGAATTGTTGTCGTCAAGTATCTCCAACCCTGCAGTGAGAGTCACCTGGATAGGGTTAATTGTCAACATTGGTCTTGCAATTTCTAAAGCTGTAGGAGGAGTTTATTTCCACTCCCAGTCTTTGGTGGCTGATGCCATTCATTCCGTTAGTGATATGGTAGCGGACTTTTTAACCTTGGCCACAGTTAATGTTGCTTCAAAGATAGGGACTCCTGATAAATTTCCATTAGGCTACGGGAAAATTGAATCTGTGGGATCATTTCTTGTTAGTGGAGTGTTATTATTTGCTGGAATCTCCGTTGGTTGGTCATCTTTATTACAAGTATTTGAATTTACTATGCCATCTTATATGTATGACTATGTATCCAAGATTCAAGTGGGTCATAGTCATAGCCATAGTAATTTAGTGGATACTTCTGTTAGTCAAAGCCACGATCACAGCCATAGCGATATTGCAAACCAGGCGGTTAACACTAGTCAGAAAGTTCCCGATATCAATGCCGCTTGGTTGGCTGCAGGATCGATTGTGGTTAAAGAGTTATTATTTCAAAAGACTATGAAAGTGGCTAATGAAACCAATTCTAAAGTCTTGGTAGCTAATGCTTGGCATCATAGAGTGGATTCATTAACGGCATTGGTGGCAGTGGTCACTGTTACGGGAGGGGTTATGTTTAATGTTGCCTGGCTCGATTCAATAGGGGGATTGTTGGTGTCTGTATTAATCATAAGAGCAGGTTGGGGAAGTTTCAGAAATTCAATTTATGAATTAATTGATAGAGGGGAAACAAAGAATGGTGAAATTTCTTTAAAATGTAAATCTATAATTAATGAGTCATTAAACCAACAACCATTTAAGATATCTAAATTATCCGTTTTGGCTTCAGGGGCCAATTCTAATATCTTTATTACTGTGGTAACTCCAACAAATTATAAAATGAACGAATTAAATGATTTGGAATCAAATATCATAACTTCCATTAAAGATCTGGATAAGTTTATCAGAAATGTGTTTGTTCAATTTAAGCAAGTTGATAATGATGTTTATGAAAAGTTAAATGATGAGAGTATCAATAACTCCCATTAATATCTACGAAGTAAACTTTTGTATATAAATTTTAAGTCCTAGAGACAGAATAAATAAGGTAATATATTTTCTATGAACAAGTAAAGTATTGATTTATTTTTTTTTTCTTTTCAACTTTTGCCTGGTCCTTCAATATAATTCAATATATCTTCAACGGATTGTGATGCTAAGCCTTCATCAACTTGAACAGGTTTAGTCTTTGATTTTTTCTTCGATTTCGATTTTCCTTTAGTTTGTTGGTCATTTCTATTCACAGTATTGATATTTTTATTCTTTTCACGTTTTTGAACTTCCAAGTAATTCGAAATGTTAGTGACAAAGGTAGAACTCCGCTTACTAAATAAATCTTCCAAACCTAATAATTTACTAAATGTATTGTGTGCTTCTTGAAATTGAGTTTTTGCAGCCAGATAATTACCGCTAACAACCAATGAGTACCCAAATCTATATCTAATCAAAGCTGTAACCTCAGATACTTCACCATTTAATTTAATAGATAAATCAATAGATTTTTCAAATAATTTTTTACTACCACTGAATAATTTCAAGTTAGTTAAAGTTTCTCCCAAATTAGCATAAGTGGTCACAAAAGAAGGATGATTATCACCATAAGTAACTTTTAATATTCCAATAGCTGCTTGGTATAATTTTAAAGCATTGGAATAATCTTGGTTTTTTGATTCAAAGTAAGCAGCATTAATTAAGGAAGTAATGGCATTAAATGAATCACAACCAAAAACCCTTTGATTAAGTATAGTTCCAATTCTAGAAAAACTGCATGAATCATATTGAAGATTCAAATCAGAATATACTTGACTTAAAATACCATAGTAATTGGCGGTTTCAGTATGAACCTTACCGTATATCTGTTCATAGAATGAAAGCAATTCAGTATATAATAATAATCCATTTTGTTTGTTATTTTCCATTTCTCCTCTACTTGTTTCCAAAATTTCGTCTAATAAGGATGATCTATAAGTCGAATCTTTAACTCTTGGAACAAATCCAATTATATCATCACTAATAAACACGGTTGACCGGGGTATCTTTTTCTCCAAAACTTTCGATTGTCCTTTGTTATTAGATTTTTTGTTTTTCTTGTCAGTTACAACTTCGGATTGAATAATAATTTCTTCTTTAGCAGCATCAAATTCTTCTTTGGTAAACACATAGTTTTTAGATCTCCATTGAATCCCAAAACCGATGGAAATGGCTCTAAATAATTGGAATGGATTGGCTAATTCCTTCAACCAATTAGGTGGTAAATTATATCTAAACCGTCTAAGGACTTCCCTTTCTACCAATTCAGTCACACTTATTGAAGATAACTTAATAAAGTCTAAATGTTTAGAATTATAAAGAAATTTCAAATCTTCATCAATTAAACAAAATGGTCTTTCATTAACAGCACTACCTAATAAACAATTGAAGAAATGACTAACAAAAGGACTTAATAAAGGTGCAGGTAAAGACTTGGACATATTTCTTAAAAGATGTTTAACAGATCTAGAAATCATTTCATGAACAGCAAGTCTATAAACAGAATCATAATTAGCAATGGTAGATTCAAAAGCTGCAGAAGTTTTCTCTTCTGGTTTATCAGAATCAGAATTGGAAGTGGAATCAGAAATAGAATTATCTTTTTCCTTTCTTTGTTCCTTAGCTTCTTCAATCAAATTTTCATTTGTTTTGATGACTTCTTCAAGTCGAGCCACTTCTTGATCTTTCTTTTCTAAACATTTACTAGCAATGGATCCCAAGTATCTCAAATTGATACCTGATCTGTGTAACATTGAACACAAATGACTACCATCGAATGGAGCTACTTGAGTTTTGAAATCGTTTAAAAGTTCTTCGATTAAAATTTGGATAAATGATGAAAGTTCTCTAACTTCATCTTGATCTTCCTTTGATTCATTGATTCCTGTGAAAGCATCAGCATTAACAGTGACTTGATCACTTTGAATCAATAATTGAGGTTTTTCTTCATCTTCTTTATTGAAAGTCTTTCCTTCTTTCTCTAATTTTTCTGTTTCAGATTTAAATAAGCTAGCAATCTTACGCTTCCACCATTCATCAACAGCTTCAAATCTGATCATAACCTCCTTATGAGGATACTCGTTATCACCCAGACCATACTGTTCTAAGAAGGAAATATCAACCGGAGTACTTCTATAAGAATCAATAACGTATTTACGATTATCAGTACCGTTAATACCTTTCATATCCTTTGAAGTAGTAATTTTACCTTCAGATTTGACATCTCCTGGGAGTTCAACAGTATGAGTCTTTAAATGAAGAGCATCAGCAATTGGTTGTAATGATTTATTATAGTCTTCATTGCAAAGAATTTTACCATAATTAGCACTTAAACCATGAGTCACTTTATCCGGCTCTTCAGAATCATTATCTTCATCAGTGACAACATCAGAAAAGATTCCTGGTACTGGAGCTTGACAAAGCATTCTTCTACCCATATAGTCTACAACACAGGTTAATAAATTATGAACCCCAGGAGTATCAATTCTGTTGAATAATCTGACTGCATTTAAGTCTTTACCTGAAGTATATCTAGCAGCTTCATCACCACCCGAATCACCAAAAATACCAGTGGCATCCACAGCATAAGAATAGAAGATACCATTACGTAAGTAAGTCGAGTGACTAGGGTCTTCAGTAACATTCATAGGGACAATATTACCATGGACAATATTTATCACAGTTTCAGTAACAACTTTATTAAAGTCAAATATAACCTTATGAATCATTCTTTCTCGTAAAATCCTTTCATCAATAGAGGTCACTCGTAAATCACGAAGGGATTGGAATTCTTCATTCCAATCTTTAATAATATCAGCCCCATCAACACCATTAGCCAATGATTGATAAGCAGCAAAATCAGGACGGTTCTTAATATTCTCAGGATCCACTAACCAAGGATAGTTAACAAAACTACTAGGAATTAAGTAACTCTCAGTATAATCAGTTTTTGAATGTAATAAGGCTTTATTTTCTTCAATTACTTTTTCAAAAACTGGTGAAATAGATTTAATTAAATCATAAATTAAAAAGTACTTTTGATTAAATTTGGATTCAGGGTTCCAATTGTTATTGGTAGATTTGTTAACGAAGAATCCAGCATAATTACAAGTAATATGGTAAATTTCCCCTTCTAATGTTTGTAACGTCAAATAAACTAAATCACCTTTATTTTTTCTAAAAGGTGGTACTGACCATTGTGATAAACTTAAAGATTTCAAAGGTAAATTGAAATCAAATGTTCTAAATTTGCTAATTTCATGTTTAGTCAGAGATGAAGTTAAACATTCAGAAATTTTTGTAATTATGAGTTTTTCATCATCACTGATATTAGGTGTTTGATCTTCATTATCAGATTTGGATACAGATTCTTCAACTTTAACTGGTGATAAACCTAATTGATCAAATGTACTGGATCCACCACAAACCCCGATGTTATTATTAAAGGTGTCTAAAAATGATAATCCCAAGATTTGTCTAAATCTCATTAAATGAACATAAATATCGGTTAATGTATAAGGTTTTGGATAGATTTTCAAATTCAAAAACTCAGGCTCTCCAAGATTAAGTAACTCAAGAATGCTTTGGAAAGTATTGGTTTCATCAATATCCCCTAAATCAATATCATGATACAAAATGGTAAAGTTGGTTAACTTCTCAGTATTGGATATCAACTGTAAAGTTTCTTTCAATTGAGGTACAGTGTCTTCATAAGAAACTTGAAGATTGACTTCTTTACCAGGAAGAATTTCAGGCAACTCAATATTCAATTTCAAGTTCTTAATTTCATCAACCTCAACTGGAATTTCTGGTTCAGGCATTTTAAAACAAAAATTGATTTACTCTGCAAAAATTTTTTGTTCAATTTTTCACTGTTCTGTTGGAAAAATGTTAGAGGCTGCAAATTACTTCGCAGGAGTCACTAATATTTACCGGGAATCCACCGCAAGTAAGGTGGTAAATTTGGTTCCGGCCATGGCACGGGGGCTGCGCGCCTTCGAGTGATAACTGGATGGCATTAATAGTTTTCCTGATGATTATATCCATTTGGCTATGAATAAAGACAGGTTAGGAAATGACATAAATGAAGGAGAAACAAGAGAGGGGACGCTAAACATGAATATAAACGATTTACCCCAAGAGATGTTAGTGGAAATCTTTTCTAACCTAGAGTTAGTTCAACTTAACTCATTAAGATTAGTATGTAAGTATTGGAATACTACGGTGTCTGATAATTCCATATGGGAGAAGTCGTTTAGAGCTAAATTTAGTAATGATGATGTATTTCCCAGCTTTGCATCAACAAGTAGTTGGATTGTAGAATATTTATCAAGAATCCAGACTTTGAAAAGGTGGAAGAAAGCCGTGGCTCTGCATATGAATTACCAAATGTTGAATGAAGTATATGTTGGTGATAATGAATATAACTTAACCAATTTCCGAGCCGATAGGTTCTTAGCATACTCAAGGATAAACAATAATATTACCATATGTTCTTTACGGAATGGTAGAAACCAAACATTTATACCGGGGAATTATTATTCTATAAAGTCGTTTGCTGTAAATTGGAGTTATTTAGTATTTGGAACCAATGATGGTGGTCTTTATCATAAAAATTTGATGACTTCTACGTCTTCCAGTTCTAGTAGATCTTCATTGAAAGAATTAATCAGTAATGAATATCATCCTGGAAATGAGGTTATATCCCATATTCAACTAAATCTTGATTTTGATAGACATAGAGATAGACTAGATATTGTCACGGGATCAAGTACTGGAGTGATTAGAGGGTTTAATTTGAATGGATCATTATTGAATACTATAGAATTAAATGATCAAATAATTAAAATCGAATGTGATTTTAAAAAGCATATAGTTGTTGTGTGTCCCAGTAAAATAATTATAATTAATTTTACTGATTTTCAAGTCCGACAAATTAATTTGGAATTTTTAATAGAAGACAACTTTTTAATCAATTTTGATTTACCTGATAATAATGTGATTATTGGTTTTGATAATAAGATTCGGATAATAAATTATACCCATTCAAACAAAGAGTTTATCAAGAAATTGGATATGAATGAAGATATCAAATTCGGTAAAATACAAGGTCATAATAAAAAAATCAATAGAAATACTGGATTAATTGGTAAAGATGGATTATTTTATGCCTTAGTGTTAAAGGATGAATCAATAGTAATCATAAATGTTAGAGAAGAAGAGGAAATCATTACATTTAGAAGATTTCAAACTGAATTTAAGTATAAGAATCTTTCAAGTTTAATTCAAAATGAAAATCAAGTGAATTCAATTGAATTAAATAGTTCAGTTATAATAGTAGGTGGATTTAATGGACATGCTAATGTTCATGATATTTTCACTGGGAAATTCTTAAGAGAATGTTCTATAAAATATCCTAAGCGGTATCTGCATATGTTCCAATATAAAATCCCAGTAAGAGAAATTAAATTGAATGAAAATTGTCAAATAACTAATGGGGTAGTAATTTGTGGTGATGTGGTGCAATATTTTCAATTTGGTGAGGATATAGACACTAATAATAATAAGAATAATGACAGTAAGAAAAAGTTAAATGTAACTTCCAATGATAAAAAATATAACAAGAAAATCATAAAGTCTCAATTGGAAGACTATGACATTGAAGAGTATAATAAGTTTAAAACCGATTCCATGTTTGATAAGTATAATGGTAATGATAACACTAGTGAAGACGAATTGACGTTAGCTATTGCATTAAGTGAGAGTACTAGTACTCATCCAGAGCATAATAATTACAATAATAGTACTGAAACCACTAAAAATAGTGATGAAGATGAAGATGAACAATTAAAGAGAGCATTAGAAATATCAAAGAATCGAGATTTTGATGATACCAATGCTTCAAGTTTTTCATCAGGTACAGATCATAATAATGATAATAATAACACTAATGATGATCAAGATTTAACCAGAGCTTTAGAGTTGTCTCAGATGTCTGAGGAACCAAATGAAGACGATCAGTTGAAGAAAATTTTAGAGCTCTCTTTAATTGAGAAATGATCATATAAAATAATCATATAACTATTAATCAACTTTAATCAACTTTAATAAACTCTAATAAACTCTAATAAACGTCAAACATATCTTATCTTATTTACAGTATCTTTAGTGCTCTAACCGTTGTGTTTGCCATCTTCCACCACGGATTGCGATCTTCAGTTCCGTTCCGTTTCCGTATCCGAGTCATACTCGCGGACGAAGTCGGAACCAGGTTTCACAGGTGAAAATTTTGTTTTACGATATCCTACATTTAACGTATTTACGGAAAGTTTGCTTTTTTTATACTTCTATAATTATATATACATAAAGAAAAAACAGGATTAGGGGATCTATTTGTTTTCAAGAGATAACACTGTTTTTATTTATGAAAATTTGATCATCAACTCCAGAACTTCTTTGGCAAAACATTAAAACATCACAATGCCTTTTAGATGTTTTCTTAGATTTAAACATTGTTCCACGGAGATTAAATTCTTTCAAAGTTCAACTCCCTATTTAAATAATCAGTCGTTAACAAAGTTTTCAGATAATTGGAAGGTTAGATTCTATAGAAATGAAGATCCTCATCCATCACAACAAAGGGATTCATTCTTAAGTATTGATCATGGTCATTACGGATTATATTATACTATATTTAATCATGACACCGATAAAAAGAGAAAGTCAAGGATAAATGTAATTCAATTTAATCCGCTACTAAACATTAATAATAATAATCCTTTTAACATGAAAGCATCGTTTTTCATTCTGAAAATTAATCGTGATATATCCAATAATATTAGTGATATCAAGCTGAAATCCAAACAATTTTTATCAACTTCTTCTTTAGTAACCACAAGAAACTATTCCACTAAAGCTAAAGGATTTGCTAGTGATCCATCTCCTCAAGTGACAGAATTGGATGATCAGATCTTTGACGTTTCTGATAATGAAATTGACACTTTTGCCATGAATCAATTAAAAATGATACTGACGATCTATAATGATAATGACCCAGAAAATTTAAATTTGATATATCCCATTTATCAGTCCTTAAGAAGAAATGATATACATCTTCCTTCCACTGATTTTTATAATATAGTCTTACAATCGATCCTATCCAGAAATTTACATAGCCAACTTAGTGTTGAGGATATCGAAACAAGATTAACTAATTTATTAAGTATTTATCAAGATTTATTAGATAATAGCCATGATGGGTTAAAGCCCAATGATGAGACATTTAACTTAGTCTTAAATGGTTTAATGACTGGAAGTCTTCAAGCTATTGAAATCACAAAGTTAAAAAACTTACCTATGAATTCCTATCATAATTCATACATAAAATCCCAAGAATTTTGTTTAATAGCTCTTGATTTGATTTCTTCAATAAAGAATACCTCAAATCTTGATTTAAATACAATTTTACCAGTTCTTGTCACTGTTTTGAATACTTTCCCCAATTTAATTAATAAGAATAATTTGGGATTTATCAAGGACACTATTCATAATAATGACAGTATTGAATACTATGTTGGTTTAATAAATCTTACAAAGTATTTCGAACAACACGAAGTAATAAAAACCGGTGAAGGTTATGAATTTATGGAATCTATTTATAAGTTATACCAAATAAACTGTGAATCAAGCCCAACACTTTCGAATCACAAATACGATATTTATGAAGCTATGGTTGCAGGATTGGTTGAAATTGGTCGGGTTAATTATTCAACCAAATTTTTGGACAATATCTTGATAAATTATAAACAAAGTCGTCAAGAAAAATCGAATATTTCTAAATTATTATCTACTTATGTGACCAAATACTCTCAATTTGATCTTGATCGTGCTTATGACTTAATGAAGAAATTTAATAGAGTCAATTACTTACCAGAGTTGTCAATGGCTTGTTATAACAACATTATGGATCAATATATTAACAAGTATTATTCATTGCCATATGATCAAGTTGAGGTTCATCAAGAAGTTTATCAGAAAATATGGAGTCTTTGTAATTATAATATGATAAGGAAAGACTTCAAATTAAATGAGAATCTAATTTCTTTGACCATTGATGTCAATGATTATGATAACTTATTCAAATTAATCAAATACATTTTACTTAATGATGAATTGGTACAAAATGTAAATGCTTTTAAAAAATTAAATGATTATTTATTTAATGGAATCTTAAATGGAGGTGATTTCTACAATTATTATGATTTAATATGGAATTTGATTGAACACCAATCCAAGTATTATACCACGAATAATATGTTGAATAATTATTTGTCCGAAATGACTCGGTATCTTGTTTTTGACCATCCACAGAATGGTGTTATTTTTAAATACATTATAAACTCCCCCATGGTAGAGAGAGCATACAAATCTTTTGATTTGATTAATGATGACATAAAAGGTATTATGAGCATTCTGAAACTGTTAATGAAATTCACTGAACTGAACGTTGTTGATCGTGAGGATATGTTGAAAGTTTTGAACTTGCAAAGTTACTTTATTAACCAACTTGAAGATCCTGAAGTTGTGTACTCGACTTTGGATCAAAATTTATTCAAATTCAAGGAAGAAATGAACAACAATTTTATAATGAATTTACCTAAAGTTGAAAACCATTCCAGAAGCATCAAGGAAACCTTACGCTTTTTCAGTATTAAAGACGATAATAAACTGATTAAAAAGGTTATACCGGAAGTTAATTTGAACTTATTATTGAATTTGAATTATGACCTCGGAGTTAAGAAGTTTATCGAGACAATGAATGACGTTAATTTCAGTAGAACAACGTTAATGATGTTGATAAACATACAGTTTTTGACTAATAATAGATTGAATTTGAATAAATTTATTAATATGGTGATATCAAAAGAAAATCCACAAGAATTACTTAACTTAATAATAAAACAGGACTTGGATAAGGTTAATATTGAAATAATCAAGAAAATAAGAAAGTCGGATTTGATCAAGGACATGATCATTAAGGAATCGTTAAGAAACACCTTAAGTAATTCCAATAATATTTATTTCCACAAATTATTCAATGAAGTTTATAATGAATCAGTCGATGATGAACTTAAAGAATTCGACTCTCATAGAGCCACCGGTCATAAACATACCAGTATGACTCAATTATCAGATGATATATATCATAATTTGCATAATGAGGAGAAACTACATGAAATCTATAAGTTGAATCAGTCCTTAATAAACTTGAATCAACAAATCATTATGTCAAATCTATTGATAAGATTGACTCGCAATAATGATGATTTCACTGCATTAAAGTACTACTGTCAATTGATTAACAATAAGTTGTCTATTCCCAACTTTATTAAATTGATCAAGTTATTGACCAACTTAAATCATGACAGTCAATTAAATTTATTGCTGACAAAACTATTGAACAGTGATTTTGTCAAGTTTTACTTTTTTGAAATTCTAATCAATGATAATAATGATAAATTAAAAATCATGAAGTTATTGAAGCTGTCATTTGAAAAATTGAAATGCTCCATTAATGTTCATAGACTTGATTCCTTGATTAATGATAATGAAATGTGTATATAGAGTAAGTTTACATAGATCTAGATATGATGAATATGAATTAAAAAAGAACTTTATAAATGTTCGCAGAATATGTCAAAATTGATAGTAATAACGCGTTAGAGTATTTCAAATAAACGGCAGCTAAAGATGAAAAGAGCCCATTCTGTTGCATTGAAATCTTTTAATTCAAACCATTCACTTTATGATCAATTAAGGCCTTCTTTCCAACCTCCTGTTGTTCAAAAATTTTTAAAAGACTTGAATTTAATGAATAATGAACGGGCCAATACTGATAAACTGATCTTAGAGATAGCAGCTGGAACAGGCAAGTTTACACGTAACTTGGTAGATAATGGGTGGACAGATAACTTAACAGTAGTAGAACCTAGCGAAGGTATGTTGAAAAGTTTTGTAAAGAATTTTCCTCAAGTCAATGCTCTTCAAGGTTCCTCGTATAATATCCCTGTGGCGGATAACTCCATTGATTCTGTAATTGTTGCACAAGGATTTCATTGGTTTAGTGACTTGGCCTCCTTACAGGAAATAAGGAGAGTGTTAAAACCTTCAGGAACTTTTGGGTGTATTTGGAACTTTGATAGTTCATCACAGGCTCAAATTATTAATCAAGAGGATACTGATATTAGCTTCTTGTTTGACGATAATCTCCAAGAACTACAACATAAGCAATGGGACGGCTGTGATCCTTACGTGGTATCAAATAGTGTTATGGGATTACATAACTGGAGTAATGAGGTCACTAATTATGTGTATACTTTTGATACCAAAGTCCCTCAGTATAGACATGGTAAATGGAAAGATATTTTGATGAATACTGATTTGTTTAAACCGATTCAATCACACAATTTCTATTATTATAAATTAGTTATCAAACCTGAAGATGTTTACAGATACTGGGAAACTCGATCCTATATAACTGATTTATCTGATAAGGAGAAAGGTGACATTAAGGATAAGATTAATCAAATCCTACAACACAATGTTACTGACCATGACAAAGTGGCTTCAGATAGTGGCATATATTTACAAAAGATTATGGGTATACATACTATAACTACACAACCGGTTAAGGAGAATACTTAAGGTTCAAAAATGTTCGAATTGGTGGTTATCCAAAGTTTACCTAAGTAATCATATTTTAATATACATGATTCATTGAATGCAAAAAAATGACCTTCATCAAAAGAATTTGAATCAAAGTAAGATTCGATCTTATCATAAGCACAATAGTTATAGTTGGAACAAATTTCTGACTTAACCCAACCTTTTTGCGGTTGATAGTCGAATCTTTGCGGTGAATTGTTAGACTTTTCATCTTGATCCTTCTTTCTTGATTTCCACTTCAGCTTCCAACTCCTCTCCAAGTCATTATTGTCACCTCTAAATAACGGTAAAGTAGGCGGCACTATACCATGGGTGATTTTTAATGGATTTTCATAAATACGTTTAAGTGTATTCATGTCATAATTATCAAAGGGGAATTTTTCTCTATCACGGAAATACCCATTTTTCTTACAATAAGAAAACCCTGAATTAATCCATAATAATTCTCCCTTTTCATTAATGTGGCCAGGATGAGACGAACAGACTTCATGAACATCTACATCATAAAGTTGTAGACTGGAATTAGTGGTTGCTTCACCTATACTTCCAGCATAGAATTCATTAAAGGCAAATTTCTGATCACCAGCCATTAATAATGATAACCAATAAAATTCCTTATCCCCCCACACGGAAGATTTAACCGGTTCCTTCCAATATCCAAGGGGCAAGATCATTAACAAACTTGAAAAATGGTCTTTTTTGTTCAATAGAACAACTCCTGATTCCTGGTAATGTCTATAGCCTCTAAAATAAGCATTGTCTTTCAACAAATCATTATTCACAGGAGTAATTCCAAAGCTGGTTTCAAGTTTACTACCATGGGGAAGCAATTTATGGAAAAAATTAGTCTCCATATAATCATTAGTATCTCGAAGAGTTCTATCTTTGAAAAAGAATGTAGAAGTCTCCTTATACTGTTGAGACTCGAATAATTTCACTAATTCCACTAGAGGAACTGTATCGGTATCTAATAACATTACTTCGCTAAACGAACTGAACACATATGATATAACCTTATTGAGGAACCCCGGAAATAATCTAGTACTATTTATTACTCCTTTCATATTAACAAATGTGATACTTTGCTTGGGATATTTGATATTGAATTTCTGACTATCACTCACTAAATCAATTTCAGGAAGAATGTTTTTATAACCGGTGCTAAATTTAAGTACATCTTCTAATTCATGTAAAGCAGCAGTCATGATAATTTGCCTAGACTTCTTACTCAAAGAACCTCTGAATATTACTTGAATTGGTAGTTCATTATTTAAAGCTCTTAATACTCTGATCAACTTGGCAGCTTCTTTAGAATGCCTTGAGGTAACAGTGAGTAAAATACCTCTACCACTAATATTATTCTTATAAAATTTTAACAAATTTCCACCAGTATTGTTAACATAATTACCAACAAATTGATTATTCGAAAAATCAGGAAGGGAATCTTCAAGTATAGTCGATTCATTATAACCATGCATGATTTCAAATTGTGGAGTTTTACCACTTAAATAAGGGAAAAATTTATGAAATAAAGTATTATCCAAATGTTGGTTATTTTCATATGATTCAGAATTATTTTCAATAAAACATTTATTATATATTCTTAATAAAGAAATAGATTGAGCCATTTCAGATTCGGTATTGATGGTTTTTGTGACATCATTATTCCATTTTTTGATGATTCTTTCTTTTGACTCTCTATTCAATGCTTCTTTGGGATCTGCCAAATAAAGTTCTTTAGCTAGTTTCATCAATTGATTTTTAAAGTATTTTTCAAACTTATCAATATCTTTATTATGAGGCTTATCAACAAACTGTTGGAATTGCCATTTCTTATTAGTTTCTAAAAAGTTCTGGAAAAAATCAACACATTTACTTTCTAATGATTTCAGTTTCTGTAGTTTATGATTACTTAAATAATTATCTTCATGTTTTAATCGAAGGTTTCCATAATGGATCAATTTGCGAGTTCTTTCATCATGTTCAGGATAATGCTGTGGACTATAAGGATCTATATCTAAATCATTAACTGCATAGTAAATCATGACAAAAGCTGCCATGATAATTACTATGAAAGCCAATCGCCTTATTGAAACTCTCATGTTTATTTCATTAACTCCCCCTAGTTTGTTTATATAGGGTTTACCCTTTTTGACAGATTTAGCTCTTAAATTCTGCAGCAGTGCCCGCATTCACGTGTGCTGGGAAAAATAGGAAATTGCAACCGTTTTTCGTCATACGACTTACGACATATGACTATTATAGTTTAGGAAAGGGAAAAAACAATGAATGTTAAATATATATTTATATTTATATTTAGATTATACACCTTAACGAGCCTTACCATCACCAGCTTTAACATAAATTATATCACCGTCTTCAACCAAATAATCTTTACCTTTTTGCATCAATTTACCATTTGATTTAACGGAATTTTCATCACCTAATTCAATCAAATCTTTATATTTCATGATTTGAGCCAAGATAAATGTCCTTTCTAAATCAGTATGGATAACACCAGCAGCTTGAGGAGCAGTATAGAATCTTCTAATAGTCCATTCTCTAACTTCATCAGGACCAGTAGTGAAAAAGGAAATCAAATCTAATTTTTGTCTCATAGAAGTGATAACTTTTGGTAAAGCAGAAGTAGTACCAATTTCTTTCAAATAAGCTTCTCTTTCTTCATCAGAACCCATTTGAACAAGTTTTTCTTCTAAAGAGACGGAAACTGGAATAACAAGATCACCTGGAGAATATTTATCAATCCATTCTTTGATTTTAAGTAAATGCTTGTTTTTCTTTCTGATGTAATCTTTTTCAGATAAGTTAATCAAATAGATACAAGGTTTAGCGGTTAATAAAAATAAGGAGTTGATGATTTCAACTTCTTTGGCAGTCCAGGTTTGATTGGCAACTCTTTTACCCTCTTCCAACATTTCAATTAATTTTTTGACAAATTCAGCTTCTTCTTTCTTTTGTTTAACTTCTAAAGATTGACCACCTCTTCTAGTGATTTTATCAAGACCTTCTAAATGTTTTTTAGCAAATTCAATATCTTTTAATCTTAATTCATCAAAGATAATTTCTAAATCATTATAAGGGTTAACTTCTTCATTAATATGAATAATGTCAGAATCTTCAAAACAACGAACAACTTGGAAAATAGCATCAACAGCTCTAATATTGGCTAAGAAATTATTACCTAACCCTTCACCGGCGTGAGCCCCTTTAGTTAAACCAGCAATATCATAAACAGTCATAAAAGCTGGAACTTCACTCTTTGGTTTATATAATTGACATAATTTATCAAATCTTTCACTTGGAACAATCACTCTGGCTTCTTCAGGTTCAATGGTAGCAAATGGATAATTAGCTGGGTTTCCTAATGGTGATTTGGTAATAGCTTGGAAAAATGTAGATTTACCAACGTTAGCTAAACCAACAATACCTGATTTCAAATTGTTACCTGGTCTACCTAACAAAATAGGTTTCTCTTGCACAACCTTCTTTTTTGGGGCCATCTTTCTCAACTTTTATTCTTTAACTTAAATAGAAAAATATAAAGTAGTTAATATTTGATTTTTCAATTCCTCACTCACTACAAAAAAAAATTTTTTTGATGTTCTATTGCGACAATGTTATGCCGGGTAAGCCTTCATAATGCGACTAATAAATTTTTCATATTGTAGAATCAATTTAAGTACTTCCATTCCACCATCTATGTTTTGCAGGCAAGTATCTCAAAGGATACAGATAGGAAGATTTTTCTCCAGTTCATGTGGAGCCTTTCAAGCTGCTAAGTCATCATGTCCTGCAGGTACAGTATTAAACTTAAAGATGAGAAAGAGTGGTAATGAACCAGTGGCTTTAGAGGATCATGAATACCCTGAATGGTTATGGGATTGCCTTGACAAAAATAAACAAGAAGAAACATTAAAGGCCAATGACTTTATCAAATGGCGGAGAAAACAACTCAACAGAGCCAATACTGAAAAAATTAACAATAATAACTTTTTATCCAAGATGAAATAATTGTAAATAGAGATATACATTATAATTAGAGACGAACAAAAAGCAAATAAAAAAAAATAAAGATAGATATATATATATTCGTTACAAAACATTTTTTAAAAACCAGTTACATGATTAAATTCTTTAATCGAATTTTATTTTATTTTATTTTTTTCTTATTTTGTTTTATTAAACTTAAAGAAAAAAAAAAAAAAAAAAAAAAAACAGACTTCTATTTTAACATAAACATCATTCAGTTTAACTGATAACTTCAATTTCTTCATCATCAGTATTCTTCATTTGAGCAAGAGAAATGGTCTTAGCATCTAAATTGAATACAGAGTAAGCATGTCTTAAGAAGTTATCACCCAAGATGACATGATCACTGGACATAAAACCAGCCATACAAATAGCATCACCGGTAGAACCATCATTACCAGCCTCTAAAACTAAATCATTCATTGGGACTTTGATCTCTTTCTTACCATTGTCAAAGTTGAAGGTAGCGCTGTTACCTTGTTGTCTAGCAGAACATGGAACACTGTAACCACCTAATTGATAGCTGTAGGTAGCATCAGAGGAGATTTGTTTAACCAATTTATCAACAAGGTTAGATGGTAAGTAAGTCAAGGTGGTACCAGAATCTAATAAAGCATTTTCACTAACGTCAAGAGAATCTTCTCTCTTGAAAACACCAGATCCACCAGATGGGACAGCTGTAGATGAAGGAGCAAGACCTTGGGTGTTAGTTGGAGGGTTCTCCATTTCGATAGTAATACTAGTCAAAGGAATTTGTAAGTAGACATGATTACCTTGTTCTTCAACAATATCAAAGTCAACCAAATCACCTTCATATTTAGCATGATCAATACCACCAAATAAAACAGAACCAGATTGAGAATTACTTGGAGTTAAGTATAAAGAATAAGCATTCTTTTTAATTAAACCTTGGTTTTTCATTTGAATTGGAGCATTGTCATAAAGTTGTTGAGTACTTTCTAACTGTTTGAAACCAATACCGAAAACACCAACATTAGAAGTACTATCATCAGCTACAGCAAAATTGGCATCTTCAATAGTGAACCCGTCAGCAAGTTTAACACTATCTTGACCCCAAGTACCATTAGCATAAGTTTGATCTAAATATTGAATGTAAAAATCAGTATCATTATTCTTGAAAGTTTCAGATTTGTCTTCATTATAAGTACCATAAGTTTCACAATTAATGTCCCCACCATTGGCCTTACATTGAGGATTCTTCGTAGACATGACCCATAAATCAGAAGAACCTGTATCGATTAAAACTTTAACTTCCTTAGCTGGAGAACCAATACTAAGAGAACTAACATAAAAGACTCTTTCATTGGTGACGTTGGTCTTGAAAGCACCATCGGCTCTTCTTCCAAGATCAAGGTCTTTAAACCCATCACCAATATCTTCGAAAAGACCTGAAATAGCATCAACTAATTTGGATCCTTTAGCCACAGAAAAGTCCATTTTATAGAACCCATCTGAAGCTAAAACGGCTGAGGCTAAGATAAATGCTTGAATCAAAGGAATGAACAACATGATTGTCTCTTTAAAGAAAAACGAGTGAACGTTCTATAACTTTTATGGAGCTAAGAACTTGAAAATATCTTAATAGATAATTCTGTTTCTTTAAAACTTCTTAAAGAAAACTAAACTAATAAGATGTATAGTTGATTTTAAAAATCAATAATAAAAAAAACTATATAGAAAAAAAAATAAAATAAAATAACAGGCTAATTATTATATATATAAAGCTGGCTGAGCACACTCCCACCTGTAACAACACAAAATATACTATATATAAATAACCTCACAAAATCCATATGCTCCTAACAAAAAGCGTGTAGGATGTAGGTACATAGTGGGAGCAAACAATCATCATGGCTGAATATGTAAACAAGAGACAATAGAAAACAATCCTCAACTGCGAAAACAGTTTTGAGCAAGCACCCATCGCTCGCCAAATACATTGTCCAAATTTCCTATTTAAGGCAAACTTTTTTTAGAATCCCAAACCGTGAGCATTGGTCCTATAATAGACAGAATACAAGAAAAACTTTTCCAGCGAGGGCTGCAAAGAAGGGTAAATTTAACTTTAAAGTTGTAACCAAAAATAAGGGGTAAACTGGCGAGAAATGGCAGTGATTTACAGGGGTGTACATTAGAGTACTACTGTGTATTAGTATTGCAGAGGTAATTTCAGCAATAAATTAGACTATATAGTATGAAAAGACATAACCATCCGTTTTATTAAGGTGAAAATAGAACGGAACTCGAATGGTTAAGAGGACTTTTCTTCTTCTTTTTTTTTTTTATTTTATTTTATTACTATTTTTATTTTTTTATTTTTCTTCTCTTCATTTTTTAGTGCATAGTAATACATGGTTAGGAGAACTAATTAACTGTTTACCCTCCATTCCTTATGATTGCAAGAATTACCAAGGGTTTGATTCAAAATCGTCTTCCTCTTCATCTTTACCCCAATTTTTATGAAGTAATGAACTAGGCATTTGGACTTCTTTAAACATTTCATCACCTTTAATGTTTTGGTCTTCTGGTTCCTGTTGCTGTTGTTCATAATCATAAGTATCATTGAATTCTTGGTTTCTATTAAGCAATTCATCTAGATCATCCATGATTGTCATTGGTAATGAAGGTTGATATTTTTTACCTCTTAACACTTTAATTCCTCCTAATCCAGCACCATAACTATTAATTAACTCTGCTAAATTAGGTAAAGCTACTGGATAAATGTGATTGGGATTGATATAAATATTGTACTCCTTCAGCAATAACTTATTTTGAGTCATATAATTGAGTTTAATTCTCTCTACTTGTTTTTCCCCTTGTTCACTAATAAGACGTTTAATCAAATTAACGATTGGTTTAGGTAATTTTTCTTCATCTACTTCATATTTATAGTTTTTGATGATTTTAAGGATTTGATAATAATTCAAATATTCAAATTGATTAATGGTATTAATAAAGTTCTCTTCATCTCTTAACAGAGACATGCATTGTAAATATTGTAATAATTCAATGGTTGGTTGTAATTGAATTTTACCAATATGATAGATAGAATTGTAGTAAAATAACAATTTTGTCGGGTCTTTAGGTTTAAGGTCCTTACTGTCCAATAAATTAGTTAAGTTAAAATCATTAACTAATTCCGATAACCCCCCAATATGATCGGGTTTAAAAGTTTTGTAATTATGTGATCTTAACCAATCTTCTATAGTCGATATATTCAACCGTATTTGTATGGCTTTAATTCTGGAACAATACTTTGACTGAGATATTATTTTATTAAATAATATAGCATTAATGTAATAAAATACTTGGGAGAAACATTGAAATTTAATTAAATTATTGATTTTATGCAAATTCAAAACATAGTCTAACGCCCCTAAGGTTTGGATATATTTTAGTGGTGATGGTTTCATTAACTCTTCCTGACTTGGCGGATATAACATATTATGAATGTCATCAAAAGTATTATTTGAAATTTTCCTTGATTTAAATAAATTCCAATCTTTAGCATATAATACATTTGAAACATCAACCAAGTTAGTGAAATCCAATAAACATTCATCGGCTAAACGATTTAATCGAGAATTTATGGAAAATGATAATGTAGATACTAATGATTGAATAATATTAATTAACTCTTGTAAAAACTGAGGATGTTGTTTATAAATATCATTCTTGCATAAATAAAAGTGTAAAAATTGAATAACTGATAACCAATAACTCAATAATACAATATCTCCAGCACCACCAACGGAACTGGGTTCATCCTGAATGATCATGTTAAATACTCCCGATTTGGTGTTTGTGACTGATCTTAATCTAGCAATAAAACAATCAAATAAAAATAAAGTTAATTCTTCACTTTGAACCTTTAAATGAGAATATCTAAGTAGTTGAAATATAATGGCAGCGGCGACTTTAGAATTATGCTGAAACTTGACCTTGTTTATCCTTAAATTAAAAATGTAATCCAATAATGCAGGAATGTCGGCATCATTAAACTTTATGTATTCATCAGGTAATACCTTATCATAATCGAATTCTTTTTCTTGGACTAAAACATGATCATGGGCTAAAACGTACTCAGCATTGGATTCAGTGTCAGAAAAATCTTTATCTTGATTGTTGTTGTCAGTCTCTGGTGGAATATCATTAATAGTAATAGTCTGTAATTTTAGTTCATTGTCTAAATTATCCAATTCTCCATCATTAGGATTAAAGTCTCTCGAATGGAAGATCTGGGAATCGTCTTCATTGGTCAGTTTGTTGAGTAAATTATGAGATTTAAAATATTCATACATTTCTAAATTTTCCGGGTTTAATACTGCAATAGCATCTTTATCGTTGGACGATTTAAATGGATCGGCTTGATGATTCAATAAGAGTTTTGTGATTTCTAACTGATTGAAATAAACTGCCCACATTATAGGAGTATATTTACAAACTAAAGTATCAGGTAAATCAGGGTCAGCATTATGATTCAATAAAGTCTCAACCAATTCATAATTATCAAAACAAATTGCGTATATAAGTAATGTCACCCCTTTTTCTTCACTAGGGTAAAGTGTATTGACTACTTCACTATGATTTCTAAGACCATTTTCCAAAGTAACCAAATCCCCGTCACATGCAGCAAGAAATATTTCTATAATCGATTTATCATCATTGTCGTCACCATTTTCAATTGCCAATTGCAATGCCTTTTTACCAGCCACAATCTGACTGAAATTAGGATCAGAATAATTCATCAAGTTGGTTCCGAATTTTAACGGTGTGACCAACTGCTCTCCCCAGCCATCCATTATAATTCAGTCTAATTTAGGTAAAATATTAACAGAAAGAGATAGATATACAGATTAATGCTGAACCATCGAAGCTTGTCGCACTCCGGGTTTGTGTGCGGTCTTTTGTTCACTCCTAATGTTTTCCTAATTAGTTTTCTCGAAAATGAGATAACGAGATGATAGAAAAAAAAAAAAACTAACAAAACCAATTTTGTTCTAACAGCATTTGTAATAACCACAACTAAAAACCATGATTTCCAAAATGCAGCAGCGAATAGTGGGGGCGCTATTAATGATGGTTGTGTTGCTAACAATACTTGCCTACGAAAAGCAAGAAACCATTAGCCAAGGGGTGCAAATAGTCGACCATTTAGACCCCATACCGGCATCCCAAATAATGAATAATGGAAATAATGAAGGACATGGGGAAGATGAGACAGAAGATAAAGAAGAAAGTAGTGGTATTAATGAAATATGTACCGTGGTTAATCCATTAAATCGGGGATTTATTGATTTGTCAGGGTTATCGGCAATGGGTAATGAAGGAAGAGCATTACCTTGGGGGGCTAAGGGATTTGATAATGGAGTTAACTATACTTTGGGGATTTGTTCTTCACCTATGAAAAAGATTCACGACCAGACTGAAATTCAAGATGGACTTAATTCTTCCATGATGGGGGGTTATTATGTTGATAAAAACACTGGTAAATATGTTTCTTTGGGTGAATTTAGTACCACTCCTAGTTTCAAAGGAAGGAAATTAACTTTGACATATGAAAATGGTTCTTATTGTAATAATATTATAGATGAAAGTACAGGAGAAAAACTTAGACGCTCAACCACATTAATATTTACTTGTGATCGAGATATGCTATCTAAAGCTTCTGTTTCCTATATTAGTCGTTCCAATGATTGTAACTATATATTCGAAGTTCGGTCACATCATGCTTGTCCCACAGCAGCCAAAAGTAACAATTTAGCAGCAGTATGGATCTTCTTGATTATTGTTTTGGCAGCAATTGTGGGTTATTTCTCTGGTGGTATCCTTTTTAGACAATTAAAGATTAATAGAGGTAACTGAACAAAAGACTTGATTTTTAACCATGCATATACATATATAAATATACTTAGATATACAATTATTTGCTAAATAAATTGGCTACTGTGGATTTGATATCGGTAGGTGGTTGTTCTCCACTTGATTCAGTTAATGCATCTTGTTCATGTTCTGGTTGTTTTAATTCTGAGGTTTCGTTTTTGTTAAGTTGTTGTTTAACTTGATCCAATTTCTTTAACAATATCGATTTCTCTTGTCCTTTAAGTAACATCATTTTCACTTCATGGCTAGGTCTTATAATATGCATGAAATTACATAGCTCTCTTTTACAACTATTGTTATCATAAGCCCTACATGTTGCATCTTGGAAACTAGCTACTGGTGATAATTCACAATGTACTGGTCGACCTCCAAACCAGTCTTGATTTAACTCAATCACTGCACTCTGAGCAAAATCAGGATCTCGGAACTTTAAATAAACATTACCATTAAGATGATTGTTTTCGTTTTCACATACTACTATATCTTCTATTTCTCCGATCTTACATATCCTTATGAATATATCTTTATAAAAATTTTCAAAGTATTCTTTAATTTGTAATGGATTTAAATCTTGTACATTCTTATTGAGTTTGGGATTTTGATATAAATTTGATAGTATAATTGTATTGGACCTCGTGGGCTTTATGTGTCTTCTGGAACATTTCTCTCCATGTCTACATGCACCTATCCTTGTATAAAACTGACAATTTATCTTATCAGACATTATTATGGCTAACTAAACAGATGCGAAAGTGCATTTTTTTTTCATGTATTTTTCCATTCGTATAAAGTATGTCTATATACATATATATATATATATATATATTTATGGTAAATCTCTAAAAACAAAAGACTTGATCGGTTGAAGGAGACTTCATAACAGTTTTTTCCCAACCTAACTCATGAGTGATATCAATAAGAGATTTTTTCATTTCTGGAGGACCACAAATGAATAATCTGTTCTTTGAAGAAGGTTTTGGTAAGTATTTGGTTATCATTTCTTTATTAACATAGCCAGTTTCACCATCCCATTGACTTGGAGGTTCTAATAAGGTATAATGCACGTCAAAATCAGGATACTTCTTACTCAACTCATCGATTTCAGACTTCAAAAGTATATCATTGGCAGTATTGTTAGCATAGATTAATGAAATCTTGGTGTTATCCTCGGGATTAGTTATGATCTCGGTTATAACTTGTAAGATTGGAGTAATCCCAGACCCACCAGCTACTAACCCGATTTCCTCAGCTATATTAGATTTGTATTCTAATCTACCCACAGGTCCTCTGAATTTAACTGTTTGACCTTCTCTCAACATGGCCATTCTCTTGGATACTTTCCCTGACAAATATGACTTAACTAATATATCAAAGAAACCAGCATCAAACTTGTTTGAAATTGGTGAATAATATCTAATTTCATCTTTACCATCAATTTCAAAACAACATGCCAAATTATGACCAGTAGGAATATTTAATACTTCATCCTCATGATTTAATCTAAATCTATAAATGGCTGAATCTTTGGAGATAATAGTTTTGTCAATTAATTCTAAATCATTCCATTTCAATGGATCAATAGAAGATCTTCTTTGCCAGGCCTGATAAAAATTGATTGAACAAATAATAACGATAAATCCAATAGTATACGGCATATATGACGTATCCATAATTGCCGTACCAACTATCATTAACACTATAGGGATATAAATCCCATGAAGTGGTTGATTTAATAAATCTCTTTTATCTGCCATGTTCGTAAAAGATATTGAAAAAGTCCCAAGTACTTTTACAATTTGACAGAATAATTTAGAAAAATTTTCAGCGCGATTTTTTACTATTAGATTTTTATTTTTTAATTTTAATTAATTTTATATTTATTGTAATTACCTTATTAACAAAAAAAAAAGAATAGAAAACTCGAGGATTTTTATTTAAAGTAAATAAAAATACTAATCATAACAATAATAATTATAAAAACTAAGAGATATAATCATATAATACTCAAAGAAAAAAGGTGAACACCATGGCAAGGGTATAAATTGTATCTTAAACCAATTAATATTCTTCTTCTTCTTCTGGGAAAGAGTCGGTACCCACTTCGATATAATCTCTTTCTAAAGCAGCCAAATCTTCTCTAGCTTCGGTGAATTCACCTTCTTCCATACCTTCACCAACGTACCAATGTACGAAAGCTCTCTTAGAATACATTAAATCGAATTTTCTATCAATTCTTCTCCAGGCTTCAGCAATGGCAGTAGTATTAGATAACATACAAACAGCTCTATTGGCGCTTGCTAATTCACTACCCTTAATAGCAGTTGGAGGTTCATAACAAATACCAATCTTGAAACCAGTTGGACACCAATCAACCATTTGTACAGTCTTCTTGGCTTTAGCTTGAGAAACGGCATGTTGAACATCTCTAGTAACGACATCACCTCTGTATAATAAACAAGTGGCCATGTATTTACCAAGTCTTGGATCACATTTAACCATTTGATTACCTGGTTCGAAACAAGAACCAGTGATTTCACCAACAGAATTGGATTCATGAGTGGCTCTATTTTTACTGAATACTGGAGCATAACTAACCAATGGGAAATGGATTCTTGGATATGGAACCAAATTAGTTTGGAATTCATTTAAATCAACATTTAAAGAACCATCGAACCTCAATGAAGCGGTAACGGATGATAGTACTTGGGCAATTAAAGAATTCAAAGAATTAAAATTAGGTCTGGTAATATCCAAGTTTCTACGGCACATATCATAAATAGCTTCATTATCAACCATAAAAGTACAATCGGCATGTTCCAAGGTAGTGTGAGTAGTTAAAACAGTGTTATAAGGTTCAACAACTGATGTAGATACTTGAGGAGCTGGATAACAAGCAAATTCTAATTTGGATTTTTTACCATAGTCAATAGATAATTGTTCCAATAATAAGGATCCTAAACCAGATCCTGTACCACCACCCAAAGAATGGGTGAAAAGGAACCCTTGTAATCCATCACATTGATCAGACATTCTTCTAATTCTATCCAATACATCATCCAAGATTTCTCTACCCACTGTGTAATGACCTCTGGCATAATTATTGGCGGCATCTTCTTTACCAGCCATCAATTGTTCCGGATGGAATAAATCACTATAGGCACCAGTACGAACTTCATCAATCACATTAGGTTCTAAATCAACATATAAAGCTCTTGGGACATATTTTCCTGATCCAGTTTCGCTAAAAAATGTAGAAAATCCTTCTTCTGCTCCCTTTGGTTTGTCTAAACCTTCTTGTAAATAACCATCTGGTCTGATTCCGTGTTCTTGAGAATATAATTCCCAACAAGAGTTACCAATTTGACAACCGGCTTGACCAACTATAATAGGTTAGTACTTCATGATCATTAATGAGTTAACGCGTTAACCAATAAAAAAAGATTGTTCTCTTCCAAGGGAGGAATGTTTCAATTGATTACTATCGATGGTTTCTTTTTCTTATAAACGTTACATACCGTTGACACTAATAACTTCTCTCATTATAAAAGTTCAGTTTTTAAGAATATTAAAAAGGGAAAAAAAACGAATCAATGTTTATTACTAAACGCTCAGGATTATTTCAAAACAAAAACAAAACTGACGAGCATTCTAGACTTCCTAATTAGGTAACCAAGGTGATTATTTACCAAGTACACACCTATCCGACAGAAAAAAAAAAAGAAAAAGATTATACGAGAATAAAATATGCTGCAAAAATATGAATAGCTTTTTCTGGTTATAGCTTTTAATGTTTGCTATTACAATAACACATTTATGAGCCAAACCAATTTTGATACGAATTTACCCCTAACTGTTATTCAGTTAGCTAATGAAAATGAAATAGAATGGGATAAAGCTAGACGAGATTTAAACTTCTCTGATTTAATAATAACAGATGAATTGACTGAAGAACCAAAGTCAGAGACTAATAATCGGTTGAGGTTGAGATTGTTGAAGTGGTTCAAGAGGAAAACCCCTGATGTTTTAATAGAAAGGAAAAAGGGAAAGGAAATAACTTTTATTAGTAAAGGACAATATTACCTTAGTGAAGATGAATTAACTATTAAATATAAGGATAGTCTAATAAAATCTTTATTGAAAAGAAGATGGCATGCTAAACCAGATAAACCTGAAGTATCAAACAGCTTTTTATATTTTCTACGAGAATATCATAGAGTAGAATTACAAAGATATATATTTTTGGCCAGAAAATGATACCATACTTCTATATAGCAGGACAACAATGATAGCAAATTATATTAGTTTATTCAACTTTTTGGTAAAATCTTCTAAATTTGTCATCAATCTCAGTTAAATAATAAGTACCTTTAGCAAGACCTTCAATTGATCCAGTAGGTTTGAATGATTTTTGTAAATGAGCCTTTTCTCTAGTTTCAATAGCTTCAATATATTGTTCAGGAGTCTTTTTATTTCTACCATCATTTAATTTATAATCAACATTCAAATTTTTAACGATGGTTGAAATATCACCTTTAACAACAACTGATAATAAAGTGGCAGCTAAACCAGAACCATAAGAAAAGATTCCAATTCTTTTATCTTGTAATTTATCAGAACCAACGTGATATAAGAGAGAAGTTAAAGAAGCCCATGCTGATGCAGTATACATGTTACCAGTGTTGGTAGGAATAATTAAAGCAGGATCAAGTTTAGTTTTTTTATCGGCTTTAGTTAAACCAAGGAAAATTTTTTCCACATTTCTATCAACTAAAGAAGTTTCATAATCTAAACTATCAATAGATTTTCTAGTTTCTTCATCGATTAAGTCAGTAAATTTACTAGGATCAGATTTATAATCATTGTATAATAATCTAGCAAAAGACTTTGTGATCAATTTACAAGTTGGAACATGGAAAGCATTATAGTCAAAATGTGATACGCCAACAGTTTTACTAGCATCCTTGGTAATTTTTTTAGAATAATTCTTATAACTATTATCTAAAGCTTTCGTGTAACAGCTTAAAGAAAAGTGACCATCGACAACTGGATATTCAGAAGTGAAGTCTGGTTTATAAAAATCATAAGCATGTTCCATATAAGAACCTCTAGTTGAATCAAAAACAATTGGAGCATCAGGTCCGATTAATAAAGCAACAGAACCAGCACCACCAGTTGGTCTAGCAGCACCTTGAGAATAAATAGCAATATCACCAGAAACAACAATGGCATCTCTACCATCCCATGATGATGATTCAATCCAATTGACAGCATTGATAACTGCAGAAGTACCCCCGTAACAAGCATTAACAGTATCAACCCCTTCAATATCGCTATTGTCTGGGAACAATTGCATCAAGACTGATTTAACTGATTTTGACTTATCTAATAAGGTTTCAGTACCAACTTCTAATCTTCCAATGCTGTTAGGATCAACGTTGTAATTCTCCATTAATTTGGATGCTGATGTTAAACATAATGAATAAATATCTTGTCTATCGTTAACAAATGACATGTTAGTTTGACCTAACCCAATAGTGTATAGGAATTCCGTCGAACTTTTCTAAATCCAGTTGATTAACATAATCACTAGGAATGTAAATTTCAATTCCTTTAATACCAACGTTCTTTGCTTGGGACATCTTTATAACGAATGTTTAATATATTATAAGTTACTTTCAAAAAAAAAAAGAGAGAGCGTGTATCTTCAACGAAGAAATTCTTTTCTAACCGACGAGTTTTAAACGAGGATCTGGTCGTGCGGTGAGGCTGAAACCTGATAGAGATAGGATAGATTCGGAAGGTAGTGGGGGGATATCCCCTCCAGGGTATAGAAGAAGCTTTTAATAATATGGGGGAAACTGAAACATTTCAAGAATTGTTGAGTTTTGTGTTAGTTAACTTTTTTGTTTTCATTTCCTTAGACCATTTTACATAGTGGTTTCAACTCAGATACCATTGGCTGCAAATATGATCGACAGTGATTAATAGAAGATAAGTAAATAAAGGCTTAATAATAGATTTAAGCTTTACTGGTATTTTTTAGCAAAGTAACCTGATTTGCGTATGTGTATCGTGTATGTAGATTTGTTGCATTATTGATGAGGGTATTAGAGGTATAAAATGTTGACGTGAATAAACAAGCTTTCCACATCTGTCAAATTCGCAAAATCTATAACTATAAAGGTGGGATGACATTTATTTGTGGTTATCTTTTTCTTTTTGTCTTTCTTTCACTTCTCTTTTTTTTCTCTCTATCTTCTATTAATCAACATTTCTGTTTTTCTGTTTTTTTTGTTTTCTTTTTTATTCTGTTTTTTATTCTGTTTTTTATCTTTTTTTCTCTCCTTTTTTCTCCTTGTCTTTTCCTTTCATATTTCCTACATCGTCATCGGTTTTGTTACCAAATGCGAATCTAGGCGAAGAACCTTTTGGTCTGACTTTGACAGATTGTGAGTACTCCTTTTCTATATGTTACAGAACTTTTATAATGACAGCAAGAATTCCAGCTTCATTACAAAAATTTGTAACGACAAAATTATTCCATAAAACATGGGCAGGAACATTTACTTGTTATCCTGAAGCTATTTTTCAGCCATCAAATGAGAATCAAATTAGACAATTGGTGGATGAAGCTAGAGTCAATAAGAGAACAATAATGACAGTAGGCTCGGGACATTCTCCTAGTGATCTAACAATGACAAATGATTGGTTATGTAACTTGGATAAATTCAATCGTATTTTAAAACATGAACCTTATTATGGACCTAAATCTCCTAATTCTAAAGAAGAGGAATTAAAGTTTGTGGATTTAACAGTTGAAGCCGGGTGTAGAGTATACGAATTAAACAAATATTTAAAAGAACATAAATTGGCTATTCAAAATCTAGGATCAATTTCTGACCAATCAATTGCTGGATTAATATCCACAGGGACTCATGGATCAACCCAATATCACGGAATGGTAAGTCAACAAGTGGTAAGTTTAAAAATTATGAATTCTGAAGGAAAACTGATAACCTGTTCATCTATTGAAAACCAGAATTTGTTCAGAGCTGCTTTATTATCTTTGGGTAAGATTGGGATCATAACTCATGTTACTTTAAGAGCAGTACCAAGATACACCATTAAATCTAAACAAGAGGTTATTAAATTTACCACCTTAATAAACAATTGGCAAAATATATGGTTGGATTCAGAATTCATTCGGATCTGGTGGTTCCCATATTCTGGTAACTGTGTATGTTGGAGAGCATCAAAATCTGATGAACCTCTCAGTGACCCAAGATCAAGTTGGTATGGTACTTCTATGGGTCGGTTTTTCTATGAGTTCTTGTTATATGTTTCGGTTAAGTTTTGGCCAAGATTAACTCCTTACGTGGAAAGATTTGTATTCAGTCGTCAATATGGTAATACCGAAACTTTGGGTAATGGTGATGTTGCTGTTCAAAATTCTGTAGAAGGATTAAATATGGATTGTTTGTTTTCTCAATTTGTTAATGAATGGGCGTTACCTTTAAATAATGGTCCTGACGTTTTGACCGAATTGAATGAAGCTATTCTGAATGCTGCTCTTAATAATGTCTATTATGCACATGCCCCCATTGAAGTCAGATGTTCCAATATGACAGTGACTGATAAACCTTATGTTAATGATGACGGCGAAGAATCTTTGTATCCTTCTAAATCATGGTTAGCTACAAGACATAATTTAAGTGCTGGTCCCATTAATGGTAATAATTTAAGACCCTATTTGGATACTTCTCCTAAGAATTTACCCCATGTAGAACAAGATAAAGTATCCAACGATCAATTGACATTGTTTCTTAATGCCACCATGTATAGACCTTTTGGCAATAATGTTGATACTAGAGAATGGTATCAGCAATTTGAAGATATTGTTAGTGTGGCATCAGGAAGACCTCATTGGGCTAAAAACTTTATTGGCTTACCATCCGAAAAGAGTACTGAAAAAGACTTACAACAACAATTAGACTTTGGTGGTAAAGAATCCCATTTGATGATAGGGTTTAGTTCAGTTATGAAGCAATGGTTCGGAGAAGACTTAGTTAACTACAACAAGGTTAGAAAAAGTATGGATCCTCATGGAGTGTTTATGAGTGGTAAAAACTGGGCCATTAGAAACGGTATAGTTAATGATTAGAAAATATTTAGATGATACATATATATATATATATATTTCAATGTATGGTTTACTTGAATGGTGCTTTCAAAGGATCTATTACACTTCCTTGTTTGGTGATGACTCTAGGCATGGTTAATTTTTGATGAGTCTCTTTACTTGTCCAGGCTTGTCCTACTGGCATTCTTAAAGCCCTTTCATATTGTTCTCTAGTTTCATATGGATATGGAACATCTGAAGATTGATACTTCAAGTTCTTTTTGTTGACTTTTTCATTTATGATGACGTCTTTCATATTTTTATCCTTTCTTTTATCTTGTTGAACCACACCATCAATCTTTCTGGTTATTTTTCTTTTCTTCAGCTTTTTGTTACCACCAGCCCAATCACCCCATCCTGGTAATGTCAAGTCTTCAGTTTTATCACCTTCTTCTTTAGCGACTTTTCTCTTTTCCTTTTTGAATTCAGTGACAACATTGTCACCAGCAAAAGCTTCTTTAATTAAACCTTCTTGTTGGAAAGTTTCATCATCATCTGAATCATGGTGGTCCATTTCTAAAGTTTGTCCAACATCGAAATCATCATCAACAGGCAATTCATTATTCCCTTTGGTTTTCTTTTTAATTTTATTAGCTGCTTTTTGCATTTTGGATGAATCCTTGTCAATAACATTAATCTTAGATGCCTTTTTAACTTCTCCTGTAGATAACCAAGGATTGGAAGATGATGCAGCCGATTCAGTTTCAGGTGGTGGACTTTTAGGTTCCATAGATGCAATTGTATCAGGTTTTTTATTACTTTTATTGGGTTTACTTTGTAATTTTGTTGTCAAATTACTTGCTTCGTCATCGTTAATTTCTTCTATGACTTTTTCATTAACCATTTCATTGTCTTTTTTCTGAGCTGAAGCTGAGGGGGTATAGACTCTTCTACCTTGATTTTTAGATTTATTTATAGAATTAGAAGGTTGGTCTTCAAAATTTTCTCTATCACCACCTTGTTCCAAAGTTTTTAATTCTTCAATCTCTTTCAAGTTTTCTTGCCGTTTACGGTCTTCTGCTGCTTTCATAAAATCCATTCCTAAAACACCTTTACCCAACTTTTGCTTCTGTTGATCATCTTCTTCTTGATTATCTTGAGCATAATCTTTT
Source organism: Yamadazyma triangularis (assembly GCA_030573955.1). Classification (NCBI taxonomy): domain Eukaryota; kingdom Fungi; phylum Ascomycota; class Pichiomycetes; order Serinales; family Debaryomycetaceae; genus Yamadazyma; species Yamadazyma triangularis. The sequence continues at coordinate 264,573 of JAJMEC010000014.1, forward strand.
TCTATATCCGAAACATTATCATCACTTGGTTCTCCTTCATCATGACCCAATTGCTTACTTCTTAATTTTTCACCTTGTCTTAACATTTCTTCCAATTCTTCTCTATTAGATGCATCTTTGGATAATCCACTTTTAATGACTGACCGGGCCCAATTAGAATTAGTTTTATGCTTAAGATTCATTCTTTCTTCAGCTCGTTTTCTATCGTGATCTTCACCATCAGATTCATCTGAGCCTTCGACTAATTGTTCTTCTTTCATTCTTTCCTTTTTCTTTATTCTACGATATGATTTAGACTTAATTTTTTTAAGTCTTTTAGCTCTCTTTTCATCTCTAAACAATAATTCTCTCATTAACCTTAATTCTTGAGTTCTTTTCTTCATTTCTTCGGGTGATAATTTTGCCACAGCCAATTCTTCAAAAGTCGATTCTTTTTTATCATCAGTTAATGCCGAGGTTTGTAAAAGATTATGAACTTTAGTTTCCATATCATTAGCAGGGGTGTAATCAGATTTAAATGTTGATGCAACATCATTATGCTTAGTTTGAGGATTCATTGGGAACCGTAATACTTCAGCTCTACGATTTTGTTGAACAGTATCTTCCCATTTGCCGACTTCTTCTTTTGTAAGATCATAGGCCGCCAGTCTATTATGTCTTTCTTGAATTCTTTTTGGTAAAGGAGTATCCAAAGGTTTCAGTTTAGAATCATTATCATCACCATCATCATTAACTAATATAGCGTTCTTAGACACTGATTGATCTACAGCAGCAACCATATCATTTAAGGATAATTTATTCCCACTATTTGGCACATTGAATTCATTTTCTTCAGTGGCTTCAGTAATAAGTCGACGTTTTTCTTTTTCTGGTTGTTTGATTTGATTCTTTAAATGAGAAACAGTATTACTCAAATCAATATCTTCTTCATTAGAAGATGCATCCTCAAATATATCCTCTTCTTCGTCTTCTTTATTATCATCACTTTCATCATCATCATCATCATCATCACTACTTTCTTCACTGTCATCTTCTGATGATTCAGTGTCCCAATTATCATCAAGAACTACATCTTTATTCTTATCATTACCCCCTTGAGCTTTCTTCAAATTAACATCATCCATATCCCAGGCAACAGATAAAGGAACTAATTGATCTTCGTCTATACTGGCGTATCCATCATCTTCAGATTCTGATTGTGGTAAAGGTCTACCTTTAGCCTTTTTCTGTTGAAGTTTCTTCTTCTTTTCCTTATCCCTTATTGTTTGAGAAAATTTAGACTCTAAAACATCGAAATCATCATCAGATCCAAAGGCTTCATCAGAATCTATTTCTTCATCTTCAAATCCTTGACCTTGGTCACCAGACATAAATTTTCTGGCATCCATCACCCCATCTCTTAGACTCTCTCCATCATCACTATTATCGTTTGCATTTTCATTATTATTACCATTTTCTTGCTGTTCGGCTATTTCAAAAGCATTAAGAATCCGGTTATTACTTTTCTTATTCAGAAAGTTACCTCTAGGTTTTCCTTTTTTAACCATAATAAAGTCTTTATTTTAAAGTCTTTATTTGATAGATAAAAATCTAATGCGATGCGATGGTATAAAATTTTAAGTTACACAAAATCACCACATATATATTGATTGAAAAATGGAAACTTATTGAACATTATTGAGATTCAGAAATTAATTTAAAAATAATACATATATCATTCAATAATTCAGGTAATTCTGTTATGTATTTAAAGTCGTATATAATTATAAAGCATCTAATCTGTCATTAATTTCTTCTACAGATAACTTTTTAAACCTTGGACCTGGTATATCAGTACCTTGGAAACCTAATAATTCTTCTTGAGTATCACTAACCACAGCTATATCTAAATTTTCACCAGTCAATTCACCATCTACAGATTCTTTTAAGGCCAATAAAGAAACATGGATAGCATCTTCAAGTTCTAAGTTTTCATTCCATCTTTTTTCTAAAAATGTTTTGGCTGATACTGAAGTTTTACCAATAGCAGTGGCTTTCCAAGGGAAATAACTTCCTGATGGATCCACTTGATATAATTGGAATCCATCACTATGCTTATCATAACCACCGACTAATAAGGATACACCATAAGGTCTTATACCTCCTGATTGGGTGGATTCTTGCATCACTTTAGCAATCTCTTGCACCAAAATCTTGACCGGAGGATATTCATTATAAATTCTCTTATAATTAGTATGAGCCAATTTTCTAGACTTATCCACAAGGATTCGGAAATCAGGCCCCATTCCAGAATATGACATTCCAATATCCGGTGTAATCAATTCCACTTTACTATGAGTATCATTTTTGATTAAATTAGAATTCACTTTACGTTCAGTGGCCATGACAATCCCATTGGCCGATTTGATTCCAATAGTAGTCACCCCTTGTTTGACTGCATTCAATGCATACTCTATTTGGACTAATTTACCACTACACTTGTTAGTATTGACATCTTTTTTTTTTTTTTACTCAATCTCTTGTTCTGTTATACTTACCTTGGTGAGAATGTGGTCAATGAAAATGAATATCTATCAGCCATTCTTTAATTACCTTAGCTATTTGTAAATGTTGCCACAATAACTAATGGTGTTAACTATTCTATATCGTTTTGCCTTCGATATCAAAATGTTACCGCGAGAATAGAGCATTCGACCGTCCACGACCGCACCTTTGAGAAACAAAAATCTATTAGCGCTATATAAATATTAACTCTACTGTGAATATATTGTGTTGTAGCTGTTGTAGCTATTGTAACTGTTGCCATTGTCTAATCTAATCTTCTTCGTCATCAGTGTCTGGAGGCTTTGGAGTACCTTTTGGACTACTTAACCAATCAATATGACGTAATCTTCTTCTTTCAGCTTGAATTTTCTTGTCATTTCTAGTCATTCTCTTCTTCCGAGTTTTGACTTTAATGTTGGCTGGAGAATCATTATCATCATCTCTCTTTTTAGTTGGTGCAGGAGATGATGCAGGAGATTCGGGTGCTGGAGACAGTTCCGCGGTTTCAGTGTCACCGAATCTGTTAGTGTCAACGGCTTCATTGCTTCTTTGTGCCACTTCACCGTTTTCTACATGCCATTGTTCAGGACAAAGAGCTCCGACAAATTCATTATTATGGGAAATCATAACAACACCTCCATTCCAATCTCTAATAGCAACAGCTAAACCACCTAAAGAATCTCTATCCAAATAATTGGTAGGTTCATCTAACACCAATAAATGAGGGTTATTCCACATAGCACTGGCAATAACAACTTTAACCAATTGTCCTCCTGATAAAGATCCTAAATTATTATGATCAGCAATATCTCCATCGAGACCAACACCTTCAAAATGTTCTCTAATAACTTTTGGTGTTAATTCTCTATATCCTAAACCTTCTCTTGAAGCTTCATGATCATCGAATTTTTGAACTAATTTATCAAATCCTTGTTCTAAAAGAACTTCTTTAGGTACCCAGGAATTATATTTAGGTAACCACCATTTCCATTTAACTTCATATTGGAATGATTTTTTCAATTTTTGTCTCCCAACAATAGCTTCAATAGCTCTAGGTCCTCTACCATCATCAATACTAAATTCTTTCTTCATTAATTCTTTTTCTTCATCAGTGAATTTTCTACTTTCTTTTAATAAAACTTCACGATCTTCTCCTGATTGATAACGCCATTGTAAATATTGATTGGCGGTCTTTTCTTTATGTAATTCAACATATTCAAATGCATGTTGAGCAATATAACCAATTCTTAAATTAGGATGCTTTTCAACTTTACCTTCATTTGGAATCAATTCTCCAGTTAATAATTTGATTAATGTTGATTTACCTGCACCATTTGGTCCCAAAATAGCCACTCTTGATGATAAAGACAATGAACAAGATACATTCTTCAATGATGGTTTTGGAGCATTAGGATAAGCAAAAGTAATATCTGACATACGAGCCACTGCTCTAGTACGAGATTTCACTCCTTGTAACATCCCAGCTGGTGGGAAAGTCATTTTAACATTGGAATCACTTAAAGTATAATAAGATTTACCTTCAGGTTTTATTTCCACAAAGGCTGATAAATTACCTTTATAGTAAGCCAACTTCTTATTTTCATAATGGATGATATCAGTACAAACAGCATCTAAGAAACCTGAATCGTGAGTAACAATCAAAGATGTAATCTCAGTGTTTTCATTCAAATAGTCTTGTAACCACTTCACATTGGTTACATCAAGATGATTAGTAGGTTCATCTAACAATAAAACATCAGCCTTCATTAACATAGCTCTAGCCAATTCTAATTTCATTTTCCAACCACCTGATAAGGATCCAACTTCTTGCACTAATCTTTCGTCATCAAAACCAACTTCCTTCAAGGCAACAGCAATGGCTTCACGACCGACATCTTTTAACATAGGATCAGAGGCAATAAATCCAACAATATCCATACTACCTTCTTCACCTTGTAAACGATGTTCAACAAAACATGTTCTAACTTCATCTGGTGAGGGGAATCCTTCTAATTGGCCTTTAGAGATGGCTCTCATTAAGGTGGATTTACCGGCCCCATTTCTACCACAAAGACCATATCTATGACCTTTTAATAACCGTAATGTGGTTTTATTTAAAAGCATTCTAGCACCATAAGCTAAAGAAAAATCGGTGTTAACAACTTCAATAGCACCTTCATCATCACCAGATCCCAGATTATCATTAGAAGAAAATAATTGTCTAATATCACCAAGAACTTGACTAATATATTTTTCCTTCATATCCTTACCAATTGGATCAGATTCTGGAACCAACATACCTAAATATTCGGTCAACCGCTTCCAATCATTAACATGAGCATCAACTTGTAAAATAGTACCCAAATAGTTGGAAAAGATTTCATCATTTTTAATGGAAATAGCATCGATGATAGGTTGATATTCTGATTCATGTTTGGTATAAAAATTCTTTGCTTCTTCAACAGAAATTCTTCCATGGAATTTACCATCACTTTGTTCATTTTGAGCTTCCTTTAATACATGATAAGCTTTTTCTGCTAATTCTCTTACTTCAGGTAAAGAAGCATTATGAAGAACTTTTTCAACCCCAGGAAGTAAAACAGGAATATAATGTTCAATTTCTCTTTTGTTATTAACTAATCTCGTTAAATTTTCTGTAACCATAACCGTTTGTCTTAATTGTTCATTAGAAGATGAGGACATTTTCAAAGATTTATCCAAAATTGGAACCAAAATTGCCAAAGCAGGTTCAGTAACTTCAGCGACAAAAGTTACTGAAGAAAGATTTTTAATGCAATTACTGACTTTCTTTGGATCGGCTAAAGTTTCAACAATTATATCAAATTTATTTTGTAAATCCAAATTATCAAGGACCTTAACAAATTTATCCAACATGGATAAACCTAGTTTAGCCAATTCAGGTTTGAAATCAGTTGATAAATCAGTCAAGATTGGAATGGTATTAATAAATTGTAATTCAAGTAAATCATTAGGAACATCTTCAACAAGTTTATCAAAAGTTTCTAAACAAGCCGTCTTTGAATTCCATTTGGCTGATGATTGAAGATAATTCAAAATTTCAACAAAGAAGCATGTTCCTAAAGCTTCAACTGGGAAAATACCATATAAAGAATTGATAGCAGATTGAGCCGATTTAATAACATTTTTATCTTTATCAGTCATTAAATCAAAACAAAATCCAAGAAATGGTAATAAATATGATTCTTTAGGTGTTTGACCACCAAATTGTAACGCCATTTGTTGAACTAATAAACCAGAAGATTCTCTCATCAAGGGAGTATTTTTAGGTTTAGATAAAGATTTGGCAATATCAAGAATTTTCCAGTCATTAATAACAGTAATTGAATTTTCACTAATTAATGTCACAATAGCATTAATTTCAGTTTTCACTTCAGAAATTTTTCCTGCTCTTTCAATTCCCGTTAAATGCTCTTGAATTGGCAGATCTTTAATATTGAGCTTACTCAATGCACTTCCCAATGAGGTTAAAGAAGTGGTTGAAGAATTAACGGTTGGTGTATTTCTTCCACTAGTTGGCAACGATTCAACAGGACTTTTCATACCTGGTTTGAAAGTCTTACTCACAGGATCATAATAGCTATCACTTTCAAATTTGGGTGATTGATAGCCTTGTGCTTGAGTGTCATTATATCCACCATATCCTTGTTGGTAGTTCTGTTGTTGGTATTGATTATTATAGTCAGGTTGATAGCTTTGTTGAGGTGTAAAGCTTCTTCCTATACCGGCATTTTTATAGCCGAATCCTTTATTTTGCAGCTGGGATTGTTTTTGTTCCTTAAGGAACTCGTCAAAGGACTTATTAGCCATTAAGGGATAAAGAATACTATTCGCTTTAGTTTTTTCTTTTTCTTTTTCTTTTTTTTTTTTTTTTTTTCACCTCATTACGACCCACGATGAGGTACCGTTATCGGAAAAATTAGTAGAGAAATGAGAAATTATAAAGATAAAAGGGTCTATAAAGAAAAAGGAAATTCCCATATATTAAATTAGTTTTTTTGTAGATAAAGAATATAAAATTAAATTTGAACCATTCAAAATACCGAAATAATGACCAATTCGGAAAGAATTTTCTGAAGTAATAGAAAAGGAATCTAATAGTTCAAATGAGTAGTTGTAAATATTTAAGTTGTGACCAGATACCTCAACTACAAGATTATCCACAGCAAAGTAAATAACTCCATTAAGTTCTTTTTCAATAGTAACAAAGTTGGGATCTTTGGGGGTGGTAAAATTATGGATTTCTATTTGGTAAGAAGAGTCATCAATAGGATTAGTTAATACTACTGCTGGATCATTAGCCTCTAAATTATGATCAAATGTGCTATTACAGTAGTTAGTTATTAATTCATATTGTTTGGAAACGATGTTGAATGAAAATACTGTTTGATCTAATTTCAATAAAAGTTTATAAGGAGTCAAACTAGAATCTTTGGAATCGGTATTTTTATGCAGCTTTTTCAGTTGTGAAGGTGATTGAGTATTAGAATTGACAGGTGAATTTGTATCAGTAGTATACCATTTGATGGCTTGGAATACCCCTATATCATTTTTAGGTTTAATATTCTTAAAAAATTCTTTACTGAAAGAGTTTATTTCTTCAGCTCTTAATCCATTTCTAGGAGCGGTTATCAATTCATAGATTTTAAAGCTAGAATGTTTCCCTTCATGTATGCAAACAACTAAACCAAAAGTGGGTGATTTCTGTGAAGTATTATTGTCAAATTTGATTATAGATGAAGAATTCAATTTTTGTCCCGAAGAAGATAAATCCAACACTAAAGTTGAAATAGTATCATCATCATTAATAGCTAATTGAGAAACCCGGCCTTCAGAATTTATGATTAATAAATTTGCTGTGGATTTCTCCACATTATAAGATAAACAATAAATATCATTAATAGCTTCAATGTTGTCAATAAAACCTACTTTGGCATTGAACACCAATACTTCTTGTTTAGTAGATACATCAATGATGGTGATTTTACTTTCATCAGGTCCGGAATTACTACTATAATTCACATACACTAAAACGTCATTAATTGGATTATTAAATACTCGGACTTTATCCAAACCAGGATCAGATAATGATTGAGTATATATTTCTTCTAGTTTAGGATTAGATGGGGATTTCTCTTCCTTATTAGGAGAATCAATATCAGGTTCGATTTCACCGTCATTGTTAAATTTGAAATCAACATCCCCTTGAACGGTTTCTGTATCACTTTCTAAATTAGGTTCATCATCGATGTTCATTTTATCAAATTTATCATTAATGGTATCGTTTAGATTCTCAGAATCATTATCATCAAAAAACTTACGAACGGTAGCTTTAGAATCATTGTTATAATTGTTATTATCATCCTTTGAATATCCTTTAGATTGATTATTATATTCATTAAAAACAAAATTATCCAACCGGTCATTATTGAAAAATTCGTCATATGCATTATTCGATTCATTTATATCAGGAAATTCAAGATAGTCTATGTTGGTATTCACAGGACTTTTCAAAAGGTGTATTACTTCTTTCATGGATTTAGTTAATTGATACCTAGAATCTTTAATAAGCTTTAAATCAACTTCGGGAATATCTAGTGAGTCCTCAATGGTTTCGTTTTCAAGTTTATCTTTAGAAGTAGAAGCATTTTTAGACTCATTCTTATTAAGTTTCAATTGTGAATTCTCTTTTTCCAACTGTTGAATCTTCAATTTCTGTTGCTCATTTATATATTTCAAACTATTCATTTCCCCTTGTAAATGAGTGATCCGATATTTCATCTCCGATTTCTCCAAGTTAGTCATGATTTTAAACCTTTCCAAATTGGTGAACTCTGATGTTAAGTAATTAATCACCCCTGGTAATGTATAATTAGCCAATGGTAGGGATTGATGTTGATTCGATTGATTCTGGTTGGATGAGTTTCCTTGATTGGTCTGTTGATGATTCTGCAATTGTTGCTGAGGCAGTTGCCATAGTGGCAGCCTTGAAGATCCACTATTATTACTCATGGTTGATACAATGTATGCACTCAATGGGTATAGTGAAGCGACAGCGTTAGCGGTATTTTATTTTTGCGTTGATCAAATCAAAGAGAGGGTGTGTGTGTGTGTGTGTGTTTTTTTGTAGCGGAGAGAGCACTCGGTAATGACACACAGAAGTTTAGTTATGGAGATATTTTTTATTAATATATATATATAAAATAATAATTTACAGGGATTTAAAATCAGTTCTTTTTGCAAATCCAATCATTTAAACCGTATCTATTTCTAGCGATTTCAATAGCATAAAATTGTATTCTGACAGCAAACATAGTACCAAATTGACTATACTCATCGGTATTTTTAAGTCTTAATAAGGTACCAAAGTTATAATCTTCAACATCTTTAAATTTTTCACAAAAGGCTCTCCATCTAACTTTACCTTCTTTGGATTTCATTTGTTCTTCATTTATTTCAGCAGCAGCTTTAGGGTCATTAAATTCAGGGAAATCAGCTAATAAGTTAGCGAAGATTTCATCATCGTATCTGGTTAACTTTAATTTGGACCCAGGGATTTTTTCTAATAACCCCCAGTAAGCTTCTGATTGATTAACTGCCTTAACAGCAAATTGCATTTCAATCTCTTCTAAATTTTCGGCATTATTGGCGTCGAACTGAGACATGTTTAATGTGGTTTAATAGTGATTTTAATGATGAGAACAAAAATTTTTTTCATCGCAATTATGATAATTTCGCAGCTCTAAAACCATTTTCTTTTCTTCATTAAAATGACTATTTATCTATAAATGAGACCGGTTACCATTTTCTCTATTGATAATCCATTGTGCCTCTCTATTACCACTCATATAAGCTCCATGAACACATCCGTCACCTTCACTTATGGTATGTTCACCAGCAAATCTAACACACGAGTTAGATAAAGCGGTTCCAGCATGTTCTCCACTTAATTGGATAATCACGTCATCGGGATTATCATTGACTTCAACTGCAGTGTAGGAGCCTCTTATAAAAGGGTTTGTTGTCCATTTAGATGTAATGACATTTATGGGGTCAGTGAATGATCTATTTGGAATTAGTAAGGATTTAAGGGCTGGTTTCATTAACGTCCAGGCATTTTCAGGGTGAGCTTCAACATAATCTGTCAAAGGCGATTGGGTTAAAATCACCAAACTTGCACCTTGATTTTGATTTCTATTATGCATAGGTTGATAGTTTACCATAAGCATAGGATGTTTTATTTCAGTGGGGTTATTTAATGGCTGGGAAAGATTAGTGGTGTCTAAATCAGTAGGTAATACATAAAACCGATCACATTTTTCATCCCACCAGCAGGAGTCAAACTCAAATATTACTTTACCTAATGCACCAAAGTGAATATCATTTATGGCATCAGTTACAGAATTAGGTAATTTAGGTTCCCAAGTAATACAATAAGGGTCTGATTCTGGCAATGCTAATATACTTAAAGGAACAGTAACCACTAAATAACAACATTCAATAGACATTTTATCAGTTTCCACCAAGATTTTCCCATGTCCACTTTTCCGGTTTATCTTGGTAACTTTATTATTTAAATGGATTTGTTGCTTTGGGATTCCGGCTAGTAACTTGTCTAACAAGAAGCTATAACCTTTTTTGTTATATAAATTTCTTCCGTGATGATTCATTATAGCGTATTTAGCACTCATTTTATCAGACGAAACACCAAACCATAATTCCAAGTATCTTATCAAGTGTTTAAGATATTTCTTCTGTTGTGATGACAATCGACATGAATATCTTTGGATATAAACATCGGTTATTTCCAATAAAGACATATCAGGACGATCAAGAGTCTCCATATAGTAAAGGTCAATAAAATGTTCTAATTCTTCCATGACCCGATTAAGTTTTAATTCATTCATGGCAATTTCTCCATTACTATCATAGTACTTCATATCGGAATCATCAAAATATACATCATCATCAGCAAGAGTTCCATCATTAAGAGACTCTTCAAGAGTTACATTGGTTAAATTATCATGGAACCAAGCGGCTCCAAGATCATAAGAATAACCTATCTTGGAAGAAGTTTTATCCGTCTTGACTCTTCCTCCAATATAATCTTGACCTTCTACAATCATCACATCATTACTTTGAAATGGGGAATTCTTATCATTTATTAAGCTATGTGCAGCCTTAAGACCTGCTACACCAGCTCCTACTATACAGCATTTAGTACTAACGGAAGTCATTATTTTAGAATGATTTTTGGTTCCAAATTCCATTCTTTTAGCGCACACCCTCATCTATATAAAGGCCGCCCTTCCCGAACAGGTATTTCGATGCGTGGTATTAAAATAAAACTGATCTATTAAAACGGTGTACTAAATAACGGGATCCTGACGCCGATACTTTTACGAGAGACCTAGTGATTTCTTAACATGATCCTTTATGGTTTGGTTATATTCTGCAATGTTATCTCTCCATAGTTTACAGGCATCAATATTGGCCCCACTTTCCGGATTGGGTTCGGCTAGCATTGACATAACACTGAGAAGTATCTTTTCAATACTCTGAACGGGAGACCATCTTTCTTCGGGTCTTTCGTACTGATTGGGATCTTCTCCTGGAGGATGTAATATTGATATGCATACAGTACCATCTGCATATATATTAGGATGCAATAATGGAGGATCGAATTTTAACACTGGTGGACTTAATGGATAATCACTAGGGAACTTTAATATGGCGGGGAAAACCCCATTCTCGTATGAGGTACCACTAGGTCCTTCTATTAGACATTCCCAAAGGAATAGATCATCTTCTGATACGGGTCCGGCAACGATTCCTGGTGGTGGGTCTCTTGAAAGTTGTTGATATTCTTTTAATAATCTCTTTTGCGCTGTTGATCTCGGTGGGGCCATGATTGTAGTGGATGATTTGATTAGTTGTTGAAAAAGAAGTTTTCCTTTTAATCTCACATTATTTGAAAAATCCAAAAAAAAAAAAAAAAAAATCTCCAGTGAAATTTCTATCGCGTTCTTTTAACAAGTCACTGACAAATTTCCAACGACTAAACAGATCTTACTATCAATTAAGAGTAAACAATGCTGGTTTTTGTAGCTAAAGTTAAGAATGTGGTTAGCGCTGATACTGTGGTTTTAGTTCCATCAAAAACTACTCAATTCCCACCTCCAGAAAGAGTGTTTACTTTGTCGTATGTGAGATCAAACGATAGTTTTGAATGTAAGGAATTCGTTAGAACATTACTTATTGGGAAAGAAATCAAATTCAAAGTGTTATCTAAGCATCCTCATGGTAAGGAATTTGGTGATATTAAATCTCCTATTTTCAATTCCTTAATTGAGTACCTTTTAGAGCGAGGAATAGTTAAATTGAAGGATAATATCAAAGAAGAATCGGATTTCATTGATAATATTCATGTTTTAGAAGATAAGGCTAGAACTGAATCCAAGGGGTTATGGGCAACTGATTCTCATGGCATTGAAACCATTCCTTTGAATGAAACCATAGTTAACAAGTCTTCCAAATCCCCTGTCACTACTATTGTGGAAAGAGTCATTAGTGGTGATAGAGTCATGGCAAGAATTATTGTTAATAAATCTGAACATGTCGTAACTCCTTTATTATTGGCCGGTATTAAGTGTCCTAGAACTGATGATGCTGGTCAATCAAAATTGTCATTATCGGTGGCCAATCAAGCCAAAGCTTTTGTTGAAGAAAAACTTTTAACCACAAAAGTCAATTTGAAGGTTAATATTGTTGGTGAAAGTCAAGCTGGTATACCCGTGGCTATTTTCCATCATCCTTCAGGTAATAATATCCATGAAAAACTCTTAGAAAATGGGTTTGGTGAAGTTGTTGATTGGCAATCCACTTTGATTGCTTCTGATATGATGAAAACTTTCCGTAGAGCTGAACAATCAGCTAGAGCTTTAGGTAAAGGGTTATATGTTACTGGTACTACTTCTGCTTCAGCCACTACTGAACCTGCTGTTTCGGTTCCTAACTCAAAGGTATCATCTAAGACATTAAGACCAGGCATTACTGTGGAAAATGTTGTGGTTGCCAGAGTTCTTTCTGCTGACACTTATGTGGTGAAGTTGCCCTCAGATGAAGAAATTACCGTTCAATTAGCTTCCATCAGAGCTCCTAAACCAAATGATACTACCGTGACTCCAAATTCTCAACACCAACTTGCTTTAGTGAACAGTTCAAGAGAGTGTGCTAGACAATTGGCTGCTGGTAAAACGTGTAGTATGTATATCGATGGATTTAGAAAAGAAAATAAGGATATGGGCTTTGATTCTAGATTTATGGTTAGTATCAAAATTTCTGGGAATGTCGATGATTTGAGTGAATCCATTATCAAGAAAGGTTGGGCTTCAGTCATTAGACATAATAAGCAAACTTTAGATGAAAGATCTTTAAATTGGGATAGATTAATTGAATTAGAAGAGAACCAAAAGAAATCTGGCCGTAACGGTATTTTCTTTAAAGGTGATATCACTAAAGTATTTACGGTTGGGGTTAGAATTGTTGATGCTTCAGAAAATGCTGCTAGAGCTAAATCCTTTATCAATGGTTTCAAACAAAAGGGAAGAATAAGTGGAGGTTATCATGTAGAATTCATTCCATCATTTAACCGAGTTAAGTTATTCAATCCTAAAGAAGGAATGAAATTAACTTTGATATTAGGTGGATTGGCTAATGTCAAATCGGAATTTTCTGAATCAGGATTGAAATATATGAATAGTAAATTCTTACAAAAAAATGTGGAATTTGATATTTATGATATGGATAAAATCGGAGGATTTATTGGTAACTTATACTTAAATTCCAATGCCATTAAACCAGTACAAATAAATTTATTACAACAAGGATTTGCCAAGATCCATGATTTAGCTGTTGATGTGAATCCTTTTGCCGATGATTTATTGAAGGCAGAGGAATCAGCTAAATCACAAAAGATAGGACTTTGGATCAATGAACAATCTGAAGATGTAAATGCCATTACTTCAGCAGTTCAAGATGTTCAAATAGAACAAAAACCTCAATTTTTCGATATTGAAATCACTTATATCGATGGAGAAGAAGAAATCATTTACTTCCAAAAATTGGATCCTACTACTCAAGAAAACTTGAAATTATTCAAAGACGAGTTTGATGATTTCCATAAACAAATCCCCAGTGCCAGTAAGGACTCAATTGATTTACCTTACAACTTAGTTAAGTCACCTAAAAAGGGTGATTTCGTATCAGTTATGTTAGAAGACAATGGTAAGTATTATAGAGGAAGAGTGTTATCTCATGATAGAGTCACCAACACTTTTGAAGTCAAACATTTAGATTACGGTAATATTGATAATGTTGAATTACTGGCATTAAGAAGTTTACCAAGTCAATTTTCTATCAACACTATTCCTGTACTTTGTCAATCGTTTAAGTTATTAGATTTGGTGTTACCTCCTACTAGCCCTGTTGATTACTTAACTGAAGCTTTAGAATTGTTGGATGATTTGACCTTAGATAAGCAATTGGTAATCAGTGCCTTACCTAGTAAAACCGCAGGGGTTGATTTTGATGCTGTTTTATTTGATTCTCAACAATCAATTAAAGATCCTCATTACACTATTAATAAGAAATTAGTGTCAGAAGGATTTGCTTTAGTGAATGCAAAAGCTAAACCCAATGACTACGTTAATGAACTTAAAAAGTTACAACTGACAGCAATGGAAAACCACAAAGGTTGTTGGAAATATGGTAAAGTCGCCTTTGACGACGAGGAATAATCCATGTATATAAGTAAGTAGGTATATGTCTTTATACAATAAAAGTTATGTCTGTATACCATGAAAGTTGACTTGGTTTGGGGTTATCGCCTTATCTCCGACCGGGTAACCCTAGATTGCTCGGTTTTTGTCGATGAAAAAGAAGAAAAAAAAAAAACTCTGAGAAGTTTCCAGATAATTTAATATTTTCATCAACGCTTATCAACTCAATTTGCCGCCATGAATCCTGCTTTAACCAATATCGCCATTATGTTGGTGATGATGCAAGTCACCAAACGTTTAGACATGGAAGATCCTACTATTTTGTTTTATGTTAGAGCCATCTACATTTCTTTCCAAGTAGTTACCTTTGGGGTTTACTTTTTAACTAAATTCATGATTAGTAAAAAGAATGATTTAACTACCTTGAAATATGTTGAACCAGCCAACACTATGGCCGGGGAAACTGAGCCAAAGGCCGTGGTTACTACTGTTAGAGAATATGATTTGAAACAAGTTGACAGTCAAATCAAAGGTGTAATGCAATCATTAGCTATGATGGGATTTATGCATTTATACATGAAGTACACCAACCCATTGGTTATGCAATCCATTTCCGGTGTTAAAGGAGCTTTAGAATCCAACATTGTTAAGATTCATTTATTTGGAACTCCAGCTACTGGTGATTTGAAAAGACCGTTTAAATCGGCTCCTGGTTTACTTCAAGCTTTAACTGGTGGTGGTGCTGCTGGTGATATCAAGACTGACAAAGCTTCAGTTGAATCTGCTGAAATCTCTGGTTCTGGTGGTATTAAAGAAGATTAATTTTTTTTTTGTTGTCATTTAAAAGTAATGATTGTGTCATTACTGGAAGTCGTATATATTTTGACAGATTAATCTATTAACATAAAGTTTTAATTATATGTCCCAATAGTTTTCTTAGTTTATGGTTCCACGAGAATACTCTCTTGTTGTTTACCTCTTGTAAAGCTAATTAAGTCGAGTAATCTAGCACTTATAATGACTTTTTCCACTGTCCAGTCACCTCTATTATAAATCTCAGGAACGGTTTGACTTAATGGTATGATTAATGATTCATAAAGCTCTTTAAACTGTAATACTTCATTGGAATTAGGAGTGTAATCTTTAACCAATCTATCAAATGCTTTTTTAATCCAATCAGGTAAGTATTGATCGTCTTCAGATTCATCCTTGTATTCATCTTTGTTGTAACATCTCATTAAATACAATAACCAAGTTTGATCTTGGAAATTGGATTCTAATAATTGATCATACGAAGTTACTCCTAAACTAACAAGTAATGACTGAGCGAGTTTCTTATCGTTTTTATAAACTGTTTTTAGACTTATAAGCTTAGGTTTATTATCATCTTTTGATAAAATTTGTTTTTCTATTCTTTTGGCTTGTTTGATAGCTGAATTAAGGATTCGGCTTTGGGATTCAACATAGATTTTGATATTTCTGCAGTTGAAACTATTTTCAGGAAGATTTAAAGGTCCCATAACTTCAAGCTTAGCTTCAAAAGCCTCACGAAGTTTGTTTAAACCTGAAAGTTCCAGTCTTAAACTAGAATTTGGCTCCCATTTACTTCTACTAAGGAATTGAAATAATTTGATCAAATCATCAGGGATATTATCACCCGTAACAAAGAATAATAATCCATCTTTAAATTCATCATATTTTCCTGTGGATTTCCCTTCAGATTCTTGTCCTCTAACTACACTGGTGGTGAAGTCTTCCATCTTCGGTAACCGGATACCATTATTTTCCACTTCAGGTAAAAATTCTATTGGAAGTTTTAAACGTAAAGCACAAGAATCAGCTTGGTTATTTTCTATACAAAATCCATAAGACAATAATAATTCTTCATTACCTTTTCTACCATAATTATTAAATGCTTCCAGTCCTGCTACCAAAGAGTTAGACTTAAGGTTAAAATAGTTGGTAGAATCAGTATTACTTACCGACCATTCAACATTAGCCGATGGCTCGTGGTTAAGAAAGTCAATTACCGGTAAAAGAATCACTTCATCAAGCTTAATATCCTGGGTTTCATCAACATTCTTTATTAAATATGCCGGGAAAGCCCTTGATTTCAAAATAAAAGATGACCATAAATAATTAGGGAAACTGGTCCAGTTATCAGGATTTTCCTCCTTAACAAGGTAATTATATAAATCATCATCATTATGGAATTTGAACTCATAATAGAATTTCATGTTAATAAAATGGTCATTAGGTTTAGGTAATTCCTGTGGCAAAAGGTTGATTATATTCCACCATTCTTCCACCAATGATCCTAAGTTATCCTTTAATGAATGTCCCAAGTTTGTTCCCTTGAGAAGCAGTTTCTCCTGTGGAGTCCAACAATAAGGTGATGTGATATTTTGCAATCCTGGTAAACATTTAATGTAGGGTTTATACAATGACTTATCAATATACTCTTTGGATCTTTCTCTGGCTAAATACAACTTAAGCACAGAATTTATGTTAGTTGTTTGGTTAGATATTTCCTTAAAGTCTCCATAAGCCCCATAGTTAAAGGAATCAATGGCATCTTTCAATGTGATGGCGATGTCTAATGGGATTCTAATATGATATCCTGAAAGAGCAGTATCTTCTTCAGAAGATTTACATATCCCTCCAATATTATTAGGCGACACCTCAAGAAACTCAAGCGATGAAGAGATCAATGCTCCTTGGTCTTTTGCCCACTGAATAACGTCACCTGCAGTTGACATTATTAAAGAATGATAATACGTAAATTTGCGAAATCATCAATTTTTTTTTTTTTCTCTTCAGTGTTTAACTGGTAATGTTTGTGCTCAGGGCCATTACAAAGCGTCAGAGTAAAGCAATTATTCCTTTGCAAAATCAGTCAAGTACTCGGTATTTTGCAGGAACTGCTTTAAGACGGAATGAGGAGAAGAAAGTTGATTCAGAGAAGAAGATTGAAGATCACTCAGAGTCTCCTTCTAAAAGACCTTTAAGTAGAGTAGCCATTGGTGGAACGAACCCAAAACAAAAGTATGCATCATCCAATAGTATTGAGTTTGCTTCATGGAAAGCTATTTTACTTTTCCTTGGAATTGGTGGTGTAGGTAGTTTTTGGTTTGGGAAAGAACGGGCTAGAATTAAGAGAGAACGAGAACTCAATAGTAAAAAGAGTCACGGAAAACCATTAGTTGGAGGTCCTTTTAAATTGACTGATTTTAATGGAGAAACTTTCACTCATGAAAACTTGAAAAATGAAGATGGAACATTTTCCATGATTTATTTTGGGTTTACTAATTGTCCTGATGTGTGTCCTGAAGAATTAGAAAAATTGGGGGATATCATTGAAGAATTGAAGAAAGACAATATTTCTTTACAATCTATTTTTATTACTTGTGATCCTGCTAGAGATAAACCTGATATCATGAAGAAATATTTAATGGATTTCCATCCCTCTATTATTGGGTTAACTGGATCTTATGAAGCAGTAAAGAGTACTTGTAAGAAATTTAGAGTTTATTTCTCCACCCCACCTGATGTTAAACCTGGTCAAGATTATTTGGTGGATCATTCTATTTTCTTTTACTTAATGGACAATCAAGGGAACTTTGTTGATGTGATTGGACGGGAAGTTGATGGAAAGAGTGGAGCTGAAAAGATTAAGGCCTATATGAATGAAGCTAATAAAGGTTCAGGTGGTGATGATGGGTGGTTTAGCTTTTTAAAGTAACATGTAAATAGTGTGTTGTTGTTTATCGTGTATATATATCTATATATATCTATGTGTTTATTCTGAGTAGTTGTAACATTCATCGAAAAAGTCAACTTCGAATCGAATTGAATCGTAGAAAGCTTTCTGACAAAGATCCCAATTAGTCTCATCAGCAACTGTATTAACTTCATCTTCTAAAAATTTAACCCATTTAGTGAAGTTTTCTCCACTATGTAAATTGATCCATTCCTTGTATCGATAATGCAAATCTTGAGGAACTCTTCCCTGTTGTAAATTCAAATCAGCCCATCCCAAGTATACCTTCTCCATAACATATAAAGCAGTGACACATTCTGCATAGGATTTGGATTCATACACTAAATATTCAATAAATTTTAAATACTCTTCCACTTTTGGTAAACTTGGTTTATCATTTACCATAACCGTATTCTGTTTAACTTCAGGCATTTCTACTAACAAGTCCAAGCACTTTTCAAAGTAATCATTTTCATCATTGGTTATGAAGCCAATTTGTCTTCCTAAAGTAATAGCAGATTTGTTATTGACACATAGACTTAACGTTTTGGCAAAGAATTGTAATCCAATGGCAAAAAACTTACTATCTTGAACCAAATATGTGTATAACTTTGAGTTGCTTAGTGTCCCATCACACAATTCATTCGTCAAGGGATGATTAATTGACTTTTGATAAAGTTCTTGATTCTCTCCTAATAATGTTTCAGTAGCTGTCATAATATAACAATAACTTTAATCAAATGGTTTTGTCGCCGATATCCGTAGTTTATTAGTGTTCATGATTATGCGCTTAGGGATCTATGCGTTTTCAAAGGTCTCTATAACTGCGCCAATGATAAGGTGAGAATTATTAAATCATCTTTAAATGACAATAGAATATCTATCACCACAACAATTACAGACGTATGATGATGAAGGAATACTATGTATTCCAAACTTCTTAAGTCCAGAAGAGGTTGAAGTATTGATGAAAAGTTCCAGACAGTTGTTGAACGACTTTGATACTCAGGGAACTCCTAAATCACAGTTTAAAACTGGTGAAGATGGTCACATTGGTGATGAATATTTTTTTGACTCTTCGGATAAAGTTTCCTATTTTTATGATGTAGATGCTTTTGATGAAATGGGGAACTTGAAGTATCCCAAGGATAAAGTTGTTAATAAAATAGGACACGCCGTTCATGAACAGAATCCCGCCTTCAGGAATATAACTTTTGATGAAAGAGTGCAAAGCATTGCTAAATCATTAAATTTCAAAGATCCCAGGGTTTTACAAAGTATGGTTATTTTCAAGCATCCTGTAGATGATAAGGAACAAGAAAGGATTAATCTTGTACCACCTCATACTGATGGTACGTTTTTATTCACAGATCCTCAAACTGCAGTCGGGTTTTGGTTTGCCTTGGAAGATTGTACTGTAGAGAACGGGTGTCTCTACTATAGTCCAGGTACTCATAAAACTCATGATATTACCCAAAGATTTGTAAAGGTCAATGATGGTGATGATGGTTGTGGATTCATACCAATACCAGGATCTACTGAAAAGGATGTTTCTGATTTGGAATATAAAAAAGTCGAATGTAAAGCAGGTTCTTTGGTGTTAATTCACAATTCAGTGTTACACAAATCGGAGAATAACCGATCAAATAAATCAAGATTCGCTTACACGTTCCATGTTATAGATGGGATGGCTAAGTATGATAAGTTGAATTGGTTACAGGTTCCACCCGGTAGAGAAGGTGGTACTGATTTCAGTAAATTATACCGTTAATTACCATGAATTCGTTTGTTTTTATTTTTATTTATTTATTTTATTTTATTTTATTTTTTTTTTTTTATAGACTATATAAAAATTATGCCTTGAGTCCTTCAGCTACTTGGCTCATCATTTTAATGCAAACTTCAATATTCTCATTCTGAGAAGCACAAACCGGTAACAAAAACCATTTCTCCTTTTTATTCAATGTAGTTTCAACAAATTGACAAAGATCATCAAATTTGGAACTATCTTGAGTAAGATCAGCTTTAGTAGCTATAATCAACTTGGATTTATTTTGTAATTTTTTCTCTCCCACTTCTTCCATTAACACTTTTAGATCTGCTACTGGGTTATTCTCTAAAGATATCACAAACACTAACCCTTTACATCTTTCCACATGTCTCAAAAAATCGAGTCCCATACCTTTATTATCACTAGCACCTTTAATAATCCCAGGAATATCAGCAACAGTGAAAGGATCCTTATCTATAGATGTATTTATAGTACCAATGGTGGGTTGTAAAGTAGTAAATTCCCAATGACCAACTCTAGGCCTAGCCTTGGAAATGGCCCGTAATAATGTCGATTTACCAGCATTGGGTAATCCTACTAACCCCAAATCAGCAATCAATTTTAATTCCAATAAAAAGAACTCGGTTAATCCATCTCTTCCTTGTTTACTAAAGTTGGGGTTTCTGATATCTTTGGTTAAAAAGTTCATATTACCCATACCACCTTTACCACCGTGGAATAGTAATACTGGTGCCTGTGTTACTTTATTGAAATCCATGCCTAGTAAAGGAAAGTTATCTTGAAATATTTCCTCATTTATGATTTCCTGATCATATACTTTAACCCCATTATCCAAATCTTGAAAATAATCCTTATCTCTATAATACTCTTCATCGTGTTCTTTGAAATTCCAACCCTTTCCTGGACCGTAAGAA
Source organism: Yamadazyma triangularis (assembly GCA_030573955.1). Classification (NCBI taxonomy): domain Eukaryota; kingdom Fungi; phylum Ascomycota; class Pichiomycetes; order Serinales; family Debaryomycetaceae; genus Yamadazyma; species Yamadazyma triangularis. The sequence goes on from JAJMEC010000014.1 coordinate 285,402, forward strand.
TTTCTAAACAATTGAATATCTTTATTTTCACTATCACCAAGAATATTTAACCATATATCATCTTTCCCCACAGATTTAAGATAATCTCTCATAATTAACGGATCCGGTATCCATCTCATTGTGGTCCCTACAGGTACTTCAATGATTAAATCTTCTCCATTTTTTCCATCAAGTTGTTTGCCCCTTCCTGGTTGTCCTCCCTTAGCCTGATATGACCTCTTTACTCGATGCAAAGAATTGACAGTATTTACTACCTGAACATAAATGTTACCCCCATTACCACCATCACCACCATCAGGGGGTCCTTGGGAGTGACTAGCATCTCTAAAGAACGATATGGCTCCATTACCTCCTTTCCCAGTTTTTAATCGGACTAACTTAAGATCCTGAAACGTTCGTTGTTCAATCTTTTGGGCTTTTTTCCAATTTTTCTGTCCTTTTATAGCGTTTATTGATTGGTATTCATTACCGTAAAAGTATTCTGTCAACTTTACTAACATTTGACTGTATCCGGCATCATTGGGACCGATATCTTTGAAGGCAAACTTGTTATTCTGGACCCGAATCACTTCCGGTTCAACATGTTGGAAAGGTAAAATTTGTTGTTTATTAAATATCTTATACGTCAAAGGTGCTGTAGACGAATCAGTGACAACATTTCCTCCTTCAGCATTTCGTAAGAGTGACGTCAGATTAATTCGGCGGATAAACAGTCTCATAGTGAATTTGCAACACAATTAATGTCGCGATGATCATCAACAAATTTTCATACATTGCAACTATTTTTTAAAGATGGGATTCCAAGAATTAGGTGTCTCCAAATGGATGACGGAAACCTTGGCATCTATGAAAATTTATGAACCGACTTCCATTCAATCAGCATGTATACCGGAGATTTTTAATGGTAGGGATTGTATAGGAGGAGCTAAAACAGGTAGTGGTAAAACAATAGCTTTTGGATTACCCATGATTCAAAGATGTTCTGAAGATCCAATAGGGATTTTTGGTCTCATATTGACGCCTACAAGAGAGTTAGCATTACAAATGGCAGAACAGTTTGCTGCCTTGGGATCTTCCGTTAATATTAGAGTTAATGTTATTGTAGGAGGAGATGATATGATTGAACAAGCGATTAATATTCAGAGAAAACCTCATTTTCTTATTGCCACGCCAGGGAGATTAGCTGATCATATTATTAATAGTGGTGAAGATACGATAAATGGACTCAGAAGAGTGAAGTACTTGGTTCTAGATGAAGCTGATCGGTTATTGAGTAATAGCTTTAGTAAAGATTTAGGCAGAATATTTGAAATAATCCCCGAATCATCTAAAAGACAAACTCTTTTATTCACCGCAACTGTTACTGATGCTGTGAGGTCATTAAAAGACAAAAACGATAAAGCCTTCATCCACGAAATCGAAAGTTTCGACAAATACATCATTCCATCAACATTATCATTACATTATATATTTGTTCCTTCCTACGTCAAAGAAGCATATTTGCATCAACTTCTCAACCATACATTATGTCATGATAAAGTGGGGATTATTTTTGTCAATAGAACCACCAGTGCCGAATTACTTAGAAGAATGTTAAGGAAACTTGAGTTCAGAGTCACTTCTTTACACTCAGAAATGGCTCAAAGTGAACGTGTCAACTCAATCCACCGATTCAAAGCCAACGCAGCAAAAATTCTAATAGCTACCGATGTGGCATCAAGAGGGTTAGATATCCCCAATGTGGAATTTGTTATCAATTATGATCTCCCGGCTGATCCTGACGATTTCGTTCATCGTGTAGGTAGAACTGCCAGAGCCGGTAAAAAGGGATGCGCCGTATCAATTGTGGCCGAAAAAGACGTATCTCGGGTCCTTGCGATTGAAGAAAGAATTAACGACAAGTTACAACTAATTGACGATATAAATGACAATACCTTAATTAAGCAGTACTTACAACTTACAAGTACGGCTAAGAGAGAAAGTCTAATGGAGATGGATAGAGAGAACTTTGGTGAAAAGAGATTAAACAACAAAAGAAAGCGGGAGCCAGAAAGCACCAGTACAAGCACAAATTCAAAATCAAAGACAAAATCAAAATCAAAATCAAAGACAAAATCAAAATCAAAACCTCCTTCATAATACTTCCTAATAAATATATAAACTCCGATAACACGCCGTATATTTAGACCGCGCTTCATTGATTGTCCTCATAAGGAAAATTATCGTCTCTGCGAATTTGTTTATTTGTAGTTATTTCTATCTTTTTTTTTTTCTTTCTTCGTCTAAATTATCACTTTATGTCGCTAAGAACACCCATGCGATCACAGTCCTCATTGGGTCATTCCACAAATCCTAATAAACTGACAACTCCTGCCCGAACTAATTCTGTGAGCAGTGGAAATCCTGCTCAAAGTAGTAACACTCCTCCTCAACGTCAACTAAAGCCACGCGCTAGTTTGACTGATTTAAGACGACCACCTTCAGCCAGATCAAGTTATCGACCAGCATCTCCTCGTGTGAACAATTCTACATCTTCCAGTCGTTTAGGATCACGTCCTTCATCCTCAATGAGTGGTAGTTATGGCGGCTCGGGTAGAACAAGTCGGCCATCAACCCCATCGTTTATTCGTCCTGATCCTTATACTGGTTCCATTAGTGTGTCGATAAGGCCAAATCCTCGCAGTGTCCATGAACATCAAGATAGCCATTGGTATATAAATGAGACCAATAATTCCATTATCAATATCAATGATTCCTCTGTGTTTGGCTTTGATAATGTTTTCCGAGCTGATATTGATGTAACTAATAGACAGGTTTATGAAAGATCATGTTCTAAATTAGTACAAAGTTTTCTTAATGAGGGATATAATAGTACGGTGTTTGCTTACGGTATGACTGGTTCTGGTAAGACGTTTTCTATTAAGGGTAATGAATATGATCCTGGGTTTATCAAATTGGCCGTGGATGATATTTTCAATAAATTTGATAATGAAATTTCTAGTAAACAATATAATTTAAGTGTATCTTACCTTGAGATATATAATGAAAAGATTATCGATTTATTGAATTCAGGTCCTCCTCTTTCTAGTGACTTGAAAATAAGAGATGATCCTATCTATGGTACCAAAATTGTTGGGATTACCACCATTCCTATCCATTCTCGAGAACAACTTATTCATTTAATTGATAATGGTGATCAGAATAGGAAAACAAGTGAAACTGATTTCAATTCTAGATCTTCTCGATCTCATGCTATTCTTCAATTAAAATTAAATGCTGTTGATTTGGCCACTGGCTTTGAACAAAACTCTACGTTATCATTATGTGATTTAGCTGGTTCTGAGAGAGCTACATCCAGTGCTGAAAGAAGAAAAGAAGGGTCGTTTATTAATAAATCATTATTGGCCCTTTCCACTGTAATTAATAAATTATCAGTGTCCTCAAATACTGCCTCGGCAACTGATCATATTCCTTACAGAGATTCAAAATTAACTCGATTACTTCAACCAGCTTTATCAGGTTCATCATTAGTTCTGATATTATGTACCATTCATCTTGGTTCAGCTGGTGTTGGTCATACTAAATATATTGATAACCAATTTGTTTCTGAGACTTATAATACTTTAAGATTTGCTGCGAGAGCTAAAGACATTGTAATCAATGTACAAAAGAACAAACAACTGATGGTTGGTGATAACGAAACTGCCAAGATCATTGACAGTTTAAGAAGGACTATTGAAACTCAAAAGGAAGAAATTGCTATGCTCAAGTATAGTTCTGGTAATACTGAAATTAGAGCCAATGCTATGCAAGTCGATGATCCTCTCCCCATTGAAAATGATGAAAATCCACGTATTGCATCGGTGGAAGCAGAAAATCATATTTTGACAGAAAAACTAGAACATTTAACTAGATTAACGGATTTACAAAAAACTGAAACCGTTATTTTAAAAAATGATACTCTAAATGAGTTATTGGGATCCAAAATCGATAATGGTACCCTGCAAATAATGATTGCTAACTTGGAAGAGTTTTATAAACGAGTAAATTATGAAATGGATGAATACAGGTCTTATATAAATCATTTGGAAACCCTATTGAAACAAGCACATGAAAATTCATCTTTACAAACTGGTCAAAAAGCTAATCATGGATTAAATGATAGACAAGTTGAAGCCCTAATGAAAGACCAAGAAGAAGAAATAATTCACTTAAAAGAAGCTATTAAGGACAAAGATCATTTTATAAAAAGTTTAACCAAAACATCAAAGTTAAGGCGTTTGGTTGATTCCGATGCCATAAATACACCACAGGATTCATTTCATGATAAGTTGAGTTACAATAGAAGAAACAATAAGGAGAATGAACATTTTAGACGTTAATATGTTAAAGAACAATTGTACTATAGAAATCAAATAGAATTAGAATATATTATTAATATTTTACCATTATACTGAAAGACAAGGAGCTTCTGAAGGATCTTTCCCATAACAAATCTTCCATGTTTTATATTTGGAGTTTAAAGAAGTCCCTGGAGTTTCACATTGTTTCTTAAGTGATATAGCAGACCTAATATCATCAAAATGGATACCAAATGATAGTCTTTGAGAAATTATTGGAGTAAAATCAACTATATTACCAAAACTGGAAAATTCATGTAATACTTTGTTGATATTAAAGTCAGAAAAATTCAGTTTTGCATCAGGGTATCTACTACCAACTTCACCAATATTACTACTTCTCTTTGGTCCATTTTTAATGAATATCAAGGTTCTTCTTGCTCCAGTATTGAATTGATTTAATAAGCTTTTAGAAACCTGAGGGTGAAACACATTAATATCTTCAGTATTAGTTTCATCAGCCCATTCCACTGATAAATGGACTCCATTAAATACAAAAAGTCCACTCTCCCCGTAGGAGAAAAACTTTTTGGCATCTTTAGGAAACATAAAATAAATTTCCAACATTGGGGTTTCTCTATAAGGATGAAAGTTTATTCTTTCTAAGGGACCTCCACGTATTGTTGCTAACACTCCATTCAATCCAAAACTTTTAGGTAAGTTTTTTATCACCACAATTCTTCTAAATTCTTGTTCTTTAGTAGTAATAGTTTTCAATTTTTTCAAGTGGGAAGATTTGACATTATCCAGAGAATTGTATAATCCCTTTCTAAGCCTTGGGACTTCAGATTCTCTGTACTTGTTGAGGGTAATGGGATTCTCAATCCCTGGTTTCCTATTGTCATATTCCAGGTTATTAGTTGATGCAAGGGAGATATTATCAGCAAAAGATTCTGGTAATGGTTTTGGAGGAGTATTCCATTGACGGAAAAACCTTGATCCTAAAATATTAAGACCAGATATTCTATTTTTTTGAGTATATTGATCATTAGTGTATAATGCTTCGTTTAAATAACTAGTTATAGAATGAATTCTCTTGGTTTGATGATCCTGGTACTTATAATCTGAAGGTATTACGTTAATGGGAAGCATAGCAATTATAGCAAATAATCTAGTGTGGTGAACTTAATTTTATTAGTAGTTGTTTTTATATGAGAATCGAAATTTGTGGCTTTTAATCATACTTGTAAGTTTGTGAATTTGTGGTGGGGAACAATTATCTTTTTTTGCAGCCATTTTAATAAAAGCTTTGCTTAAACAGAGGTTTCATTCAAAAAGTATTAAGAGGCTTAAAAGAATTTGTCACGTATTTTGCCCTTGCAAAAAAAATTCCATTCTACAGTCTTTTATTCTATATTCATGTATTATAAATCCCTAAACCATAGTCTTTTATAGTCTTCGTCTTAATTCACTAATGGTGATGGTCTTCGCATCTTTGAAAAAAAAATTTCAAATCATCGCTTTATGAGTATAAGAAATTAACTAGCTACAGTCCTCAGTCTATATAAATCTAAAGTGAGGAATATTATAATGACAGAAGAAGTCCAAGGAACTAAAAGAGTTTTGGAAAATAACAATTTGGGAAATGATCTAAAAAAGACAAAATATACTAATGAAGAAAGAGCATCAAAGATTGTCCAAGAACACGAAGTCGGAATAACTCAATATATTAATAACAAGGAGTATACTGGATTTTCAGGATTATTAAAGCAGTTTTATACTGACTTTTTAGTAAATGAAATTGATATGAATGGAAATGTAGTCCGTTTAACTGATGAAGGTATTGATATGGGGAAAACTAAAAAGGAACGTAAGCTTGAAAAAAGACAAGAAGAAAGAGCAGATTTACAAGATAAAACTCCAGAGGAAGTAGCTGCTATAAAGGAGGAAAAGCTTCAACAAGAACAGAACAAACCCAAGTATGAATTAAGTGAAGAAAATAAAACCAAATTACTTGAATTAATCACTGAAGAAGAATTAGCTGGTATTGAGAAACTTTTCTCTAGTATTGGACATACGGAGACTAAAACCCAATTTAATGATAAGAAAGTTAGGGGACAATTACATCAATTACTTCGAGAATCATTTCAAGGAAAGTTAGAAACCGTTACTTCACCTGAAAATACTTTTAGAATAGCGTTAGCCAAAAACTCAAATAATCCAAGAAGAAGAAATCCTCAAGAAAGTATCAACCACGTTGACGAACATGGAGTTATGAATTATGGTTTAGGTCCTTACAAGAACTATTTACACTTCACTGTGTTTAAAGAAAATAGAGAAACCATGGAAGTGGCGTCTACGATTTCCAAGTTTCTTCGTGTTCCATCTAAAAGTATTCGATTTGCTGGTACTAAAGATAGAAGAGGAGTGACATGTCAACGATTTGCCATTCATAAGGGGAAAGTCGTTAGAGTTTCACAAATTAGTAAAGGGTTAAAAAATGTCGCTTTGGGGGGATTTGCTTATGAGGATTATAATTTAGATTTAGGTGATCTTCAAGGTAATGAATTTTTAATCGCCATTAGAGATGTGAAATCCATGAACCCGGATCAAGATGTGAAACCAATTATCGATGAAGGGTTTAATTCTTTGCAAAATAAAGGATTTATCAATTACTACGGAATGCAAAGATTTGGAACCTTTTCTATATCCACTCATACTTTAGGAATAAAATTGTTAAATGAAGATTGGAAAGGTGCTGTTGATTTAATCTTATCAGAACAAGACATTGTGGCTCCAGATTCTCAAGAAGCCAGAAGTATTTGGGCCCAAACAGCTAATGCCAGTATGGCGTTAAAGAAAATGCCCCATCGTTGTACGGCTGAGTACTGTGTTTTACAAGCATTAACCAAAGAACAATTAACTGAAGATGAAGATTATAGTAGTCAATCGTGCCTTAAGAGTATAATGTCTATCCCTAGAAACTTAAGGGTTATGTATGGACATGCCTATCAATCATACATTTGGAATCTCGTCACCTCTAAGAGAATCGAAATGTTTGGTCTCAATGTAACTGAAGGAGATTTAGTATTGATCACTGATGAAGAAAAACAAGCAGCTAAAGATGCGGAAAACTTGGAATTTGAAGAAGATGTAGTTAAAGATAAGTTTGCTCGGGCTAGACCTTTAACTAAAGAAGATATCGATAGTGGCAAATACACCATCTATGATGTTGTATTACCTCTGCCGGGATTCGATGTGGTTTACCCAGAAAATGATGCATTAAAACAAATCTACGTCGATGAAATGGGTAAAGATGGTTTAGATCCTTTCAAAATGGCTAGAAGAATTAGAGAATTCTCATTGGCGGGATCTTATAGAAACATCATGAGTAGACCCAAAGAACTTCTGTACGACATCATAAAATACAGTGATGATTCCCAACCTTTAATGAGAACTGATCTTGATATTTTGCATCTGGAAAATAAAGAAACCACTTCTAGAATCATTACCCCTGATTCGGAAGGTGATAAAACAGCCGTGATCCTTAAATTGCAACTTGGTGTTAGTTCCTATGCGACAATGGCATTGAGAGAGTTCATGAAAGCCGATACGGCCAGATTAAGTGATAATCTTCGTGTTATTCCCAGAGGAAGTGATTGAATAAAAAATCATTTTATAGATTAAACTTGATATAAATAATAAAGTTCTATATATTCTCACTTGTGTTCTCACTTATCTCGCGAGACATAATCTCCCTATTGCTATGGTCAGAGTAAAGGTTATACAACCCAACACATTCGTGCAATTGCTCTCCAAGAGTACTCCCAAAAAAAGAGTAGTGCCTATTGACGCTACATGGTATATGCCTAATGTGCCCAAAAATGGACAGGAACAATTTTTCAATGAAGATAGACTTCCAGGAGCTGCCTTCTTTAACCTTGATGAAGTATGTTCCAAATCGCCTTATCCTCATATGTTAGCAAATTACGACACTTGTTATGATGCTTTAAACAACTTGGGATTGAACAAATCGGATCACTTGGTGGTTTATGATAGACTGGGGGTATTTTCAGCCCCAAGAGCAGCTTGGAACTTGTTGATTGCTGGACACCAAGAAGTGTATCTCTTGGATCATTTTCCTGATTATAAGAATCAAGGTTTAGAATTGGATACGACAAAAATCTCCTCCACTGCTACTGATGCAGTAGAAGCATCATTGATCTATAATATGATCAGTGAGGAGAAATATGAAGCCAATACTAAAGCTCATTCTATTGATTATGATGAGTTATTACAACTTGTGTCACTGAATGAATTAGGACTGAAATACGTTGTTTTCGATGCCCGTTCGGAGCCAAGATTTACTGGTGAAGCCCCAGAACCTCGTCCTGGTTTATCCTCTGGTCATGTACCCACAGCTTTATCATTACCGTTCCCAAAAGTTCTTACTGAAAATGGTAACTTCAAGTCCAAAAATGACTTGATTGAATTATTTAAACATGACTTTGGCTTAGACTTATCTCAGCCATTACCTGATGGGAAGAAAATTATAGTTATGTGTGGAACTGGTGTAACTGCTGTGATCTTACAAATGGCTATAGATTCGGTTATCGAGTCCCCAAATCCAGTAAGAGTCTATGATGGTAGTTGGACTGAATGGGCTCAAAGAGCTCCATCAGAGTATATAGTCAAAGATTGAGTCTATGTACATATATATATATATATATATATAAATTAAAAAAAAAAAAAGAAAAAAAAAAAATTAAAACTATTAGTGCAATACTATTAGTGCCATAATTTTACAGTATTATCTACACTTCCACTAATAAAAATACATCTCATATTAGATTGGATATATTTCATTAAGGAATCATAATCGTTAGTGGTCTCTAACTCTCCATTAGTTTCAAAACTAGCAAATTCAATATCATTAACAAAACTTTCATGATATGATAATGTCTTTATACATCTTACTTTAGACTCAGTGACCAAAGAATTCAAATCCCAAACTCGAACGGTTTTATCATCACCAGCACTTAGAATAAATCTTCCGTTAGGATGAACAATTATTGACTTAACCCAAGAAGTATGACCTACCAAATTATCAATAAGCCACCCTTGACTATTATTTACACTAGAAGGGAGTGGTGGCCTATGAGGTTTAAGATTAGGTGGAGGTAACAACCATAATTTAATAGAATTATCTCTACCACATGAAATACAATACTTGAAACCTAAAACATCAGTATATATAGGATCATTAATTAAAGATGTTGATAATGATGGGAATTTTGTTGAATTTGATTCTAAGTATTTATCAATGAATTTATTGGAGTATAAAGGAAGAAACTTGGCTTTTTCAACTACATGACCATGACCTATTAATAAGGCCAATCCTGTACCTGATTCTGCATGAGATAACCTCAAAGAATGATCATTTGAACACGTTAATATAAAGTCACCATAAACCGATAGTTGGTCTTTATTCTTTAACGTTATAACATCTATATCTCGTACCCAATCACTGTGGCCCACAAAACTTCTTTTACAGCTAGCATCAACTATATCCCATATTTTAACAGTTTTATCTCGAGATACAGAATATAATGTTTTATAATCATTACTAGAAAACGCAATTGAAGAAACTGTATGTTCATGACCCACTAAGTTTCTCAATAACTTATAATTAGATCCGTGCCATACTTTCATTGATAGATCGGAAGAGCCTGATACAAAAAGATATTCTGATTGTCCCGTTCCTATATCTATTGGTCCCTTAGACCACTTTATGCAATTGACACTTCTGGTATGAGCCTTAATTATCTTTTCTGGTATATTATCTTCCACGGCTAAATTCCATATTATTATAGTACCATCTGAACATCCACATAGTATTATAGGTAAAAACGGATGTATAGCCACAGTAAGAATTTGTTGATGGGATTGGGTTTTAAATACTTGCTTTATTCCATTCGGTATCCAATTGATTTTATCTTTTGAGATATTCAATTCAGACATTGATGATGAAATAGCTTGAGATTCCATAGCCGATTTCATACTTTCAATATTAGTTTCTAGATCCATTATCTTTTTCTGGAGTCGAAGAACTGTAGACCATTTTTTCTCCAAATAATTGGGAATCACTTCGTCAGTTGATGTAGTATCGACATTTAAGAGTGAGGCTAATTTATTCAAGGTGTCACTATTATCATCATTCTCACTCAACAATGGTTCTAAGTACTGAATAAGTGCCTTGTTCAATTCACTCTTTTGCTTAGAAGTTAGTATCAGTAAATTAGACATTGTTTTGTCTACGTCATATGTTTATAATAATCAAAAATCAACACATTATTATCATCGCATTCGCACTATATAAGAGTGTCTCTATATCTACAACAACGTTATTGTATAGTATAGATTGTAGTCTACAAACAAACGTCTATTATAAGATTTTATTGGTTCTATTTCTTTAATGCGGCAAATCGAGCTTTTAGGGCGTCAAAGTCATCCATTGGTTTTGAGGCAGCAGGAGCTTCTTCACCAACAGCTATAGGTTCAGTTTTATTCTTAATAGCTTCACCACTACTTGGTTCATCATCATCACTATTATCATTATTTTGACGTTTTTCTTTATCTTCTTCTTCTTCTTCTTCTTCTTCTTTTTCAGGCAAATCTTTTAATCCGGAATATGGAGCTCCGTAAGCTCTGGCGATTTCACTTAAGTATAAGTTTACCAACATCTCTGAAGGAGGTTCAACTTGACATCTTTTAACTATTTTTTCAGGAACACTATTGTCTCTATTTTCTGATGCAGCTTTACCAAACTCAATGCCAAATTTATGAATAAACCACTCTTTAATTACACCCAACTCCTTAAGTTCAGTATGTGGTGCGGAATAGATAACAGAATGAACTGATTCTATAAGACTAGGATCACATGTAGTTCTAGTAGGATCCGATATTAAGGCTATTCTAGCCAATAGCAATTCACAATACAATTCTAAAAACTCTAACAACTCAATATAAATATCATCTCGAATGATGTTTTCCACTCTTATCTTTGCACTTGTCTCCTTTCCCTGATTGAGTAAATCAGCTAATTGTCGTCTTTGTTGTTTAGTTAATGCCGTCTTTTTGTCCTGAATAAACTGAAGTTTACTTATGGCCACTTTTAAAGATGTTTTGAACCTGCTAGGGTTAAGCATTGGTTGTGGAGGCATGGCTAATAATAATAGTCAAAATGACAACTTTAGGTGTGACTTTTTACGTGATTTTCACTGCGCACATTTTATCATTAATCATGTTACTATAACTATAAAGTGACGTAATTATTTCCTATATATCATCCATTATTGGCATCTCCATTATCCATTACTACAGTATGTTCATGAGGAGGCGATCCACGAACAAATATGTCGTCTTCATCCTCTTCAAAGTTGACCCCAGCATTCATATTATCATTACTTCTTGTAACCTTATTTAGGGTACAACACTTGATTTCTTTGATCCATTCATTGTTCAAAATGTCCTCTAACGTTGCTCTTTTATGGGAATCAACCTGTAACATCTTAGAAATAATGGGTCTTGAGGCATGAGGTAATAACCTCATTAATCTGTAAGGACCATGAATTTGTTTATGGCCCTTTCTTTTGTGATGACCTTCTTCGTGTTGTGATTGTTGGTGTTGGTGTTGGTGTTGGTTTTGTTGTTGTTGTTGGTTTTGTTGTTGTTGTTGCTGTTGTTGTTGAGAGTCATCATAATGCTGTTCTTGATTATGCTGTTTACTAGCTTTATCCTCATTGAATTTAGCTTTCAGTCTTTGCTTTTCGGCTTCATATTCATCCAATTGCTTCTCAATTTGTTTTAATTCGGCCAAGATTTCTTGAACCTTTTCGTCGCTTAAAATTTCATTCAGTTTATCGTAATCTTCTCCTCCTCCTCCTTCTTCTTCCTCTTCTTCTTCATGAGTTTGCTCTTTATGGTGGCCATTCAGTTCCATCACTTCATTACCACCATCATCTGTTTGATCCATATCATCACCATTATTCTTAGCCTCTAATACCTTTTTCTGCTTATTCAGCCTTACAATCATATTTTTCAATTTCCGCTGTTGTAATAATAATTTATGACATTCATTACTGATATCATAATCATGCCAATTGTCGTCATCCATGGAATATAATTTAAAACTATTATCTTTTTCCGGATTTGGGATCTTCCAGGGGAATCGTTTCAATGTCATACAACAATAAATAATAGCAATGGACCATAAATCTACTGGTTGAGGATTATAACAATTGGAATTCTTTAACACTTCTGGGGCCAAATAAGGATCACTTCCAACCACCCCATGGCATGGATGAATACTATCTTTGGAATTACCATATTGATCATAAGGATATTTGAAAATAACGGCGCTCCCAAAATCAATGATTTTAAGTATACCATCCATAGTAAGAACACAATTATCAAGTTTTAAATCTCTATGGGCCAACCCTAAACTATGTAAATAACCCACACCATCAATGATTTGTTTAAGACAACAATTAATTTCTTGTCTTGACATTTCTCCACTCATTACTACAGCAAAGAAATCAATAGGTGCATACTCCATAACTTCATAATAGCGATTATTTTCATGAATTATATCGATAGTCTTAATGATATTGGGATGTTTCAAAGTAGACATAATTGGATATCATGGATATTTTTTTAAAATTTTCTAATATTTTATTTATGGAATCAAAGTCAGTATCAAAGTAAACAAATTCAATTATTCTCATCAACACTTCTATAGGTAAATCAAAAATTGAAGATACCTTCATTTCAACATCTGAAGTACGTCCAAGAGAATCTTTGGTCTCGGCAGAAGCAGCAGCCACTGCAGCCTGATCTCTTTCTATAGATTTCGATATCATTTGATTATAAGAATCAATGGAAGTTATTGGTGATAACAATGCAGGAGAATCCCCTATAGAATTAGACGTCTGAGGTGACATGACATCATCTTCAAGGGATCTAAACATATCATCCCTTTCATCATCTTTTGAGCTAGTTACAGATGCTATGGATTTATAGAATTTCTTTATCATATAGACTAGAAGGAACTAATAATAATAATAGTAATAAAAACAAACCTCTTAAGATTTTATATTGATTGCAACCGACTCACTATATCACACCTTCTATAGTAATTTTGGATACACTTTGCTTTGGCTCTATAAATATTCAGTCAAGCCTTGACTAGTCAATACAAAACAAAGATTTTAAAAAATTATTAATTAATTTATGATTGATAATAAGAAAAAATTGTAAAGATGATGAGTTCCCTTATTTAAAGATGATCTTTGCGGTCAAATACCAAAAAGAAAAAAAGTCACACAAAAATAAAAAATGCCTACCATCCCGAGTCTCGGAGCTTTTTTGCAATCAAAATTACTTCAAAACTGCCGCATAAGTTACCAGGGGACTACTATTTAGAGAAGTGGGGGAAGTGAAAAAGGTGAAAAAAAAATCCTTTAGAGGGAAACTTCAATTGACGATGGATACGATGATTTCTAATTTTATCATGAATTGAAGATTATTTCGAACTCTGAAAGTTAAACTTTGAGACCCCAAGATGTCTAACGATCCAACATATTTACTCTTTATTCATTGGTTAAAACCATTTAAACAGTATTGGCTACAGATATGAAAGAGTTTAGTAAATGAGATCATTGTTTTGTTTTTTTTTTTTTTTTTTTTTTTTTTCTTCCCGTTACCGTTCGGCGGTGGAGTAACCCGGGTTGACAGATTGCCATGAGCCCACGCAACAGCTATTGATGCCGGGACCGATGAAAAACATCACAAAAGCGCACAAAGTTTAATATTAGGTTGCGCAGGGTTTAGTATAAATAGTTGAGCCATTGTCACTTTCTCCACAACAATGAGTTCACATAATATGAGTTCATCAAATATTAGTGATGATGATAGTAGTGTATATGAATTTGAAAGATTGGAATCGTCATTACCAGAAACAATTAAGAGATCAGGGAGTTCCTTAATAGATCTTTTGCAAGTGGATGAAGGAATTCCCTCCCCTCGGTATCAAGGACTTAGAAACTATGGTCGTAGTAATAAACAACAAAATTTGATATCAAAATTATCTAGGAGTGAAAATGGTAGAGAATCTTCTCCTATTCCTTTACCTAAGCCAAAATATAATGATGATATCCATAAACCTGCCATGAATGTTAAACAATCATCCACTGGGGTATTATGGGTAACTGAAAGAGCTAATGAATATGGGTTTGGTCAAAGTGATGAATCTGATAAGGAATGGGCTAATTTAGGTCAAGGTGCTCCTGAGCATGGTGATACTATTCCTAATTCATTTAAAAGACCTACTTCAATGCAAATCCCTGATAGTTCCAAAGAATATGCTCCTACTGCTGGTATAAAACCATTAAGAGAAAAAATTGCTAATTATTATAATGAAACCTATAGAACTAACAAATCGTCCAAGTATTCTTGGAAAAACGTGTGTGTTGTTCCTGGTGGTAGGGCTGGTTTAACCAGAATTGCTTCCATTATTAAAGATTGTTATTTATCTTTCTTTTTACCCGATTACACCGCCTATGCCGAAATGTTATCATTATTTAAAAACTTTAGTCCTATTCCTGTTCCATTGTATGAAGAGGATAATTATCAAATGAAATTAAAGTTAATTCAAAATGAGATCAATAGAGGTGTAAGTGCCTTTTTGACTTCAAATCCTAGAAACCCTACTGGTAATTATATTCCCAGGGATGAATTGTACCAATTACATAAAATGTGCCGGGAAAAATGTCTTTTGATTATGGATGAATTTTATTCCTATTATCTTTACGACGATGGCTGTACTGGTTCATCAATTAGTTCCGCTGAATATGTAGAGGATGTTAATAAAGATCCTGTTTTGATTATTAACGGATTAACCAAAGGTTTTAGATTACCTGGTTGGAGAGTTTGTTGGATTGTAGGTCCTGAAGAGTATATCAATGCTTTGAGTTCTGCTGGTTCTTATTTGGACGGTGGTACTAATAATCCTTTCCAACATATGGCTATTAATTTCTTAGACCCTGGTTTTGTTAGAAATGAAATGAAGGCTTTACAGATTCATTTCAAGATGAAAAGAGATTATGTTGTAGGAAGGTTAAACAAAATGGGTTTTGGATTAAATGATAAAAATATGCCTCATGCAACTTTCTATCTTTGGTTAAATTTATCACATTTACCAAGTAAACTTTCCAATTGTTTAGGGTTTTTTCATGAATGCTTACATGAAAAAGTTATTGTGGTTCCAGGATTCTTCTTTTTAATTAATCCTCAAAACTTATCCAACTTAGAAGATGTTATCTGGTATAACTTTGTTAGAATCAGTTTTGGTCCTGAACTTATTCAATTAGAAAAAGGTATGGATGGAATAGAAAGAATATTGAACAGGTTTGGTTGTTTGCCTTATAAATTAGAGAAATGATCTTTATATAATTATTTATTTTACAATATGTATTCACATTCTAGTCTGCAAAAAAAATGCATATGGTTTAAAGTGCGATAAAGCAAGTAATCTAACGTTTTTTGAGTTTAACATCAATAATGTTCAGACAAGCATTAAAGGACTTTGTCAAATCAAGTGAACTGTTCCGAACAATATATCAAAAAGGGAAAGCAGAAGGACATGTTTACGTTTTAGATTCTTCGTTTAATCCACCTCATGATGGACATTTCCATTTAGTAACATCAGCGTTTAAGACCTTCAAACCTGGTCATATAGTGTTGCTTTTATCAATTAATAATGCTGACAAACCACCAACACCGGCTTCTTTCGAACAAAGACTTGATATGATGCAAAGATTTGGTGAAAATTTGACAAGCTATTCCATATGCATTAGTAAAATGTCTAAATTCGTAGACAAATCGATCAATATTGATAATCAATTTATAGGACCAAAGTATTATTTGTTAGGATTTGATACCTTAATTAGACTATTAAATCCCAAGTACTATTCTGATCCAATAGAGATAGCATTGAATGATTTTATGACATCAAATAAGTTTGTTTGTTTAGTAAGAGATGATGAAATTGAAATATCACAACAGGTAAAATATTTATCTGATCTAAGAGAGGGAAAACTAGGATTACCTGATTGGAGTGATAGTATTTATCTTCTTCCTAATAATCTTAGTTTTGTCAGTTCTTCTGGTATTAGAAAATGTGTTCAGACTTCTAAGCCTGTAGAGAATATTCCCCATTCGGTCAAACAATATATTTATGAAAATAATCTATATAAAGATTGAATAAATGATCTAGCATATACAATTGAAAATAATTGAAGATTTAATTTTTGACCTGAATTGTGGTAAATAGATGAAGAATTACCACTTGAATAATGTGCTTGATCAATTTTGTTCCATGGTTCACATTGAAGTTTACCTCCTCTTAATGATAAAAATAATTGATTTTTCAATTTAGTACATTCATAATTAGATTTTAACTTTACACTTCCTTTAATTAATTTAATGTTAGAAAAATCGATAGAATCAAGATGTCCAACAATTTCCAACCCACCATCAATGACTTGTAACTGGTCGAAGTTTAAGTTATTATAATTAGTATTATTGATTATCATTAATCCCCCATTGACTTCTTTTAATTGATTCATGTCAACTGATTTCACTTGATTATTTATAATAGAAAAGGTTTCTCCAATTTTTTCTACTTCTGGTATTGATAATTCTTCAAATTTATTGCTTACTAAATGAAAGGATCCTCCAATTTTTTTTAAATTTTCCATATTTAAAGTACCTGCATTACTTATACTAACATTATAAGCATCTTCCAAATGCAGTAAATCAATAATTAAATTTTCACCATTAGATCCAATATGTAAATTACCTTTAATTGATTCAACATCGGCACTTATAAATTCCAAAAACCGATTGTTATTAATATCAAGATCATTTAATTCTGTGGTCTTAAAACCAGAAAATCCGGTTAATGACGTATCACTAATAATAATATTGTTTAAATTTTCAATTTCATTGGAAAACCTAACATTTGATAATAATGGTATAACTCTCCATTCTAAATCTGTCACAAACTTTAAACTGGGGAACGAAATTAATGATAATGAAGTTAACTCTTTCATCTTGAAAGACCCTCCGATCTTGGCTAGATTGGATGACTCGATTCTGACTAGTTTACCACCTTGAATGATTAAGTCTCCGCTGATTTCTTGTAAATTATTGAATTGAATAAATGGATCTTGAAAATTGGTTAACACTAATTTATTAACGCTCTCACAATGACTATACTTTTGAAATTGATCATTTGATTCAATGGAATCTTGAATATCACAATATGTAAGATTATCACCTCTACATAAATGAATAATTAATAGGATTAAGAAAAGGTACATCTTTGTGGTAAAGAGTTTATTTGTTATCGAGAGTTTGCAACCATTTTTATTGAGACACAAAATTACACAAAATATCGATTTTAAAAGACTGAAAGAAATTTACTGGTGACAAGATTTGTGAGTTAAAGTTTACAAATAGCAATTGTTTGCTATATTCCCAATTTATTAGAATTTAAGAGAAATATAACAGTGTTTAAATATACGTTTAAAAAATTTATATATTTCGCAACTTTTATCATATGAATTCATTATCAATTATCATCATAGTGATTAATTGAAAAATAAAAAAGATTAAAAATATAAAAAAAAAAAAAAAAAAATTAAAAAAAATCAAAAAAATCAAAAGAAACCTTAAAAGCAGTGGATTAATAACCTAAATACTATATTGAATTATATTTATATTTAAAAAGCTATGATTCAGATATACTCAACGGTGAATAGCCAGGAAGAATTCGCTTACAATTCATCCTTTACACCAGCAATATCAACCAATTCTGTTTCAAAAATCAATTCTGAATTTGGAGGAATTGGTCCAATACCACGGCTACCATAACCGAATTCAGGTGGAATAATCAATTTTCTCTTATCTCCAATACACATATCTAATAATCCTTGATCCCAACCTTTAATGACTCTTCCAACACCTAACTGAAATACCAAAGGCGAGTTTCTTCTATAAGAACTGTCGAATGGTGTACCATCAGCTAAATAGCCTGAGTAATGCATAGAAATGGTGTCACCATTTTTAGTTTTAGTAGAGCATTCATTAGTGTTTAAGTACTCTTATCAATGTTAGTAAAATTAAATCAAGTATTTTTATAGATATGATCAATTGATAATATTAAATATACATACCGATTTGCAAGTCACTAATGACTAAATGAAACAATGCTAATAATACTAATAACCACTTCATATTATTCAAATGATAAATCTTAAAAGTTAAAGAACGACAAAATTTATCAAAATGCGCGGATCAGAGAACAGTATTGAGTTTTAGAATATTTAATATTATTTTCTTAAAATTATAAAAGATAATATATCTATTATACAAACCTTACCAGCAAATTTAACCCCTAAAAAACTATAAATTTTAAAATAAAATCAAAAAAATACAATCTTTGTAGAGAAGAATAAAAATAAACCTTTTCATCTTCTCTTAAATCTTAATTTACAAAATATCTACCTTTCTCTAATTCTTCGACGGTAGATTCAATAATTTCATCATTATCATCATCTTCAACTAATTCAATAGTAGTATATTTAATTAAATCCCATCTATTCCAGAAGGATTGAATATCACCAAAATTGTTAGAATCAATTAAATCTTGTAAAAAGTATTTAGCCTTGATTAACCGATCTTTTAAATTTTGGTATTGACTTAAATGCAAATTGCTATTATTGATCATAGTCTGTGGTTGGTTTTTAGAAGGACAAGTTGAAGTACTAGCCTTATTATTACTACCATTATTATTATTATTATTATTATTATTGTTATTATTGTTAATAATCATTTTACCACCAGATCTTTCAACTTCACTTAAATCAGTATCATCTGTTGAATTACCAAATGATGCTAAAGATTCATCATCTGATAATGAATTGTAGACATTATCTTCTTTAATAGAAGTAAAGTCACAATATCTAGCCCAAGCTTCATCAATAGCAGAAACTAAATATTCAAAACATCTAGATCTGGCATTTTTATCGGAATTAGGTATTTGAAATAACTTAAAATCTTCCAATAAATCTGATTTAGCTTCGACCGATGAATGATGATTCGATTGAGTCCGTTGATGACAACTAGGACTTGGTTGATTAGTATCATTTAAATCACTAGTTCTTCCATCATCTTCATCTTCATCGTCTGAATATTTAGAAATTGCCTTAGTCAATTCAGCATTAGGAGCTTGCAAAGAAAAAGATATTCTTGATGATGCTCTCCTTTTAGCCTTAATTTGATTTAACTTATAACACAACTGTTCATCTTCAGAATTTTCATCATCTTCAGAAGAAGAATAAGTCTTTTTATTTAAGCAAATTCTTTTAGAATAGCCTAAATCTTCTGATTGATTACAACTTCTTTTAGTAGCCGATTTGTTAAACACTTGAGAACACAAAGCCATTTTGTATGGATGGGTTGGTGTATGTGCGTGTATATAACAAGAAAAATGCGCAGGTGTTACTTTGTGTAATAATCCTGGTTTCTCAGTTGGCTGATGTGCAAATACCAATAATTTGCCCCTTTTTTATCCTTGTGCAATCCAAACGTTTGCACTAAGCGCCTTATGTCGAACAGCTAATAGTATTCAGATTCCAATAGAAAACCCACTAGGAACCTCTAATAGCAGCTTGAAATTAACTTTACTTTAACCTTGAGAACTCTGAATCAAACCAATAAAGGTGTCCAGACCAGCTAAAAGTTAATATATATACAAGTAAATATATAAAAAAATTTGGTTTAGGGAAGTCAGAAACTTTTCTCAGAAAATGGTCACTAAAAAAATCCCTTCGGTAGTTACTGAGGAAAAAAAAAAAAAGACCAGGAAACCAGAAACCTTTTCTAAAGGAAAAAAAATGGACAGAAGTTACCCGGAAAGATTACCATAGAATGCAGTATGTACAGGATGCGCGCTGTCTATTGTGCAGAAATTTGGTTTACGGACTACAAAAGGAGAGAAGTGTACGTGTCAATTTTATTGGTATTTGGAGCATAGAATCCAGATAATGGTATTAGTTGAAATCAGATCCTTTGAGCTAGACCTTATGGATATGTATAATACTTTTTACAATCTATATGATTGTTCTTAATGCTATTGAAAATTGATACTTGTAGTCAATTATATGCATATAATTAAACCTCGAAAGTTCGAATACAGGAAAGATAGAGATTTCATTTAGCAACTTTCAGATTAGCTGCAACTGATAAAACCTCGATTAGGAAAAATTATTGCATCCTATTGATTGTTGTAAGTGAAATAGATATATTCTTTTTAATTGTTTGATCAAAGTAAGAATTCCCACTAAGGGTTTATTATTGTCTTGTAGTAATTAGTAGTGTTAATCTCTATTATTAATTTTTTTTTTTTTTTTTAATTTTCCCCCTAAACGTCTGTCATTTGCTTAACAAAGTCTTCAGCCACATCTAAAAGTGAAAAATCATTCATGGCAAATTTCATTAGGTTCCAGGAAAAAGATTTCTTATCTTTGTCTTTATTATAATACAAGGGTTCTGGACCAAGACTAGAAGCGTTAAAATGATTATTTTCAATATCATCAACAATTTCTTCATGAAATTTTATTTCAATGGTATTCATTATTCCAATGATTAAATTGAGAAACTTATTAAAATTATAATAATTTAATAAATAAATTTTATTTGAGTAAAATTTATTATAAATTTTTTTGGAGATTGGAATTGAATATCGAAGAATTAAAAAATTCAATTTAATTAAAAATATAATTATGATTTCGATTTTATCTAATAATGTCAATTTATTATAATAATTTTCATTTAATTTAATTTCATTAGTTCCTTTAAATCCCAAATCAATTTTAATTTTCTTGTATAATCTTAATTTATCTCTTAAATTCAATTGATTTAATAATTCTTCAAATTCTTCATCAATTAAATCACTGGTATTCTCATAATCTTTAGCTATCATTATTTGCTCACCAATTTCTTCATTTGGCCTTAATAAA
Organism: Yamadazyma triangularis; assembly: GCA_030573955.1. Lineage (NCBI taxonomy): Eukaryota > Fungi > Ascomycota > Pichiomycetes > Serinales > Debaryomycetaceae > Yamadazyma > Yamadazyma triangularis. The sequence continues at coordinate 306,886 of JAJMEC010000014.1, forward strand.
TTAATCTTGGGTTTAATAATATTACTATTACTCTTGATTAATTCGTTATACTTTTTATTTTGTTCATTCAAATAGGCATTGACTTTATCTCTTTGACCGTCATCATTTCTATTGGTGATGATTCTATCATGAATTTTATTCTTTAAATTAATATGATTAACCTCATAAATATTTATTTCATTAATTTCTCCAACTTCCTCTATAGCTTCACTAGCGAAAAACCGTCTAATCATGATTGAAATTTGAATTAAATTGAAAAAGAAAAATTAAACATATGCTATTTTGATGGTAATAATATATAGTTTAGAGTAATTTTTAAAAAGAACAAAAATGACCTGTTTGAGTTTCGCAACTATAGTTTCATGTGACGGGTCTCAACACCATATCATCAACTTTGCTAAATTATAAACCTTTATAAATTTTTCACTGATGATATCATTCATAGTTAGTTATATTTCAAAAAAGATACTCCCCAATGGAGAATTAGTGGCCATTGGTGTTGAAGATCCCTATTATGAATATATTCCTATAGGCCAGAAGAAAAATGGGGATATCAAGTATAAGAAGAATCCCAGTAGACTACCAGATAATCTTTCCCTGAATGACTTTACTATATTAAAAAGATTTAGAAATAAGTCTTATAGATATGATATGATATTTACATTATTTGGAATTAGAATGGGTCTTAACAATGCTGTACAATTGATCCCACTCATTGGGCCTTTTATAACCATTTATTGGTCATTGAAGCTATTATACATGGTAAACCAATTGGATAACGGATTCCCATTAGATCTTCAACTTTATTTCTTATTCAATATTATAATTGATTTATTATTGGGTCTAATTCCTATTGTTGGTGACTTAATTAATATAGGATTCAAAGCTAATCTGAGAAATTATCTGCTTTTGAAAAATCATTTATTTACCATCAGTGATTATAACAATGATCTTATTAAGAAGGAAGAAATTAGACCTAATTTCATTAATAATAAAATCCAACCTTTATTATTTAAAGCTGCAAGACATGCACCTAAAGTTGAACTGATTGAATTAGATGATCTTTCTACAACCAAAGCTAAAGATCTATTAAACTCATTTTCTTCTTCGTCTTCCACGGTAAGCACATCTCCAACCACTGCCACTAGTACCAGTATAAAATCTGACCAACCATCAGCCTATATGAAGCAAAAGAGGTTTCGAGAAGATTAATGATTATGGATTTTAATGCATAGACATTCATAAATGAGTAGATAAATTTGTTTATTCTTTATATTAGTTACGATGTTAGTTTACTATAAGTAATTGTTTGGAAAAGATAGTCATAATTCTAATCCATTAGTTCAATTATTTTACTCCTTCCAAACAAATGATCTTTTTCAAATTGTTAGTGGCTGTGGGTCATGCTTGGCTGCAAAAAAGTCTTTACATTGTTCAACAAGAACTTGTGTTAAAATAATAATAATAAAAATATTAACAAAAACCCCATGTTTACTTTTGATTAGCTTTTAAAACAGCATAAATTATATCATAGTCATGATTTCTTCTCCCTCCATATATTTAATAAAACTTTCGTAATTTGTTTCCAATAAACTACTGTATAATAACCACTTTTCAATTTCTATTTTTATAAAGCGCGATTCCAAACTTTTTAATCTTGCATTTGTTCAGATCATCTTTTCTAGTAATGAGTGGTTCTGGCAATGAATCTGTTGAATTGGGATCTTTAGATCATGATAATGATTCTATTAAGTCTACGCAAGCATTAGCAGAAGTGAATCATGATGAGTTGGATTCTTTGAATAAAAATGCGTTGATTCAAGAAGATCAATTCAATCAACAAAATAATGAACAAGAACAGAATCCTAATTTATACAAATTTATGACGGCTTGCCAACAAGGCAATTTACCTGTGGTTAAAGATTTAATTGAAAACAGAGTTGTAGGAGCCAATGACTCATTTTCTGATAGTATTACAGGGTTACATTGGGCTGCTATTAATAATAGGTTATCATTAGTCAAGTATTTGGTTGATAATGATATATCGCCGTGTAAGATTGATGCATTTGGTGGTGAATTAGAGGCTACTCCTTTACATTGGGCTTGTAGAAATGGATTGGTCTATATTGTTAGTTATTTAATCGAACAAGGGGCTAATCCTGCATTAAAAGATAACCAACAATATAACGCATTACATCTTTCAGTTCACAGTTCTAATATCATGTTGATCATTTATATTTTATATAAGTGTTGTGGAGGATTATTTCCTGGTAAGGAGATATATGTTGATGAACCTGATAACTCAAATAGAACCAGTTTACATTGGGCATGTTACCAAGGAGACATTTTGACCATTCAAGCTTTATTAAAATTTGGAGCCGATGTAAGTAAACAGGATACTTCTTTATTTATTCCATTACATTGGTCTTTTATGAAAAGCTATAAACCAATTTTTACCCTTTTAATTGATCATGGATCAGATATTTACTTTAAAAATGATCATAATAAAGACTCCTTTGATATTGCAAAGGATATGAATTGTTATAATCTTTGGATTAAAGCATTGAAAGAATGTAGAAGATCAGAGAAGTATAATTGGGAAAAGAGACCTCCAATGATTAATCCTCAATATGGTAAATTGGCCACCTTCTTATGGCCCTATGTTATTTTACCCATTATGTTTCTTATTCTAGATTTCACTAATGGCTTTATAATACCCAAGCTTTTTGGTGGTGTTGTGTTTTTATTATCAAGTATTATAATTCTTAACAAATTTATTATTCCTATTTTCTTAATTGATGATAAAGCCCTAACAAAAACCCCATTTTTAGCTGGAGTGTTTTCAGGAACATTCTTTTGGGTTATTGTTGTCTACACGTATAATGTTCTTCCTCCATTGATATTTAGAGGATTCATAAGTTTCATTAGTAATTTAGTATTTATTGGTCTTATTTGTATCATTGGTTATACATTTACAAAAGCAATGTTTTTGAACCCAGGTCTAGTTCCAACGTTTGCTGATAATTCCAAAACTTATGAACAAATAGTAACATTATTGGATTTAGGAAAATATGATGCTGACCATTTTTGTATAAATTCATATATCAGAAAACCTTTAAGATCAAAATATTCTTTTTACAATAAAAGATTAATAGCAAGGTTTGATCATTATTGTCCTTGGGTTTATAATGAGATTGGAGTTAGAAATCACAAGGTATTTATGTGGTTTGTCTATTCATTAAACATTGGTGTGATATTGTTTATATTTTTATCCCTTGACTTTTTTGATATTGGTGAAGATGGTTATGATTCTGAATTTGATGAAAAATGTGCTTTATTAAATGATGAATTATGTTTAAGTTCTTACCAACACACATTTCATTTCAATTTGATCATTTGGAGTGGCTTTCAAACGATTTGGGTTACAATTTTGAGTTTAAGTCAAACTTTTCAAATTATAAAAGGTATTACTACAAGAGAATTTTCAATAATGAATTCAGCTGGCAAATTAGGTTACAATCATTCAACTTTACCAGCTGAGTTAATTAGGTCGAAACCTTCTACCAACAAGCAGAAGTCTCAAGCTAATACTTGTTTGAAGTTGCTAGGGTTGGATCAACTTGGTATGACAATTAAGATGGCCGTCTACACACTTTTGAAACGTCCAATGGATAATGATGACAACTTCAATACTTTAGATATTCCAACCGATTATGGTATAAAACAAAACTGGTTAGATTTTTGGTTTCTAGGTGAGACCAAAATAAGAAATATTTTCTATTTACCAATAGAGGGAGAAAATAATCTTAATGGGCAATTGGTTGATTATTATACATTATACGAATACCCTTCCAAATTGTCAATCCCCAATATGACATAGATAGAAAGGCATTATGCATTTTACTTTTAATATATACACAGCTACAAAAAACTTGTAACACATTCTTTTCCGTAAACATAGTTTAATGAAAATATATCACTAAACAATACTTACAGAAAACAACATGTCCGTAACAGACTATCGTTTTCTATAATCAAGTTTTGGCCGACATCACAACATAAGTCAACTATAGTCACTAGCTTTACAAAATTTAAATTCATAAAGCAAGTAACTTGTCAGACAGCCACTTATACCCACCCTAAACTAAGCCCTCCGAAGAAGTATAAAGTAAAGGGTCAAGATCATCGCTCCTTTTAAGACGACTACCAGAGGCAATCATCATAACAAAAGGCAAATTAAAATAGATGACTGGACCGCTAAGGATCACAGACAAGCTAAATAAATTCTCACTTTGAGG